>JAFEMH010004530.1:0-205017 GCA_022495995.1 Adenophora triphylla var. japonica | reverse complement strand
CGCGGCAATTCAACCACCGGCCGTCGGCGTAAGACCGGTCCTCGCCTACTTCAACGGCTCAATCCCACCGGCCGTCGGCGTAAGACCGGTCTCGCCCACTTCAACGGCAAATCAATCCCCGGCCATCAACGTAAGGCCGGTCCTCGCCTGACTCCAACGGCAATTCAATCCCGGCCGTCAAGCGTAAGACCGGCGGACCTCGCCACATCAGCCCGACGGCAAATCGCGACGGCCAGTTGCGGTCAGTCAAGCGTAAGACCGGTCCTCGCCCACTTCAACGGCAAATCAATCCCCGGCCGTCAAGCGTAAGACCGGTCCTCGCCCACTTCAACGGCAAATCAATCCCCGGCCGTCAGCGTAAGACCGGACCTCGCCAATTCAACGGCAATTCAATCACGGCCGTCCGGCGTAAGACCGGTCCTCGCCCACTTCAACGGCAATCTCCCACGGCCGTCGGCGTAAGACCGGTCCTCGCCACTCAGCGGCAATTCAACCACCGCCAGCTCAAGCGGCAATTCAAGAAGGAGCCAACACCTCCCGGCCACGAATCCCAAGGCACGAGACGCCTCCAAACGCCCGACGGCAATTCAAGAAGGAGCGGCACACCTCGACATGAGATCCTAAGGCACGAGACGCCTCCCAAACGCCCGACGGCAATTCGAAGGAGCTGACACCTCCCGGCCACGAATGTCGAGGCGCAAGACGCCTCTAGCGCTCAACGACAACTCAACCTTTGGCCCTCGAAAGAGGTCCGAAGTCATCTTCCCAACAGAAAAGGGCCCTACAAGGTCATGCATCCCCGACAATTCAAGCATAGGCGATCGGATGTAAGCCCGAACTTCGCCCACCTCAACGGCAACGCAAGCACCGGCCATCAAAGTAAGCCCGAGCTCCTCCCTAACAAGTCGAAAGGGAAGTCATACAAGACTGCGTATCCCCAGCACCGGCCATCATCCTTGCCCACTCAACGGCAAAACAAGCACAAGAAGGAGCCAACACCTCCGAGTACAAGTCCCAAGGCACGAAGCGCCTCAAAACGCCAAATGGTGAAGCAATCACCGACCGTCATCCTTGCCCACTTCAACGGCAGCGCAAGCACCGGCAGTCATCGTAAGTCCAACCTTCTACATCAACATGCAAAAACACAAATGGCATCTACGCCTCTCGAAGCACAAGGCAGCCACGCCTCCACACCTGCGGCTAGAGGACGATTCAAAGTCCTCGCGCATTACATCCTGGCTGCGGCTAGAAGACGATTCAAAGTCCTCGCGCATTACATCGGCCGCCGCCGGATGACGATTCAAAGTCCTCAGGCGTGGCACCAACCGCCGCCGGATGGACGATTCAAAGTCCTCGGCGTGGCACCAGCCGCCGCCGGATGACGATTCAAAGTCCTCCGGCGTGGCATCAACCGGCCGCCGCAGATGACGATTCAAAGTCCTCCGGCGTGGCACGAGCGCCGCGGATGACGATTCAAAGTCCTCCGGCGTGGCACCAACCGCAATCAGAAGACGATTCAAGTCCTCACTCTATCTCCGGCCCGGAAGGCCTTAAACCACCCGATTAGGAAAATCGTAAAATTTCCATCCCAGGACGCCACCACGTCCTCACATTTGACCTATGCGGTCACCCAGGACGCCACCACGTCCTCACAACTGACCTATGCGGTCACCCAGGACGCCACCACGTCCTTACCACTGACCTATGCGGTCACCCAGGACGCCACCACGTCCTTACCACCGACCTATACGGTCACCCGGGACGCCACGCACGTCCTTATCACCGACCTATACGGCCACCCAGGGACGCCACCACGTCCTTATCACCGACTCCATGCGGTCACCCAGACGCCACCACGTCCTTATCACCGACCTATGCGGTCCACCGCGGGACGCCACCACGTCCTTATCACCGGCTATGCGGTCACCCGGGACGCCACCACGTCCTTACCACCGGCCTATGCGGTCACCCAGACGCCACCACGTCCTTACACCGACCTATGCGGTCACCGGGAGACGCCACCACGTCCTTACCACCGACCTATGCGGTCACCCAGGACGCCACCACGTCCTTATCACCGACCTATGCGGTCACCCAGGACGCCACCACGTCCTTGTCACCGACCTATGCGGTCACCCCGGGACGCCACCACGTCCTCACCACTGACCTCGGCGGTCACACGACACTTCAGGGCACCACCACGCCCGTATTCACAGAACACTCACCCCACACCCGAACTACGACCAGGCTTGATTCCCGCCAGGGATACGTAGGAATCCTATCACAGGGTCCGGCTATTGACCTAAACGGTCACCCAAAAGGACACCACCACGTCCTCACTTTGACCCTCACGGTCACTTCCTCTCCCGGCACGCGATCCAGTTAGGACCACTTATCTTATCGGCGACCCCACTTCTTTCATAAGTGACGTCGTCGAGGGGCTTGTAAGTACCCCAATCTGGATCACTCCACTTTCAAACACACGGGAAACACCGTAGACTCATCCACGCAGTCTCGGAGACCTCTCTCACTCAAAACCCTCTCAAAACCCTCTCAAACCCCCAAACAAACCAAGGGAGGAGCCTTTGCAGGATAAAGGGACAAAAGGACCTTTTGGGAATTTTCAGGAAATCAGAAAAGCAATTAAGGTCCGTACGGACCTCTTTGTTTCAATGATTACTAAATCCCCTTAAAGTCCACAATATTCCCTCAAATCCGGAAGAAATGATGACTTCCTGCGAGTTGGTCCGTACGGACCTCTTTGCATGCAAGATGGTCCGTACGGACCTTATTGCATGGGGGACATCATCATTCGAATATTCTCCATCATTGCGGATTCCCTCAAATCGAGGAAATCCAAAATTCTGGATAACCAAGAAGGTCCGTACGGACCTCTTTGCTCCGAAATTTTTACTATAAATAGAGGGCTCCCCCTCCTCATTTTCACACACCTCCCACTTCTCTCTTCCTCCCTAAGCCTTCGGCTCCCCTTCTAAGACCTTTCGAGGCATTCCCGGCCCCTTCGGATCCTTCCGAGGCCTTGAGCCCCCTCGAGGTGCTCCGAAGCCTCCCCGAGCGCTCCCGAGACGGCTCCCGCGCTGCCCGAGGCACTCTCGAGGTACTACGAGGCCCCTCGTGGTACTCAGAGGCCTTGCACAGTCTTTCCACGGTGTCCGGCTCTTTCCGAGTCAAGCCAGAGCGATCCCAAACCACGCGAAACTGCCCGAGTGACTCACGCCACCACAACGCACGCCGAACCTGCGCCCGAGTGATCCCGACGATCCCCACGCACGCCGAACCTGCCCGAACGCAGCCTACAACCTCAACTCACGCCGAAACTCGTCCGCGGACAACGGCATCTCCCGAAGCAATCCCGATCCGTGCCGGGAGCTACTCCGACCTCAAACACCATTCCCCAGCGGAAGACAGACACGAACCAACATTGGTAAGGCTTCCTTCCTCTACTATTTCAATACATTTTCATACATAGCATACAATGTAGACATCCGATACAGCATGCATTTTTAAAAGCACACACACACACACACAACATTTAAAGGATATTAGGGGTATCCGAAAGACTCGTTTTACGAGGCTACTCGGGTGAGCTCTAATATTCTAATATTCTCTTCCCGGGGAGTCATCTGACCTCCGAACTCAAAATCTCATCACACAAAAACAGTTTAAAATTTATCTTTAAACTGATGCCCTTTTTCAATGTTTTGGGCTTAATAAAAACGGCGTGGCGACTCTACAAAATGCGAAAGCAAAACGGCGAGACACCTCCAACACGCAACGCTAAAACGGAATAAGCCAGATGCCGGGGCGCGATTGTGCTGCCTCTCGGATCCGGGCGACTTCCCGAACAGCGACGAACGCGAGATGCCGGGGCCCCGCGCGCGAGCCGGATCCCGGGTAATTTCAGGTCCCACACGGCTATTCGGGCTAAATGGGGATAACCATCAGAGTACATGGTGGCCGTCTTGTCAGCCAGAGCTTGTTTGAAGGCCGAGCTAGCCTTAAATTAGGAATTGTTGGTGTAATGCCCTAGACTATAGTTATGATTGACTTGAATCGTTATGTATCATCTTTATTATTTATTATAGAGCACACTTATTCTATTCATTATATGTTTGCATGTTTATTATATTGAATTGCGTCCCTAGTTGTTATGAACAACTAGTATAAGTTGGTAGTGGATAATCATAGAGATTATTATATGCATAGTGGTGTAATAGGATCATTATGAGTCCCTTGGATCGCGGAGATAATGATGGTGTAACGGTCTCCGTGATTGTAGGAGACGGTTACGAATTGAGACGTGGATAGATGCATGTGTTTGTTTGGTCGAGGTCGCCTGAATATTTGAGGTCGACCTGACCTCGTGCCTTGGCTAGGCAGAGATTGTACAAGTAAGAGATCGTATGTCGGACGAAGCTAGGTCGGGACCAAAGGAAGGTCGTACAATAAGATAGGTCGACTGATCAGTGTTGATGGGCCGGTAGGATAGTAGCCGTTGGATAGACCCATTCATTTGTCGTACCTTTGTAATGATCAAAATGGTGGGCTTTATACGTTGGGCCTGGCTCGTCACTTTTATTCCGTTCAGTGTCCCCCAACTTTCTGAGTTGACTATGTCGACCAGGAAGTTATAGAAACATTTGTGATGACTTTTGTAGTGCGCCAGTGGAGGGTCGACTAAGTAAAAGTAGGTCACTCTCGATGATTGACTTTTGGCGGTTGGATACGATGTTTAATTCGCCGTAATTTTTGCCTTAATGGAACAATTTTGGCGATTGGACAACTGCATTGGGTACTGGCATTGAGCCTTTAATCTGACATTCGAACGGTTATGTCTCCCAACCTTTCCAATTCAGGTAAGGAAAATGAGTAGTATAAAAGGAAGGATTTTATTCCTTTTCAATCTTTACCATCTTCAAGTATTCAAATACCCAGCAAGAGCAAAAGAATAGAGTTAGATTTTTCGGTGCAATCAAGTCTCCCATTCCGTCGTTGAGTTCCACCTTTCCCAAAATCAACAAGGTACCCTTCAATTTCTTTTCTTTAAGTTTAATTTTGATTTTTCCCTTTTCGTTCCGCCATGTCTAGGACCTTCGGCTTCGAGCTAGGGATTAGGTATGGGTATAATTGTGTTAACCTCAGAATATACAAAAGATTATAGGGCCCACAGAGAGAATTGAACAGAGAGGAGTGTAGGGGGACTTGGAGACGGATGATCCACGGATTATTCGCTTCCGTCTTTTCAACAAATTGATAGACCATCTTATCATCTTCTATATCAAGTCCAACAAACCCCCTTTTCCAAGAGAGAGATTATCATTCCTAGGGGAATCTAAGTCGTACTTAGATAGATCGATCTCTTCTTCCACTAGGTTTGATTCCCCTGTTTCTGTGTGTTCTGTAATAGGAACTCCCAACTCTCTGGCAAAGACAGCCCTTTTCATCATTTCTTTGGATGTACCCGCAGTAGCATTCAAGTAATGGCCTTTGATTTCACCTGTTTCATCCTGTGCTTTATAAATGGCTTCGGCACAAAATAAGAAACGATCTCTCCATTGCATAAAGGGTTGGGAGTTGACGTTCTCATCATCTTTAGTAAAATCAAGTCCACCACGAAGACATTCATAAACTGCTTTGCTTAGTTTTTAGCGGATAACCCTAATTTTGGTTTAATAGTACATCCCAATAGGGGACGACCAAACTTGTTCAATTTATCTCTCTCAACTTGGATGCCGTGAGGCAGGCCTTGAAATGTTTTAATATACGCAGTTGGGTTTCGCAAATATGGCAGCTCAACAACCTTCGACCTCAGCAGCGTCGAGCTCCTCCTCTAGAAATATCGTGGATAAATGTTGCTCGACCGTGGTTCCAGGTTGCAATGAAAGGGGGTATGTGGCCCCCAAGCCAGCAATAGGGAAGAATGCTGACTCCCGCATAAAAATCCTTCATGACTTCTTCGAGGTACCCCGGGCTGATTTCCAACTATCCCATTTTTACAGAGAGGCAAAGGAAAGCCCAATCTTGGATCCACTAAGGATTAAGCACAACCAGGGTTGCCTTCTACTATGGCCAGTTTGAGGCTGACCTACGTCTTCCCCTCGAACCCTTTATCTGTGAATTCCTTGAGTGTTTGACCGATGTCCCCACCATGCAGTTGGGTGCCAACACAATGAGGATGTTGGTGTGCTTCGCCATGGTGAGTAGGTTTGTGGGGGTATGGACCCTGTATGCATGTCTTCAGTAAGTTTTTTAAGATAGTGATGAATGATAAAACCTTCGGGATAAGTACACCGGCCAAAGCCAAAGCCCCAAAACTGTTCATCAATTTGCCCGACAAGGTTTCTGGGTGGAACAATCACATGATCTTGGCAGAGAGTAAGAAGGGATGGGAATTCCCTTTGTCTGAGGCTGATTCGGAGCCAATGAAGGAGGAAGAATACTGGGTCCCAGAGTGGAGCGATGAGCTCACTCGTAGGTTGACGTTGATGGCTCAGAGGAGCACCATAAGTTGTTCCACCTTGGGTCTTCATCCAGGCTGGGATGATGTTGGGTGGCGATGAAGAAGTAGCCCCTCTTGTCCCAATTATTAGAAGCCTTAGGTACCTTGATTGGGTCATCAATGAGAGGGAATGGTTTGAATCCCAGTGTCAATTCTGCAAAAAGAAATCGGGTCACTGTAGAGGCCTATTGCATTATGGCGGTTAAGTACTTGTATTGTTGTTTTTGTAATTTTTTCATCACTTTGCTCGCCTTATTTGTATAGTGACTTTTCTTTTTGTTGGTCTCGCAGTCCTCACCGCCGAGCAGGAAGCATAGATGAACAGAATAGTCGACCTGGGTGACAAAAGGAGGAATAAGAAGGCCCATGGGACATCCAACGCTAGGGCTAGTAGAGAGAAGGAATCTATGGATCGTAACAAGTTGCTCCCCAAGGAAGGCGTGGGAATGATACCAATTGATGGAGCTGGGCAAGTGAAGCCCATTTAGCATCAACCTTGCTCGCCTTATTTGTATAGTGACTTTTCTTTTTGTTGGTCTCGCAGTCCTCACCGCCGAGCAGGAAGCATAGATGAACAGAATAGTCGACCTGGGTGACAAAAGGAGGAATAAGAAGGCCCATGGGACATCCAACGCTAGGGCTAGTAGAGAGAAGGAATCTATGGATCGTAACAAGTTGCTCCCCAAGGAAGGCGTGGGAATGATACCAATTGATGGAGCTGGGCAAGTGAAGCCCATTTAGCATCAACCTCGGGTGGAGATATATGGAAGTGAAGGGGAGGTCGAAGTGTCGACCGAGAATGCATCGGGCTCTGAGCCCAAGCAAGAATCAGCGGGGGCAGATCCCCATAACATCGTTGACCTGGAGCTCGATGTCGACAAGCTAGAAGAGATCGAGGTCGACCCACCTCTCAGTCCGATTAGGAAGAGATCGCGTACTGAGCCGGCCTCCGACCATGCTAACCTCCAGAGCAGCTGGCTCTGCTTCTAGCCATCCTCCTCCCCAAGATCCTTCTGCCAGAAGCACTGAAGAGGTGCAGGCAGTTGTTGAGAAGCTAAGTGATGTCCCTCCTCTCACAGGCGTCAATAGCTTAAGTCTCCAATACCCGGAGCTGGGTTTGGGATAAATCATTGTGAGGAGGGCAGATAGGGATCTACTAGTTCAATTCATTGAGGAGGGGGTCACTCCTAAAGAATACATCGATAGGTATGGCCTAATAAATAAAACTTGCAAAATTTACCAAGTGTTTAAGACCGAACGAGCTTACTCGGTTTAAACAAATTCAACATAAATGAAAAAAAGGACTTCCTACGGTTTGCAAGTTAGTTTACACTTGTACAAATATTCAACAAACAAACATTCAAACAAGCAACATAGTCAATCAAGTCAAAATCAATTCAAATGAAAGCAATAAAGTAAAGCAAGAAGACGAAAAAGGATCCAAGAAAGGCATTTCGTTGATATAAGAAGTGAATAACAAAAGACCTATTCTATTACAAACAAAAGAAATTACAAGTCCCTAAGCTTGATCGTATCCCCTAAATAGCTCCTCTTGCTCGACGACGGCATCAGGGATGATGACTTGATCAGCTTGAGGCTCCTCAGTTTTCACATCCTCGGCATCCTCCTCCTCATCAGAAGCCTCCACATCTTGTATCTTTTCTATCAAAGCATTAATATTTTGAGGATCAACTGGAGGGGGACCCATGTCTCTCGACCTTCCCTAGCGTCCAAGGTGGCAATAACCTTGAGGGCATTCTCTAAAAATGGCACCAGGGCATGGGCAGACCGGGCAAGGCCATCATAAGCATCTTGACAGACAAGACATGCAAGCATGCCCACGTCGGCTTTAAGAGTTGGGTCCTGTAAGTACCCCAATCTGGATCACTCCCTTTCAAACACACGGGAAACACCGTAGACTCATCCACGCAGTCTCAGAGACCTCTCTCACTCAAAACCCTCTCAAAACCCTCTCAAACCCCCAAACAAACCAAGGGAGGAGCCTTTCTGGGATAAAAAGGGACAAAAGGACCTTTTGGGAATTTTCAGGAAATCAGAAAAGCAATTAAGGTCCGTACGGACCTCTTTGTTTCAATGATTACTAAATCCCCTTAAAGTCCACAATATTCCCTCAAATCCCGGAAGAAATGATGACTTCCCTGCAGAGTTGGTCCGTACGGACCTCTTTGCATGCAAGATGGTCCGTACGGACCTTATTGCATGGGGGACATCATCATTCCGAGAATATTCTCCATCATTGCATTCCCTCAAATCGAGGAAATCCAAAATTACGGATAACCAAGAAGGTCCGTACGGACCTCTTTGCTCCGAAATTTTTACTATAAATAGAGGGCTCCCCCTCCTCATTTTCACACACCTCCCACTTCTCTCTTCCTCCCTAAGCCTTCTGGCTCCCCTTCTAAGACCTTTCGAGGCATTCCCGGCCCCTTCGGATCCTTCCGAGGCCTTCCGAGCCCCCTCGAGGTGCTCCGAAGCCTCCCCGAGCGCTCCCGAGACGCTCCCGCGCTGCCCCGAGGCACTCTCGAGGTACTCTGAGGCCCCTCGTGGTACTCCGAGGCCTTGCCTGGTCTTTCCACGGTGTCCCGGCTCTTTCCGAGTCAAACCGACGATCCCAAACCACGCCGAAACTCCGCCCGAGTGACTCTCGCCACCACAACGCACGCCGAACCTCTGCCCGAGTGATCCCGACGATCCCCACGCACGCCGAACCTCTGCCCGAACGCAGCCTACAACCTCAACTCACGCCGAAACTCTGTCCGCGGACAACCGGCATCTCCCGAAGCAATCCCGATCCGTACCGGAACGCTACTCCGACCTCAAACACCATTCCCCAGCGGAAGACAGACACGAACCAACATTGGTAAGGCTTCCTTCCTCTACTATTTCAATACATTTTCATACATAGCATACAATGTAGACATCCGATACAGCATGCATTTTTAAAAGCACACACACACACACACAACATTTAAAGGATATTAGGGGTATCCGAAAGACTCGTTTTACGAGGCTACTCGGGTGAGCTCTAATATTCTAATATTCTCTTCCCGGGGAGTCATCTGACCTCCGAACTCAAAATCTCATCACACAAAAACAGTTTAAAATTTATCTTTAAACTGATGCCCTTTTTCAATGTTTTGGGCTTAATAAAAACGGCGTGGCGACTCTACAAAATGCGAAAGCAAAACGGCGAGACACCTCCAACACGCAACGCTAAAACGGAATAAGCCAGATGCCGGGGCGCGATTGTGCTGCCTCTCGGATCCGGGCGACTTCCCGAACAGCGACGAACGCGAGATGCCGGGGCCCCGCGCGCGAGCCGGATCCCGGGTAATTTCAGTTGGCGACTCCGCTGGGGACTTTTTGTTTTAAAAAACTTTTAAACAAAACAAAAGATTTTTAAAACGATGATGAGGGTCAAACTTTCATTTTACCCCTTCCTTTAACTGTTGTGTGTGTGTGCACGTGCTTCGTTTTTATTTTACAAAAAAAAAATAAAAATACAAAAAAAAAATGCATCAATATACATCTGTGCATACATTTAAAATTCTTCAAAAATTTCTATTTTACTCAGAAAAAGAATTTTAGAGACCGCACACTACGCGCCTTCTTTGCCTCGGTTACACCGCACTCTACTCTTCTTTGCCCTCGGTTACACTGCACACTATGCGCACTGTCTTTGCCTCGGATACACTGCGCACACTACAACCCTTAACCCGGAGTGGTCTCGGTTGCGATCCGTTTGGTCTTCCTAGGCCTCTTGGGCGCGCACGGGATCATTCCAAACATCCCATCCTAGCCAAGCGTCAACCCCGCACGTTTGAGTCTTGAGTCACACTCTGTCCGGACTCGGTTGGTTTTTACCTGGCCCGTGTCATACGGCTGGATACATATACCATGCCGGCCATTTTCGAGTCAAGGCTCGGAACTCAAGATCCCTTGCGCAAGCAAGCGATGAAAGGTCATGCTAAAATCTTGACTGATCTTGATTTCCGAAGCTACACCGCACGATGTTCCGTCCCGGATATACATCCATGCTCACATGACACCATGTCATCACGCCTTTGATACGTCGGCCATGACGATATGACCCGGCCCAACGCCTAACGTCACGAGATCCCTTGCGCAAGCAAGGTAAAGAGAAGGTCATGCCGAACTCTTAACCCGATCTTGACTCGGTGGCGGCTCGGTTCACTATTCACATGGCTAACGCATCAAAACGAACATGACAGGCTCGGTCCTTAGGTTCGATTTTTCTTTTAGGCCGGTGGAAACCGCTTGCACTATAGGACCCTCGCCCGGGCTGTCCACTGGGATGTCGAAATACGGGTGCAAAACGAGGGGCTTATAGCCGCACGGATGGTCTCCACGACCCGAGGATCTAGCATAGTTGCGAAAAAAAGAAGAGCAATCTTTTCCAACCTACCTAGGATTCTGAGAAAATACTGTTTTAAGTAAATTAAAACAACAAAAAAAAAATCATCAGAAAATAAAAGAAACGGAAACCGCATGCCACGTGAGCTTTCCCCTTCTATCCCGTTAGGCCATTCCTGTGTCTAAACCTTGCCCGTCACCCCCTCCAGCGAACCGAGAGTGGTTGAGAATCCCTGGAAGCCGCCTTTTCAGTATTGAGGTCACAAGGTCCGATAGCCCTTCCAGGTTCAACGGTTCGCACCGTCCAATACTCCCCATGACGGGATCAACGGATAACGGTGAGGGAAACGGAACCCCGCCACTAAGGAATCTCCCGGACAATGGAGGAGGTGCTGCGAGCCTTCGAAGCCATCAAGAAGCGCCAAGAAGAACGGCAAGCTGGATCGTCGACACCTTGCGTCTTCGAGGAACGCTGCAGCTTCCCAACCCGACGGAACCTTTGTTCTCATGTAGGACGAAGATATACCGGCTCCCCGGTTTCTCAAAGCTATCAGCGGAGTCCCGCCTCCGCCAAGCTACGAGATCCCGGCCAACACAAAGCGGCTCTCGCTCAAAGCTCCCCTCGGGCATCGGTCAGCGGCTCAGACATGCCCGCCTCGGATCGGTCGGTTTCCGGCTCGCACATCAAGCTCGGTACCAACGACACATACGTGCTCGCTCCGCAGATCCCAATGTATCTTGGTATCCCCAGATTCAATCCTTTGCCTCTATACGAGCCTCGCAACCACAATCAAAAGTCCCCATTCTTACCAGGGACGGGCATCCCGAGCGGATATCCCGACATCTCAAGTTTGCCACCTGCTAGTACGCTAATTGGGGCTAACGAATCGTTTCCCAGTTCCCAAACACGGCCCTTAGCGGACTGGCAATCACGCCTCAACTTCAACACCCCGGGGTATGGGTTGGTATACACTCAACTACCTCCCCAAGACTCCCGAATGGCGATCCCATCGGCCAATCCACCTCCATCTTCGATTTCCGTCCCCGAAAACGGTAACCCACCTCAGACGGTGACCCTCACATGGCTTGGTTGATCGAACAGATGAAAGACATGCAAGGCAAGCTAGCTAGTTCTCGGAAGGACTCCCTCACGCCTACCGATCCGAACAAAGTGGTCCCTCTCCCTCCGGTTCGGGATGCCGGAAATGGAAAAGTTTGACGGAGCAGAATGCCCAAAAACCCACATCGACACCTACGTCCCGGGTATGAGAGCCAAAGGGGCAACCTCAACAGATGGCGAGATCATTTTCAGCATTCCCTCAAATCCACAAAGACTAAGGTGGTTCCTCAATGTGAAGGCGAAAACCGCTCCACGTGGGATCGGATCGGTGAAATCTTCCTGGAGAAGTACCGCGCCAATCTTGAATGGGAAACAAACCGCCATGACTGCAAGCCACCGAACAAAAGGATGACGAACCGGTGGGCGAATTCTACAAAAGATGGAACTGGAAGCTAAGCGAGATAATGGATCCACTTTCCAAAGAAGAGCGAGATGGACATCTTCCATTCTGCCTCAAACCATCTTTGAGGACCTTGATCGGCCACCATTTCTATCCAGGATCTCCGTGCCATGGTCAACGCCGGGACAAAGTTTGAAAAGACCACGAGTCTTCAAAAGGCAACGGCAACCCCCGCCTCATCTTACCGCTATCGAACAAACCCGGCAACTTCAACTCCTGCCCCAACCAAAGGAAAGGAAGCGGCGGAACAGTGCACTACATTCGTAACGGAGCTCAAGTAAACCGCGATCGAGGCGGCCCCAAAGAATAGCAACCCCCTCGCTTCCCACGGTTCCGGCATTTTGATAACTGGAAATGCCCTTGGGTCAAGTATTTGAAGCTTTGGTGAAGCGAAATCTTCTCAAACCACTCGAGAATTTCCAACCGAAGACCCTCAAACCCAACATGGATATGAGCAAGCACTGCGCCTTCCATAACTACCCCGGCCACACTACCGACAATTGCTTCGTACTCAGCGGGTGATTCGGGGGCTCATTGAGGAGGGAAAATTGGAACGCCCGTGGTCCCAATACCATTGGAAATCCATTCCCGTAACGACAGTGGTAAACTCAATAGCCATTGACGAAACCCCAAGCGAGAGCGAGACTCCCCGCAATTTCCGAAACCGTCGGCATCTTTGTCTCGCTATGACCGGGAGCGTGAAACAAGAGTCAAAAGGTCTCGTGACCGGGAATTCCGACAAGAACGCCCAAGGGCCACTGTCTCCCTACGATCTCTGCCCCGGCCCAAGGCATACAAATGGTTGGATCGAACGTTCCCCAGCACGAGGCGAGTCCAACGGTAGCACGGGAAGCGGTTTAGCCTTCACGAGACGATGACTTGCCAATATGTGAGAATCGGCACAACGAAGCCCTCCTCATCCTCATAAAGATAGAGATGTTCTTCCTCCCGAACGTCTTGATTGATAACGGCTCCGCAGCCAACATCATCGCTTTAAGCACATTGAAACGACTCCGCATCGACCGTTCTACGATAAGGCCTTCACCTCGGGTAATCCGAGCCTACGACTCCACCGCACGACCAATCGTAGGAGTCATCAACTTGAGGATCCAATTCGACGTACAACCGGAGTCGGTAGAGTTCCAAGTCGTGGAAATCAAACCCACCTTCTCTCGCTTTGTTGGGACGGCCTTGGATACATCGGATGAAAGCCGTATCATCTACTCTTCACCAATGCGTGAAATTCATCAATGCCAATGGAGCGATCGAAGTGATTCGCGGAGCGGTGCAATGGCAAGTGCTTGGCCGGCAAGCTATGACCCGAGAAGAAGGTCCCGACATGACCGAATACTCTTCCCCGGAAGATTCTCCTACCTGTCCCGCTACGAAGTGGATCCTTACATCCACGCTTTAAGCCGCGACGAGCCGGAAATCGAAGAACTCGTAGGGACGGGATGACAACTCGACATATGCGATCGTGAAGAATGCTTCGAGAGAGGATCAAGAAATGGACGCCCTAATGGAGATTGATCGAGGAGTAGACCCTTACTTCGCCGAAAACCCTCTTGCAAGCGGCTCATCACCGATCCCCGTGCAAGACAACCCTCCGGCCGACACTCTCGGATCTTACGGGGACGGCCATCACGGCTTAGTTCAATTCAACATTCCTGTCCGACTGGACGAACAAGTGGCGCAACCTCCTCCAAGGCTTAATCGGGGAAGGAGATATAGCATGTCCGCTCGAATCGGACATTGTAGAACGTCGTCCAAGCAAAGATCCCGGATAAAGAAGCAAATTCTATGAAAGTGATCAACATCGGCAAAAATCCACTCCGAATCGGCGAATGCTTCGCCCTCCTAGAAGTAGCCCTCGGCGACTTCTATCATCAAAAACCCCAAGGACTGGTGGCAACACTAATGGAGGGACATCATCGGGGAGCAGCCAAAAACCTCCGCGATTCGGTTTGAAATCGAACCGCATGCAAGCTACTTTTCGGGACTCGTGCCAAGGGAAGATTGGCCACTGAACCAGCACCACTCCCTCTAGAGCTACAGCCATCCGGGAGTAATGAAGCCTGGTCCAATCCCTCGTCGCCTATAGTCTAGCTTCGAGTCTTGTTGTCTGTGTATTCACATCTTTTGTGTCTTTTGACGGCTTTACGCCCGACGATTGTGAATCTTTGATCAACAATGTACAGTCTTCACGCTTTCAATAAAAGGTCCGACCTTCCTAAAAAACCATTTCATTGCATCTCTAACAAATGATGACATTAACTAATCAAAACAGTTAAATTCATCTATACAAAAGGCAAACACATTAATTAAATAAATGCATCAAGCAAACATTTAAGCATGTTGTCAAACGAGAGAAAAATCGGGCCCAAGCTGCCGAGAAGGTTTTAATCACAACGATTTGCAAGATTGCTGAAGAGCCAAAGAGACGCAAGTCCGACGCCATTTCCAGCACAAACCAGATCTTCCAATACCTCAAGAACAGGGGAAGCCACCTTCATGAACAAGGAAGGTCAACACACAGAGGGGGTCAAAACCAAGAGCATCATGGCCCTAAAACGCCTCGCCTCTCACTTCGTCATCCTCGGGGACATGCTATACAAGAAACGCTACCACGGGCCACTCCTACGCTGCGTCAGCCAAGAAGAAGCAGACAAGTTCATGAATGCAGTCCACAATGGGGCTTGCGGTCCCCACATGAACGCCGAGAGCCACGATGCAAATCATTCTCGGGGATGGGCTACTCGGATCTCCATGGAGGCGGTGCATCCACTTTGTCCGAAGCTGCGACAAGTGCCAACGGTTCTCCAACCTCAATCATCTACCACCCCACGATCTCTGCTGCATGACTACACCTTGGCCCTTTGCCACTTGGGGAATTGACGTCATCGGGAAAATCGCTCCGCCGAGCAAAGAACGGTCACGAGTTCATCTTAGTAGCCATCGACTACTTCACCAAATGGGTCGAAGCCAAGTCCTACAAGGTACTCACCTCCAAGAAGGTCGCGCATTTCCTCAAGGAAAACATCATATGCCGATACGGCATCCCAAATGAGGTCATATCAGACAATGGTTCACACTTCGAAGGGGAATTCGACGGATCTTGGCTGAATTCAAGATCACACGTCACAAATCTTCTCCCTACCGGCCACAAACAAACGGCGCCGTGGAAGCGACAAAGCAAAAACCCTCGAACGGATCATCCGAAAAATGACCACCCGAGGACGAGATTGGCCCGAGAAGCTGCACCTTGCACTTTGGGGCTACCGCACATCGATCCGAAACGGACCACGGGAGAAACCCCATTTGCCACGACGTACGGGATGGAAGCGGTCCTTCCCATCGAGCTAGAAATTCCCTCACTCCAGAGTCTGCTGGAAAATGACATCAACGAAGTCGAATGGCTCAAGCCGACATGACGAATTGGCTCACGCTAGACGAGCGACGACTAAAGGCCATGGAACACGTCCGAGCCTATCAAAGCGGGATGGCTAGAGCTTTCGACAAGAAAGTCAAATCCCGAGACATCGGGGAAGGTGACCTTGTACTCAAGAAAAGCCTCCCACTCGAACCAACCCAGTTTGGGAAAATGGGAACCACATGGATCGGCCCTTTCGTGGTTCAAAAGATCTTCTCCGGAGGCGCCATGAAGCCGACGGACCTAGACGGCAATCCCTTCATGAATCCAGTCAACGGAAGCAAACCCCGCAGATACTTCGCCTGAAGAAGAACAACTGTGCATCTCTTGGCACTCCATGTAGTGTCGAACTACGCGAGACACGAGCCCTCTAGTCAGGGGAACGTAGGCAACCTTAATTGGTCCGGTCTAAAAATACACAAAAAGTCAAAAGTTTGAATGTCAATCAAGACCTCCATCAAGCTCCGCACTTTTCAAGAACACGCCCCGGCAGTCACCTTGACCAAGTCAAACGACGGCGGCAACATCAAAGGACATCCGAGGGTCACTCGGCATCAAACGGCGACTCATGTCTACTTCCAAGCCGGGGGCTTGTCTTCGCCCTCACGCGCTTCAAAAAAAAAAAAAAAAAAAAGAGAGCTCGAGCAAGGGCTCACAAAAAAGAGCTCGACGGGCTCACAAAAAAAAAAAAAAAAAAAAAAAAGAGAGCTCGAGCAAGGGCTCACAAAAAAAAGAGAGCTCGAGCAAGGGCTCCTGAAAAAAAACAAAAGAAGCTCAAGCGGAAGGCTGCGAAATTGAGGTCAAGAGCCCGACGCCAACAAGAGGCAAGGAAGCTACGAAAAGGACCGTCGAACGACTTGTCGGGGAGCATTCAACCTCTCGGCCAAGCACAAAGCCTCGCAAAGGGGATTGCCGTCGGGGCCCAGGCTTCGGTCAGCGGATGCAACGAGAAAAGTCCAAGGATGGACGCCGACAAAGTGCACAACGAAGCAAAGGCAAACAAAAGATCTTGCGTCTCGATAAAGCTTTAAAAGTAAATCACAAATCACTAACGGTTACAACATTTCTTGATGAGTTCAAGCACGGTCTACTCTCAAGTTCACAACATGCTAAAAGACGGACTTAATACATTTAACTAATAATGTGTTTGCAATGCAATGAATGGATACCTAGGAGGTCATTCCGCGCCATCTGCGCTTGTCCCCTCGCCATTCTTCCCTTTCTTCCTCGTCCCCGGCGAGTCTTCTTTCGCTCCACGTGAACCAACTCTGCGTCTCTCGGTCAGAGATCGGGGTCCTCCCCGTAGAGTCAAACAATCCAGTAGCTCTCGGGGCTTCATTCGCCCGTGCTTCGGCTCGGATCTCCTCCTGCGAGTCCGTAAAGAGGACCTCTCCTGTCGGTCGGTCAACTCTAGTCTCATAGTCAAACAAAGCGTCTCCGTCACATCCAAAGGGTCGGACCGGAGCTTCGGAACTCCTAAGGCAATAGCTACTACGGCAACGGGTCCCGAGAATCGCTGCACGCCTGCTCTCCCAAGACCACTTGGGACTTGACATCTTTGCTCATACCGGGCCGGATGCGAGTCGTCAATACAACGCTCCCCTACGTCTAAGGAGTACCGCGGGAGGGAAAGCGGAATACTTCCATACCCTCGTACAATACAAGAAGGAACTCGAAGCCGCCATAGGCAAAGAGGAGCTATCTCCGCAGGTAGCAAGGTCATCGGCCCAACAAAGGCTCTGCTTCATCCCATACCGCCGGAAACAAGCGACGGAATATAGAAGGAGGACCAAGACAAACCTGGAACCCGACAACGTAGGACCCCTCCCCGCAAGATCCTCCTAGTCTCAATCCTCCGGTGCGGAACCCACCGGCGGATCCGATGCGTACCAAGGCTGTGCCATCCATCTCTCCCCGGGCGGGTGATCCATATCCAACACAAGAGGTCGCTGAGCAAATGACCACGGGCTAAACGACGTCGGAGCCTCGGACATGGCCTGAAGTCTCTCTCGCAGCCACAAGGTGAGCAAAGCGGGGCTTCCCCCTCTCATAAAACGATCCCCAGTCGCCAGACGGTCGATACCATGAAGAGTCTCCCCCAGCACCAACGGGACAATATCCTCTCCAGCTCTGCAGTGCCCTACCACATCTAGCAAAGCGCCATCACAAATGCCAAGGGAGCTGACCATGAAGAGCGTCGCTATCGTACACAAGGCGAAGGCATCCCAAAAGACGTCACTCTCATCATCAACCATGAACCGCTCCGGCAGCTCAGAAATGTCGATATGACCCGAATCAAGGATCATGCCCTGCACTTCTTCCAACGAAGTACGAAGAAAGTCTGCAAGCTTCACGCTCACGCCAACGCCACCAATCGAAAGGAAGCGAGATGGCCTCCACCTCAGGTCCTCCAATCAAAGCCCGAAAATCCTCAAAAGTGGGCACCATTTCATTGTAGGAGAAACGATACACATGCCTCCTAACATCCCGAACTTCGCGGCGGCCCGCAACAAATCCCAATCGGGAACCAACTCCTTAAAAGACCAAACCGAGCAAAGACGAAACCTTACCTCGAAAGCCCGTCTACGATGCCTCATACGGCGCCGCATCCACGTTTCAACTGCTCAAGGAAGTGTGCTTGCCTCTCTGCGAAAGCCTCGGCAAAATTCTAGGGACATACGAAGAATCCATGGCAAAAATGGAGGTCCCTAGAGAAAATGGGGAAGAAAGCTCGAAAATGGCCGCAAATGGGGAAATGAGGAAGAACCGAGCACTTTGGAAAGCATTTATGTCCTTCCCAAAGCAAGGTTGGTCCGTACGGACCTCTTTGCATGCTAAGTATGTCCGTACGGACCTCCTTGCAAACAGAACCCATTTCCCCGGAAAACGGTACAAAAACCATTTGTCCTCAGCAAAACCTTGCTCCAAAGCGCCCAAACAACGGCCAAAGCCATTCTGGCAAACAAACACTACCCACAAACACACTCTCGGCTCACGTGGCATGTACAAAAATAAAAAATAATAATAGCAACAATTTCTAGGACAAATCCGGGAATCACAAAAAATGACATTACATCTTAAAATAAAATCTTTTGTTTGCCATGCAAATACATGTGTTTTATTACGGGTACCCAAAATGTACATTTGCTAAACAAAAAAAAAAAGGGAGGGATATGAAAAGAGGGAAAGCAAATGAATACTAATCGGAATCCTCGGCATCATCATCCTCGCCGAGGTCCTCCAAAGAAAAGTCGGGCATCCGGCGAACTCGCCGTCACATCCTCATCGTCGGAATACCGAGCACCCGCTGAGGCTCCCACGAAAAGTACTCGGAAGGATCAAATCCGGCGAAAGGATCAAAGAAAGAAGGCTACGAGGAACCCTCACCACGTGCGCCGTGCGGAGGCATGAGCGATAAAAGCTTGCTCCCTCGAAGGCCTGCGGCTCCGAAGACGTCCGGCATCCATGCTATGCCGCCCCCTCAAAGGCCCCTCCTGGCTGCGGCTCTGGCTCGGCTCTAGGCGGAGGAACGTCCACAGAATGCCTCGAAGGCATAGGCTCGTGCGCGGCACACGACGCGAAGACCGACGGGACACCTTCGACGCCATCTTCTTAGCGAAGGAGCGCGTCGCCACGTAACGGCGAGTCGGCATATCGTAGGCTCTCCCGGGACTCCGCACCAACAAGAAGCCAAGGAAACGCTCATCAAATACGGTTATACTCAACAACAAAAAGAGAAAAATGCGAAAAGATGCCAAGATGGAAAAGAGTCGGCACACTCACCGATCTGTCGGGATCCACTCGGTATGCGGCGGGAGCTGCTCGGAGCAGAGTCTGCATGACACCCTCCTCCTCGATCCGTCCCCGCGGACGTACGTGAAATCCGGTCCGGCATCGGAACCTGCAGGGGAGCTGCGGGCCGGCCTCTCTCTCCGCGCCGGTGCACAGGGCGTCCTCGGCTTCCTCCTCACGAAGGCCCCGTACTCCTCTCCGTATAAAATGAACTCCTCGGCACCGAGCACCGCCAAGGTACCTCTCGAAGTCAAGCACATCCATATCCGGGAGTCAAGCATCCCAAGGGAGGGTCCCTCGGAGCCACGGGGAAGCACAGGGCCATCTTTGCGGAAGACTCGCTCCACAGTGCACGTGGCGTCACAAGTCGAGCCTCGCAGGCATCTTCGCCTTGGCCCCGTCACCTCGGGAGCCCCCTCGAACTCATCCCCCTCATACCGAACCCACGGGAACAGAACGAACCCCTCACGGCTATCCCGCTCCAACGCTCCTGCACATCCCGTAGGCGATGGTGAGCTTCCCAAGGGTCCTCCTCTTCCTCGCCGTGCGAGCCCGTCCAGATAGCAGGCCGGTGCACGCAAAGACAGCGACCAGGATCCCTATCCCACGGGAAGCACTGGAAAACCTCATAAAACCACACCTGTGACAAAAACGAGAGAAGGCTCGAGTGCAAAAGACAACGGAGAAAAGACAAGTTGCTAAATCAAAAAAAAAAAAAAAAAAAACGACCAATAAACTCATGTACCTCCAAAGCAAAGTCAAACGGAGCCAACGAAGCTGGCCACCGGCTTAAACCGGTCCAAGGAGAAGTAGAGGCTCGGCAAGCTGCCTCGCCCCAAGCAATGTCGCGAGACCCTATCCGAGATCACGGTCGAAGCTCTCAGCCAGAGCAGCGAGGAGGCTGCGGTCGCGTGGTTCGAGAACAAAGTCTCGGACAGTGCGCATACCACAAGAAGGAGCGCGCCCAGCTTGCTCCGGCTGTCACTGGCCGGTACCGGATGTAGGCCCCAATGCCGGGCCGTGATCCTCAGCTCCACGTCGGCTGCAGCATCCCCAGGCCCTGCGAGGACGAGGCTCAAAGCCCGGCGGCTCGGTCGACACGTCATCGGCTCATCATATCTCCCTCCCGCACCGGCTCTCCTTTGAAGGAAAGCCCGGTGATCGCAGCAAAGTCGGTGGCGTCCACCGTCACCTCGCCCCGGCTCGAGGTGGAAGGTGTGGGTGGTATCCCACCAATACTCGAAAGGCCCGGGAAAGACACTCTTGTTCTTCCTCGTGTCGAACACTCCGGCCCGGGTTCTCAACGAACACACCTAGGCCGAAGCATAAACCGGCCTCCGGGACTCGGCCTACCGTCCACGGAAATATCGGGCATCCTTGCCATAGCTCCACAACGGCCTCGAGCGATCCCAGAGTCTTCATCCTCTTGGCCTTCCGGCCATAAGCCCTGCATCTGCGGTGGTAAACACGTGACAAAGGTACGTCAATCACGAGTACTTAATATAAAGCGCACATATAACCCGTCACACAACACGGCACATATTGCACATAATTTTCACATACATTATACATATAATTTTTCCATGTAACCCGTCACCAAACCACGGCACACAATGCACATAATTTTCTACATATATCATGCATATAATTTTTCCCATGCATCGTCACAAAACACGGCACACACTCGTACCACATCTTTCTCAAAAACAAGAAAAAAAGTGGGATTAAACCCTACACGACACATTTTCAAAAGAAAATCCGTCCCAACACGGCACATACTCGCACATATACTTTCCCCACGTAGTCCGTCACCCAAAAACACGGCCACGACACATATAGCATAACACAAAAAAATCCGTCCCAACACGGCACACACTTTCACATATAACCCGTCACAAAACACGGCACATGTCACATTTTTTCACAAAAATTATCACTACACGATAATTTTCTCATAATGTACACATACATAAATAGCATACGGTACAAAACACCAAAGCATGCAATTCGCTAGATAGGCACTTTATTTTCACAAATAAGAGCTAATCCCTACACATTTACACACAAAATACACATTTACCCATTTTACATGTCCATTTCAACAATTCATCAAGAATTTCACAAAAAGGCATAAAATAATAACAAAAAAAATTCAAAAATGCGAAAAGCTAAAACCTAGTTCTAGCATTCAAAAATTACGACGGGTAATCAAAGACAGGATTTCTTACCTCCCCAACGTTAATGTGAGCGACGATTATGCACACCTCCGGATTCGGATACAAAACATCCGGGTTAACTTCGAAGATGGAACGAGCGAAGTCCCAATTCCTTTGAAGCTCCATTCGCTGCTTCGGCCACCTCTTGGCTGCGTTGACTCCTTCGAGATCCCACTCACGCCATTGCGAGCAACGGTCTAAGAAAAATGG
This sequence comes from Adenophora triphylla var. japonica, assembly GCA_022495995.1. NCBI lineage: Eukaryota > Viridiplantae > Streptophyta > Magnoliopsida > Asterales > Campanulaceae > Adenophora > Adenophora triphylla. The sequence continues at coordinate 182,934 of JAFEMH010004530.1, read as the reverse complement.
AAGATTTGGAACAAAAATGGAGTTTTTCTCTCTTTCCTCTCTCATTGGTTCACGAAGGCGGGAAAATGGGAAGGGGAGGGCCTCGGTAATTTAAAGCACAGTCAAAACGGGAAGCGTAAAAAACCAAGGTGGGTAAAATGGGACCTCTTTTTGCAACCCAGGATTGGTGTAAAATCTGGGACCTGCTTTGCGAGGGTGGCCAAAGTGCTTTCACCCTTATAATCTTTGCCCCTGGCATTTGTCCTGAGGCCTTTTCCGGCCAAATCCAAGTGCGAGAATGGTCCCTAACCACTTCAAATCAACCACGCGGCCATCGAGCGTAAGACCGGTCCTCGCCCACTTGACGGCAATTCCCGGCACGGCCGTCGGCGTGGGCGGTCCTCGCCAGCCAGCGGCTCAATCCCCGGCCCGTCGGCGTAAGACCGGTCCTCCCGCCCTGACTTCCAACGGCAAATTCAATCCACCGGCCGTCGGCGTAAGACACGGTCCTCGCCCACTCGGCGGCAATTCAACCACCGGCCGTCAAGCGTAAGGCCGGACTATCGCCACGCTTGGCAGCAATTGACCAGCCAGTAGTCAAGCGTAAGACCGGTCCTCGCCCACTTCAACGGCAAATCAATCCCCGGCCGTCAGCGTAAGACCGGTCCTCGCCCACTTCAACGGCAAATCAATCCCCGGCCGTCAAGCGTAAGACCGGACCTCGCCCACTTCAAGCAGCAATTCAGCCACCGGCCGTCGAGCGTAAGACCGGTCCTCGCCACACAGCGGCAAATCAACCAAGTAGTCGGCGTAAGACCCGGTCCTCGCCCAACGCTCCAACGGCAATTCAGCCACCACAAACGCCCGACGGCAATTCAAGAAGGAGCCCCGACACCTCCAGGCGCACGAATGTCAAGGCGACAAGACGCCTCCAAACGCTCAACGACAACTCAACCACTGGCCGCCCTCAAAAGGAGGGTCGAGAGAGTCATCTTCTGACAGACAGAAAAGGGCCCTGCGGGTCATGTGCGTCCCCAGCCTGATTCAAGCACCGGCGGTCGGATGGCCGAGCTTGGCAGCCCGACCTCAACGGCAACGCAAGCAGGCCATCAAAGTAAGTGGCCCGAGCTCCTCCCCCAACAAGTCGAAAGGGAAGTCGTACGAGTGCGTATCCTACGAGTCGGCCAGACCTCGGCCGCTCGTCACCTTGCCCGGCTCCAGCGGCAATAAAAGCCTGGCCAAGCACGAAGGAGCCGAGCGCCTCCGAGTACGATCCCCCGAGCCGTCACGAAGGCGCCTCCCGAAACGCCAAATGGGGGAAGCGATCACCGGCCGTCATCCTTGCCCTTCAACGGCGCCGCAAGCTGCCGGCGATCATCGTAAGTCCGACCTTCTACGTTGACTTGTGCAAATGAACGAAATGGCATACGCGCATCTCGCCTCTCGAAGCACCTGTGGCCCAGCCACGCCTCCCTTTCACTGTTTGGCAGGGGACGATTAAAGTCCTCGCGACCATTACATCCGCTCATGACTAACGGCTAGAGAAGACGATTCAAAGTCCTCGCGCGCATTCACATCAACGTAGCCCGCCCGGATGACGATTGGAAAGTCCTCAGCGTAGCTGGCACCGGCCGCCGCCGAAGAGGGCGATTGAAAGTCCTCCCGGCGTGGCACGGCCGCCGCCATGAGGATGACGATTCAAAGTCCTCCCGGCGTGCTGCACCGCCGCAATGGGATGACGATTCAAGTCCTCGCGGCTATCTCGGCACGGAAGGCCTTTAAACCACCCAGGTCATAGCCTTGATGTGAAAGTCCTCGGCGTCGGGGCCTTCAAATACGTCGCTCACATTTGTTTTATCACACGGTCACCAGGGGCCCTTCGCCCAGCGTCCAGAATGGCCCGACTATCGGTCACCAGGGGACGCCACCTTACGTCCCTATCACATTTGACCTATGCGGTCACGAGGGACGCCACCGCGTCTTTGGCTGGCTATCTGGGTCACCGGGGCTGCGCGCACGTCACTACCAACTGACTATGCGGTCAATTGCCCGGAGACCTTCGCCGCACGTCCTTTTACTTGACCAACGGCATCTGATGCGGTCGCAGGGAGCGCCGTGTCACTGTCCTTACCGACCTATGCGGTCGCCGGACGCCGAGAACACCACATCCCCTTATGCACTATACGGTCACCCGGGAAGCGCTGACCACGTCACTTTATCAGCGGCCTATGCGGTCACCCCGGGGCGCCGCGCGTCCTTATGGCACCGGCTATCACGGTCGCTCGGGGCCTTCGCTTCGCACGTCTTATCAGCGGCCTATCAACAGGCTATGCGGTGGCTGGGACGCGCCACCACCCACGTCCTTACAACAGCGACCTGCGGTCGCCCCAGGGCGGATCACCAGGACGCCACGTTACAGCTGACCTATGCGGTCACCCGGGGACGCCACCACGTCCTTACCACCGACCTATGCGGTCACCCAGACGCCACCACGCCCTTATCACCGACTCTATGCGGTCACCCAGACGCCACCACGTCCTCACCACCGACTCGGCGGTCACACGACACTGTGGCACCACCACGCCGTATTCACGTAACACTCACCCCACACCCGAACTACGACTGTGCTTGGATTCCCGCAGAGTCTGGATACGTAGGAATCCTATCACGTGGTCCAGCCTATTGACCTAAACGGTCACCCAAAAGGACACCACCACGTCCTCACTTTGACCCTCACGGTCACTTCCTCTCCCAAAGACGCGATCAGTTAGGACCCTTATCTTATCGGCGACCCCACTTCTTTCATAAGTGACGTCGTCGAGGGGCTGTAAGTACCCCAACTGGATCACTCCCTTTCAAACACACGGAAACACCGTAGACTCATCCACGCAGCCTCGTAGACCTCTCTCACTCAAAACCCTCTCAAAACCCTCTCAAACCCCCAAACAAACCAAGGGAGGAGCCTTTCTGGATAAAAGGGACAAAAGGACCTTGGGAATTTCAGTGAAATCTAGAAAAGCAATTAAGGTCCGTACGGACCTCTTTGTTTCAATGATTACTAAATCCCTTAAAGTCCACAATATTCCCTCAAATCCCGAAGAAATGATGACTTCCTGCAGAGTTGGTCCGTACGGACCTCTTTGCATGCAAGATGGTCCGTACGGACCTTATTGCATGGGGGACATCATCATTCGAGAATATTCTCCATCATTGCATTCCCTCAAATCGAGGAAATCCAAAATTCTCGATAACCAAGAAGGTCCGTACGGACCTCTTTGCTCCGAAATTTTTACTATAAATAGAGGGCTCCCCCTCCTCATTTTCACACACCTCCCACTTCTCTCTTCCTCCCTAAGCCTTCGGCTCCCCTTCTAAGACCTTTCGAGGCATTCCCGCCCCTTCGGATCCTTCCGAGGCCTTCCGAGCCCCCTCGAGGTGCTCCGAAGCCTCCCCGAGCGCTCCCGAGACGCTCCCGCGCTGCCCCGAGGCACTCTCGAGGGCACTCACGGAGGCCCCTCGTGGTACTCCGAGGCCTTGCCTCGGTCTTTCCACGGTGTCCCGCTCTTTCCGAGTCAAACCGACGATCCCAAACCACGCCAGAAACTCCGCCCGAGTGACTCGCCACCACAACGCACGCCGAACCTCTCGCCCGAGTGATCCCGACGATCCCCACGCACGCCGAACCTCTCGCCCGAACGCAGCCTACAACCTCAACTCACGCGAAACTCGTCCGCGGACAACCGCATCTCCCGAAGCAATCCTGACCAGACCGAACGCTACTCCGACCTCAAACACCATTCCCCCACGGAGAAGAGACACGAACCAACATTGGTAAGGCTTCCTTCCTCTACTATTTCAATACATTTTCATACATAGCATACAATGTAGACATCCGATACTGACATGCATTTTTAAAAGCACACACACACACACACAACATTTAAAGGATATTAGGGGTATCCGAAAGACTCGTTTTACGAGGCTACTCGGGTGAGCTCTAATATTCTAATATTCTCTTCCCGGGAGTCATCTCGACCTCCGAACTCAAAATCTCATCACACAAAAACAGCTTTAAAATTTATCTTTAAACCGATGCCCTTTTTCAATGTTTTGGGCTTAATAAAACGGCGTGGCGACTCTACAAAATGCGAAAGCAAAACGGCGAGACACCTCCAACACGCAACGCTAAAACGGAATAAGCCGGATGCGGGGCGCGATTGTCTTGCCTCTCGGATCCGGGCGACTTCCCGAACAGCGACGAACGCGAGATGCCGGGGCCCCGCGCGCGAGCCGGATCCCGGGTAATTTCAGGTCCCACACGGCTATTCGGGCTAAATGGGGATAACCATCAGAGTACATGGTGGCCGTCTTGTCAGCCAGAGCTTGTTTGAAGGCCGAGCTAGCCTTAAATTAGGAATTGTTGGTGTAATGCCCTAGACTATAGTTATGATTGACTTGAATCGTTATGTATCATCTTTATTATTTATTATAGAGCACACTTATTCTATTCATTATATGTTTGCATGTTTATTATATTGAATTGCGTCCCTAGTTGTTATGAACAACTAGTATAAGTTGGTAGTGGATAATCATAGAGATTATTATATGCATGCGATGCACATTACACTTATGGATACTTGCTAGAGAACAAGCATTGGACATGACCTACCGATGAGATTTATGACATGGTCAATAATCATATGTGTCATGAATAAATCTCATGATAGTCGTGTTATTGAATCTCAGACCTAAGATTATCATCGTCTTCCACATGGTGAAGATCCTGTTTAATATAGTCTAACACTATCTTTAATCGGATAGCAATAAGGGCTATGTTAGCACGTTTGGATCCATGTAGGGAAGAATGATAAGTCAAGATGGGATTTATCCCTCTTATGAAGAGAGATGTTTGCTTGGGCCTCTCGATGAATGATGTTGATGAAATGTGTGGCCGCACTCAAATGATTTGATAGAGATCAAAGGCATTTGCATTATCAACATATTCGGAATCGAGAAAGCATTGAACGAAATGAGTTGACATAGACCATGACTCATGTTCAATAGGACATCGTGGATAAAGGGATTGTGACATTTGATTATCAAGGAATCAAACTTTGATGTTATATTTAATTGGGTAGACATAATGATTTGCTAGAAGTCACTTATGTCTTGCGAGGTTGATGTTTCAACTCACTACCAACATAAAATATAATTCCTAAAGGGTCACACACAAAAGAACGGATTAAAAATGGCTAAAAGGATGAATTATGGGCTCTGGGGATGACTCTGGGACGACTGATGTTTCAGGGGACGAGTCGTGCCCCATTGGCTCAATTCGTGCCTTGGTAAGGGACGACAGTTTCTGGGGGTGTGCATATAGGGACGACTCGTGCCCTGTGGGACGAGTCGTTCCACGACTCGTGCCCTGTTGATTTGGCAACCTGGAAAACTGGTTCGTTAAGTCGTACGACCAAATTGGGCATAAGGCACGACTCGTTCCCCTGGGGATGAGTCGTGCCAGCGGCTAATTATGGTACGTATTGCTTTTTCCTTTGCTGATTTGGTGTTGGTTTTTGACTAGGATTCTCCCCTAAAAGTTAGGGATTTATACTTAGTATAAATAGGAGCCATGGTCAGCCAAAAACACAAGTAATTTTGGGTTTATGAAACACATAATAGAGATCTAGATTTAGAATCAAAGATCAAAATCCTTTTTGCCATTGATTATTGAAAATTCGTTTTCAATAATTGGATCATCTAGAAATCGATCAAGAATCGTTCTTGGTCCGTTCGAGTGTGGATTACCGATAGAGGGTGATAGGTTAATCACCAAAAGCTTGAAGCCTTCCATCATCGATTCTTCACAAGTTAAAGAACAAGGAGAAGATCAAAACCTTCATCAACGATTTTGATATTCGTTTTGAGATTCTTTTTTCAGATTCGAATCCAAGTTGAACTTCATCGCATTCAAGGTATGTAAATTCTATCTCATATTAATTTCTAATCTCTTCATGTTAGACGGATCTTAGGGATAGGGTTTTGATGTTATTATTAAAATCTTCCACTGCGTTTGTAACCCCAAAACCCAATAGGAAATGGCCTCATCAATTTTAGAAGGCAAGCTTCCCTCCAAGAGCTTATACCGGGCATCACCTTCCTCAGAATTCTTTCCAAACTCGGCTTGAAGCCTCTCAACCTCGGTCTGCCTAACCTTGATGGCTTCTTCGACTCTAGCTTGAGCCTCCTTGGCGGCCCTCTCGGGTCTCTCGGCCTCAGCCTTGGCCACTTTTTGGTCGTCGACCTCGGCCCTCAACGACTTGAGCAATTCCACCGCCTTGGCCAGATCGACCTTATTCTTTTCAATCTGGCGCCCAAATTTTTGCTCCAGATCATTGGCGGCTTTGCTCTTGATGGTCTCATAGACAGTAATCGTGGCAAGCTATAACGAAGAAGACAGAAATTATCAGCAAATTTTTTTACAAGTATTACAAAACCGAGAAGGAAAAGGAAAAGCCACTAGTAGGTTTACCTCGCTGAGTATAAGGAGTTTCCTGTTGGCCAAATGCTCCCTGCTCAGCTTGTCCTCATTAATTGGTCAAGTAGGTCCTCGTCCATTGCACGATGGACCACAGGCCGGCCTAGCCTGAGCTTGGGGCCCTTTCTGGCCAGCATCCAGACCCTTGATAGTTGGGTAGACGGCTAACTCCTTAGCTACTTGCTCGGCCTCAACATACATTTTCACGTGCCGAATAGTGACCTCCTCAGAGGAAGATTCATCAATTCTTTTGGAGTGAGGCTCCTCGAGCACGGTCTCTACCCTTTGCCATTTTTGGGTTGGGCAGGGTTTCTGTCACCGACGTCAGCCTCCACGGTCTCAGCTAGACCGGCTTGTCTTTGCGCCTCCTCGACATTAGGAGTTAGAGTTTGGGAAATTTGTCCCTCTTCAGTCTGGGCCCCCTGCCCGTCAATTCCTTCCTCAGTGGAGGTAGCAGCACCCCCCACCGGCTTCAAGGGCAACACCCCAGCATCCTTAGTGGATAAAATGGATTGACAATGAACAGCGTCATCCCGTCTCTTGTTTTTTAGCCGAGGAACGTGACATCCTCCTCCTCAACTTCATTAATGCCTTGTGGTCAAAAATTTCCTCTGACATCTTCCTCTCTTGCTCGGCTGTAAGGTCTACAAAGACGAGTGAGAACATTTAGTAAAACGATGAGTAAGAACAAAAACATAACAAAAATCATACAAGTACGAAATACAGGAAAGAAAGAAATTTACAGCCGACTACACCATCCTCGGCCAAACACCTGTCCTTGTAAGGCTTGCATATGTCACAATCAGAATGAAAAATGAAATCGGGATGCACCCTCCAGCCTAAAAATATTTTCCCCCTCACAACTGTAACCATAGGCACTAGGCCGTCCAAGGGGCCTGGCATGACACTGGCTTGAACGTAATACCTTTGATCGGTCTCTATAGTGGACCAACACAGAGTTCCTACCTTGGCAAATTCCCTTAGCCTCTCAATCAGCTGCCCACTCCACTCAGGCTTCCATACCTGGTCGGGCACACTCGGGTACTTCGAGGGAGAGCATTGTCGGCTTTCCACTCTAAGGACGTGGTTATTCCACCCAGAAACCTTGCAAGACATAGGGTAGATAAGTTTTGGTTGGTTTGGATCAATCCTTATCACTACAAGCCTTGTATCCTCCTTATAACTTACGGTGTAGAAATGGTGGAACGCAGACTGACAAGGCTCAAAGCTTAAGCTACGACAAAGAACAATGACTAAGTCGATATCCTCCCTCGACACCTCATACCTAGAATGGAGTTCATCTATCATGGGTTCCCCGACTCTAACGGTTTGGGCCTAGGGGTATAAGTCCTACCTCGGCCTGATCTACCCGGCCTCCACCTCGGCCTCCAGATTGGGCCCCCTCGACAAAATCATCTACGATCCTCCCTGAAGTCGAGGGACCAGTATGACGAGCAGTACCACTTCCTCTTCCAGACATAGCTGCACAAATGAAATAACAAGGGTCAAAACTTGAACAAGGAAAAGTGAAGGACGAGGATGAGGAAAAGTATCCTCCTCGTCCTATAAACTAAAACCGAGGAGGGATCCTTACCTAGCAACGGAGGATGCTCCAAATGGTCAGACTTCAAGTAGTAGAGGTTGATATGGTCAAAAATCTCAGTCCAACCATGGAACAACACATTGTTGGGGGACTTAACATTAAGCCGGTCAATCCTAAACCGACTAGGATAATGCACGTCGGTTCTAGAAGATTGGTACCTCGTCAAAATTTCCCCTATCTCACCCAGACTTAGCATCATCCATGGCCCGTCAATCCTTTGGTAGATCCTAAGGTTTTGGGTATAGTAGCAGTAGAGGGCATTTGGGTTAATTATCCATGTTTTTTCCATCTCTAAATACGAGGAAGGCACAAAGAAATCACTCAAGAAAACTTCAAGAAAGTACAACAATGGCGGAGTCTAGAAAAACCCACCAAGAACAATACCCAAAACCCAGCAATTCGAAGTAAAAATGCAGAAATTAGAAAGAAAAGAAGATTTATACCTTAATCGAAGGATTTTTGTAGAAACACACGAACAGATCAAGCACAAACTGACCAAGAAATCAAGAGCGAACAGGCGATTTGAAACTTATGGTTTCTCTCTCAATTGCAAAGGGCGATAAAAGAGTAGAAACGAAATGGGTTTTTGTTTTTATACCAATATCTAAAAATGGGTACGGGTAAAAAACAGGGTAAAAGCGCCGTCTCTTCCTTGCAATAAATATTCTAGAGGGTTACCAAGACGAATGTCAGACCTCATGGATAGCACACATCATTGTATATTTAACCGATGGATAATGAAATGCCTCATGGTTTGTACAAAATCCGCTCGTATCCGTTTAAGTCGAGGTAGAGCATCACTTCCTCCTCGGCATAGCCAAGCTAGGAAGTCGGGAGCCACTGAAAGGTATAAATCGAGGTACGAACGTGGGTCATGACCGGGCAAATCCCAATGGATTGGGGCCAAAATATATTCTACACAAGTCTCAATTACGATAAAGGGAGTGGGTCTTTCCTAACTTTGCTCGTCATGCTTACTCGTAATTCCCACGATATCGACGTAGACATAAAAGAGCGAATAATGACCAAGGAACAACATATATATAGGTTGAACAGGCATCTCTTCATATGCCGAGCAAGGCATTTAGTAAGGCCGACGAAAGCCTCATCCTGAGACGAGGAGACCTTCCTCGGTCACCATTCAAAACAAGGAAATGGCTTCCCCTTACTTACTTCTCTCTTCCACGGCATCAAGTAAATCCGACCAAGCAACACAGGCCGAGGAGCATGCCACCTAGGCACACGTGCAGATTACTATTATCTAATCCTACTCAAATAAAGACTGTGAACGGTTATAATCCCACTAGGATTATAACCACCTCTCACACACTTTATTTTTCAACATGTACTCCACAATGCTATGTCTATAAATACAAGCCATAATTCTCATTATTTTGGTAACACATCTTTTGACTATAAACTCTTGTCAATTGATTTTTCTCTCTAAACACAAATATTTACTCTTACGTCGGAGGGTCTTGGCTATTGAAGCCCCGACTTAGTTTACGTGTTTGTTCATCTTTTTCAGGTTATTCAATCATCCATGATACAACTTGCAGATATATTTAGGATGATCCGAACGTTTTTGTCATCATCGTGGTCTTTTTATTAATGGAGCTAGCAGTATATCCGCGGAACGCACGATGACAATTTTATCTCTTTAAGAATAGTAGTTGAACATTTCAAAAACAGTCGCTTCGTATAACAAACATTGAAGAAAATCTATATTTTCCAACAAAAATATATTCACATTTTTAATATTTTTTGTTTTTTATAATTGAAAACTTATCTCTCCCCATATTTGTTGGCCTATCTATCCATCAAAATATGTTTATTTATTATTACTTTAATTACTAGTTAGATTCTTAAAAATTAAGTTAGCAATTATTGCTTTCAAAATATTTCAATTATTAACTATAATAACACGCATCACACCCTATTCATTTTCCTTATTTTGAATTTTGAAAATAACAACAAAAAAAAAAGAAGAAGGAAAATACCATTTTAAAACGGGCTACTTCCTCTAATGCCCCTCTTTCGAGATTCAAACTCAATGCAGGACGAATCAGATCTAAAATTCTACATATAACTATAACTGACTTATAATACTACTTCATCTCTTATAAGGGTCTTATAAGAATAATTTGTCTCTTATATTGACTTATAATACAATTTTTTTCAATAAAAAAATCAAAATTTTCAATAATAACAACGAATTATTCTTATAATTTACACATTAAAACTCTTATAGCTAAATTATAAGACCAACTTGCCTCTTAAACTATTTCGTCTCTTATAAATTGAATTTATCAATAATTTTCTTTTATTTTCTTCAATTGTACGTTTTTTTGAGTAATCATCCATATCATTTATTTCCTTTTTATCACATTTTTTGCGCTGTTTTTCTTTTATCGCACATAAAATTAAAAACTTTCCAAATCTCGAAACACAATAATTTTGGTAACTTATTTTTAGGAATTGAACAGTATAAATCGAGATACAAACATGGGCTTGCCTGAGTTGGGCCCAAAAGGATTGGGCCATAAACATAATAAACATAATCCAATACATAAGTGTTAGGGCCGAGGAACACCTTCCTCGTATGCCGAGGAGCATCACCTCGGCCTTACGTCAGCAACGTGCTCTTCATACTTGGCTCGTCATACTCCGAGATACCATAAAATGACGAGGAGAGAAAAGTTCTTAACTCGGCATTTCATAAAATGACGAGGAGACAGAATCATTTACCCCGGCATATCCACATGTCGGCCAACCATCAAATGACGAGGAAGCATAATCATTCACCTCGACTTATTCATAAATGCCGAGATAAGACATCCATGCTCCTCGGCGTTCCGGCTAGCAGATCATATAATCCTATTCAAACAAGGATTCAACAATTATTATCCAATCAGGATTGTAACCACCTACACCAATTCAAGTTAAACAATGACTCCTCAACAGATATAATTCTCCTAGGATTATGTCTTATCTCTTTACAAGTTCACTTCAACATGGATTCTATCAATCCATCCCTATAAATACAAGCCATATGGCTCATTATTTGGTACGTTATTTTTACAATACAGAAACTCTGTCAATTTAGTTTCTCACATACAAACCGTGAACTTACTCTCACGCCGGAGGGCCTTTAGCTTGACTCGCCCCGGCTTAGTTTACGTGTTTTCTCTTATTTTCAGGCCTTGCAATCTCCGGAGCATCCGAACGCTTGGATTTGGGCTGATTTGACGATTTATGCATCATCAATTGGTTCCATTGCCGAGAAATCGATTCAAACACCCATTGTTTGGCTTGGAAAAGTCTCGCAGAAAACCAGTTTGTTCGCTGGAAATTTTATGGATTTGAACGGAAAATTCTGTTCCGTTCTGGCTCTGTACCAATTTCGGCCGAAATCTGCAGCTTTTGACGTCTGAAGCGAATTTTTTGCCGAAATTTTTGTGTTGAAAAAATCGCAATTTGCAGTTTATTGTTTGCGGTAAAAATTTGCCCTAATTTTGGCCAGAAATTTGGATCCATTGGAAATTCTCATTTTTGGTAATTTGTTGTCGACTCACAATGGATGGACAATTTACAAGTGTTACTGCTGAGGAACAAACTCAAGTGAATGGGGTTAACCAGGGTGCCGAGGAATTACCGCCTCCTCCTCATCAACCTCAGTCGGACGCCCCTCCTCCCCTCGCCATGACTCTTCATTCCATGGGTCAGGCGAATGCCGAGGGAGAGAGAGCTAACCTTCCTCGTCCTACTCGCCCTCGTCAGAAACGAGTGGGAAGGAAGATGACAAAGAAATCCGATGATGGCCAGGTGGAAGCTACTCAGACTGTGGACCGACGTACTTTACTGCATAGGCAAATGGAGACGTTGCAAAGAATGTATGAGACACTGGCTGCCCTATTGCAATTGGATCCTGATAATTCCATGGCTGAGTTCATGCTGCCTTCAATGGGAAACTCTCGTGGAAGGGAGCAAGGTGAGCGACGAGGTGAGCGATGAGGTCCTCCCCTCAAACCAGCTGAACCACCAAAGCAAGCCCTCCGAGAGCCTACCCGTCCTCAGCATGACCATAAGAAGAAGGATCAGGTAGTTGATTTGAGAAGCCAATTAACTCCCAGGAAAGAGGAAGTGAACTTACGGGACCTGAGAATGAGACTTAGTCTCTCCAAGCGTATGTCACCCCCTCGTCTCGTCATGGCACCTCAGCGTCCCAGGTCTCCTCGACCACGTCGACCACGTCCTGATTCTCCTCGTCCCCGTGCTCGTGAATTTGCCCGGCCAAGGACACCTGAACCATACAGAATGATACTTGGTGGCCAAGAGTTGGAACCAAGGCGTGATAAGGCACCATCCAAACGAGACAGCCACCGACATGACGTGGAGCACAGTAGAGTGAATGGTCGCCTCAAGGATAAATCAACCCGTAGCTCCCAGCGAAGCACCCGCTCAAGCAATGATAAAGGAGTGGAAACCAGAGAATGGGAACTATTAAAACAAAGACTTGATGACATGGAGATGGAAAAGAAGTTTGATGATGATGACTTTGACTGGGCAACTCGTCCGTTCTCCCTGAGGATAACCGCTGCACCACCTAATCCTCACTTTAAGGTCCCGAATTTTGAAAAATACAACAAAACCACTGACGTAAAGGACCATGTGCAAAGTTTTGAACAAACCATGAACCTCCTCACTGTAGCTGATGACATGCTTTGCAAAGCTTTCGCGAGCACCTTCTCCGAAACAGCCTTGACCTGGTTCCGTGAGCTGAAAAAAGGTTGCATCGATAGCTGGAGAGGCATGAGGAGAATGTTCTTAAATCACTTTGCCACAGCGGGAAGGAGGAAGATGAGATTAACTGACCTTGCCAATATCGAGCAAGAAAAGGGAGAAACCACCCTCAGTTATTACAACCGTTTCCGAAAAATGGCAGACCAGGTAGAAGAGAGCCTCACTGACAGGGAGGTCATTGTTTGTTTCAAATCTGGATTGAAATCTGGTCCCCTCATCTATGAACTCTCCGCCCAAAAAACCTAAGTCCAAGTCCGAATTATACCATGTAGCATACGCCATTGCAATGGCCGAGGATAAGAGCAAGAAAAGGGGATCCGATAAGGCGGAACCAGAGGCAACGGGCACTTGTCAGAATGACAATGGGAATGGAAAGGGATCTAAGGGGAAGAACAGAACAAGAGGCACAGAGAAACCTGAGGTGTTCACCCCCTAACCAAACCCATCTCTGAAATCATGCAGTTGGTAAATCTTCCACCTCCCCGTCCACTGAGTGATAAACCAAAGTACCCTCGTGACGCTTCCAAATACTGTGATTTCCACAAGGACAACAGGCACACCACTAATGGTTGTTGGGCCCTCAAGAAGATAATCCAAAGATGGGTTGACGAGGGAAAGCTAGACCGGTATGTAATGAAAAAATACAACAAGCGAAAGCGAAAGGAAGAGGAAAGTGAAGATGATGATAAGAGTGAAGACGGAGAACGTAGGCCTCCTAGAGCCAAGTTACATGTGATCCGTGAAGAAGTGACTTCTACCAGAAAACTGAGGGACCAGATCCATGAACTAAGCAAAGTGTATCACGTGCCTGCTTGGATTCATAAGGCGGAAGAGGTCATCAGTTTTTCTCCCAACGAATTGGCAGGAAGCCGTGCTGCCCGAGAACAACCCTTGGTGATAAAGGGTAGGATTGATAATGTGGAATCGGAAAGATTACTTGTGGACACGGGGGCCTCCCGTGACATTCTGTACTATTCCGCTTTCCAACAGATGGGATTGAAGGACACTATGCTGGAATCATATCATGGTAGGCTGGAAGGAATAAGGTTGGAGCTAAGGGAACTGTGGAACTGAAACTTGAAGTCGGTGAACACCCCTTCAGAGCCAAAGCCACTGTCAATTTTGTAGTCATGGATTTGACTAGTGATTATCATCCAATCATAGGCATTCCAAGTCAGGCTAAACTTGGAATGGTAGCCTCCTTTCCTCACCAACGAGTTAAATTTCCCACTTGCGCTGGAATTGGATGTGTGAGGGCGACCCCCAAAGACTTCTTAGAGCATGTCGTCAAGAGTCAGAAAAAATCTAAAAGCGTGGAGATAGATACCCCCGAGGAAAACATCAAGATTTCTAAATCTCAAAAAACCACCGAAACTAGCTCCAGAATGAGCTATATCCGTGAGATACTTGATGATGAGGAAGAGCCTATGGTCCTAGAAATTGCAGATGACCAAGGCGCAATTCCACCTGTATCTGAGAAAGTACCTATGGTCCAAGAAATTGCAGATGACCAAGGTATAGTTTCGTCCGTCTCCGAGGAAGACCCCATCCTCGTCAACGGACAGAACTCGGGGGCCAACCAGGACTTGGGGAAGGTCGATCTTCCCGATGTTGATAAACTTATGGAGGAAGAAGGCCTCAATGTGAACGACAACGAAGGAAGGAGAATTAGAGAAATTATTATCGAGTCTCTGGAATTTCGAGACGGACCTGAAATGAAGCCTGTAGATAAGCTGGAAGAGGTAGTCATCAATCCTGACTATCCCAAACAAAAAATCAAACTTGGGGGCCAGCTATCTCCAGAAGAGAAAGAAAAAATCATCTCCCTCCTGAAAAATAGTCTCGACGTCTTTGCTTGGAGAGTCGAAGACATGAGAGGGATCAATGAAGAAGTAGCCCTCCACCGCCTGGAAGTTGATCCTTTGGCGAAGACTATCTCCCAGACAAGGAGAAACTTTGCAAGGGACAAGGAGGAAGCTATTAAAGAAGAAGTACAGAAACTACTTAGCGCTGGAATTATACGTGAAGTCAAGTACCCTGTTTGGTTGGCCAATGTAGTAATGGTGAAGAAGCAAAATGGGAAGTGGCATATGTGTATAGACTTCACCGATTTGAACAAGGCCTGCCCCAAGGATAGCTATCCTCTCCCCAAAATTGACAAGTTAGTCGACTCCATCGCTGGACACCAGACACTCAGTTTCCTAGACGCCTATTCTGGCTACCATCAAATCAAAATGGCGGAAGAGGACATTAAAAAGACGGCCTTCCAAACACCTGGGTGAAACTAGTGCTATATTATGATGCCCTTTGGGCTGAAAAATGCTGGTGCTACATATCAACGCATAGTGAACAAGGTATTTGAAGCACAAATAGGTCGCAACATGGAGGCCTATATCGATGACATGGTCATAAATACCAAGGAGGGCAGTCACGCTCCTGACCTGGAAGAGACAATTAACAACCTCCGAGCTAATAACATGAAGCTGAATCCAAGCAAGTGCGTATTTGGAGTAACGGCAGGAAAGTTCCTAGGCTTCATGGTATCTCAAAGGAGAATGGAGGCCAACCCTGAAAAAATTAAGGCGCTCATTGACATGAAGGAACCCACCACCATCAAGGAGGTTCAAAGACTAAACGGAAGAATAGCGGCACTTGGAAGATTCATCGCCAAATTCGCCGAAAAGTCACTGCCCTTCTTCAAGGTATTGAAGGGTACCAAGAGCTTCTCCTGGACTCCCGAATGCTCCGAAGCGTTCCTTCGGTTGAAGGAGTACTTGGGTTCCCCTCCCTTGCTTAGCAGTCCGACTACCGGTGAGATGTTGTACATATTCCTAGCTGCCACCGATCACGCCGCCGGCCCGTTCTATTTCGGAATGACGAAGGAATTCAGAAGCCCGTCTACTATGTCTCTAAGGCATTGTCTGACGTGGAGTGCAGATACTTTAATGTGGAGAAGATAGCGTACGCGCTAGTTATTGCATAAAGGAAATTACGTGCCTATTTTTCTGCACATCCTATCACCGTGTACACGAATGAACCACTGAAGAAGACATGTCGTGCATACGTTGGACGGATCGGACGTCTCCTTAATTGGTCCATCGCTCTTACTGAGTTTGATATCACCTACTAACCAAGGAAGACCCTCCTGGCACAGCCTTTGATTGACTTCATGGTTGAGACTGCCTTCATGGGTGAGCACCTCTCCACTTCCCGCAAGCAAAATGCTACGGAAGAAGAAAAGTCTCCCATCGAAATCCCATCCAACTGTTGGATCCTATATACGGACGGATCAGCTACAAAAGAAAGAAGCGGAGCTGGAGTTGTACTGGCAAGCCCGAAAGGAGAGTACACTATGCAAGACGCCATCCGTTTCAAGTTCCCTGCCTCCAACAATCAAGCGGAATATGATGCTCTAATATTTGGTATTGAGTTGGCCTCCTTCTACGGAGCAACTAAGGTGGCGGCTTTCTGTGACTCCCTACTCGTTGTCAAACAAGTAAAGGGAGAGTATAACACCCAAGACCCCACCCTTACCAAATATAGGGACCTTGTCCTAGACATGACGAAGAAGATGGAATTTTTCAAACTCAAGCAAATAGGCAGGGAAGATAACCAAGTCGCAGACGTTCTATCTAAACTAGCAACCATGGATGTGTCTACATCTAAGACCAGTCCATATGTAGTTTATGCTGAGGAACCTGCGTATGAAAGACTACAAGTCATGCTCCTAGATGGGGAGGTGAGGTGTTGGATCGATGACTACATTGACTACATCGAGAAGGAATAACTCCCAGAAGATGAAACGCTAGCCAAACTTATCAAGAAGAGGTCCCCAAGGTTCGTTGTGATGAGCGGAGTCCTTTACCGAAGATCTTTCACGAAGCCCCTGCTAAGGTGTGTCTATCCAAATGAAATTGAGAACCTTTTGGCAGAAGTGCATGAAGGTGTTTGCAGCGAACACCCGGGTGCCAGAACCTTAGCTGACAAGATCATATCACTAGGTTATTATTAGCCAAACCTGAGGGAAGACGCGCACGCCTATATTAGAAAATGTGACAAGTGCCAAAGATTCACTAGCATTCCTAGACTACCGGCAATTGAGCAAACACTTGTGATACCCACGTGGCCATTTGATATGTGGGGGATCAACATCATCAGACCCTTTCCTCCCGCCCGTGGTAATTGCAAGTACGTGATAGTAGCTGTTGATTACTTCTCCAAGTGAATAGAAGCCAAGGCATTAGCCAAGATAACGGAAGAGAATGCAATCAACTTTGTCCACGACAACATCTGGTGCAGATTTGGCCTTCCTGTAGCGTTGTGAGGAAAAAGAATTTTATCCTTTTCGTTTTTGAGTCGCCACCTATATTATTCGATTGGAGAAAATAGAAAAACCATTTTGAAAGAGATTTGGGTTCGGGGCTTAGGTTATGAAATGGGTAGGTCAAGGAGCATCCATTTCACCCAATCCGGAGATCGGTCTTGCTAAAGAAAAGAGAGGTTTTCAAAAGAAGAGAAAAACGATTTTAAATATTATAAACAAAGGTCCATTTAACGGGGTTAAAAGGAATGTAGGATCGATTGCTTCGAGACCGTCTCCATGATTTGGAGAGGCTCTAGGCCGATCCTAGATTCTATGGACTTATACCACTCTAACAATCAATTAGAAAGGGATTTAGGGGTTACCTTGCGTGAGGTGATTTGGGCAGAGTTTCAACTCAAGTTTAGAATCGACTCTTGACACGGACAGAGCTTCGCCTCGGTCCTTGACTTGGAGCTTGATGTTTGTTTATCAACAAGATTGACAAACAAACTATGAGGTGAGTTTTTAGGGTGATTTTGTAGGATTCTTTCAGGGAAAGAAGCCAACAAAATGTGTGTGTGTTGTGAAAATTTTCGGTCGATTTCGGGGGTCCTCAACCTTGGAAGTCACCAAGTATTTATAGGGAATGGATAGGAAGAAGTGGAGAGGTAAAACCCTATCAGATGGTTCTAGACTCCTAATCTTATTGGTTGGCCGGAGAGATAAAATTTTATCCCGAAAAGAGGTTGAAATCGACGAGGGAACGTCGTGCACGTCCGCAGAGGGGGGATAGCTCGCGCGAGACATGCCATCTCGCGGCGAGATATTGCTCCTGTGGACAGTTTTGTCCTTTCCTCGTTATCTCGTATGCAGTTTAGTCCCAAACTAACGGTGGTTAGTCAAAACTTAACGAAACATGACGAAATGGTGGATTTCTACTCCTTGACTCAAAGCGAGACTTAGAGTGGTATAAGTATGTTCCGATGTGTTCAGAATAGGGTGTCTACAGAGCCCCTCGGCGACAAGTCTTATGAAAGAAGTCATGTCGACGATAGAAAAGACATCATTCTGAACATCGGGATGGTCGGGCCGCACGGCTTCCTACGTATCTCTATCGGAGAATCAGACCATGACGTAGTTCAACTCCAAAACACGAAAAGGCTGCTTTAGGTATTTTGAAAATCATTTGAAAATCGCGGAGATTTTGTTTTTGAAAAGGTAAATTCATACTGAGGAATCAAATCAAGACCCAATTCAGAATATACCTGCCTGTCTAAAGATTCGCCTGTCTGGGCTCCGAACCTGCGGGAACTATGTTAGAAAACAAAGACTTACCTGTCCGGTCCCCTGAGTCATGTCAGTTTTGTGACGATTCGCCTTTCTGGGTTCCGAATCGGGCTTTTGGTTCGACGATCCACCTGTCTGGGCGTTGAATCAGGCATTTGGTTCGACGATCCACCTGTCTAGGCGTTGGACCGAGCTTTTCTGATGACGATCCACCTGTTTGGGCGTTGGATCGAGCTTTTGGTTTGACGATCCACATGTTTGGGCTTTGGACCGAGCTTTTAGTTTGACGATCCACCTGTTTGGGCGTTGGACCGGGCTTTTTTCTTTGATGATTCACCTTTCTGGGCTCTGAATCATGGGGATTGAGTTGATCTTTGGACCACTCATCAGCCCCTAGCACTTCCTCCCAGGCTACTGGTTCTCTGCCTTTTGCCCCAGACTACGGCCCTTTGAGCTACACGTACATGATGGGGAGCATGCCAATGGTGGGGTACACCCCGTCTCCTGATCAGATTCCCGAGGGTTACCGCCTTCCGGCTGATGTCTCTTCGGTATGTTTCTGTTTGTATTGTCTCTCGCATTCGTCCATATAAGTGTATATGTCCGACTTCATCTGAACATTTCTTTTCTCTTGGTTGTCAGGTCACTCTGTCCGCAGCCGATTACAACCGTGGCGCGACTAAGATGGCGGGACTGATGGCCTTGGTGTCGGACCTGTCCAAGAGGCTGTTCCACAAGGCTTCTTTGGCGGCCTCGACAGTTGCCTCGGCGGTGACCCCTACTTGCGGAGCTAAGAGGTCGAGGAGGGATGGTAGCCCCCATGGTGGTGATGGCGGAGGTGCCAGCGGCTCGAGCGACATGATGGCGTGATCCCCTCCCTTCTCCTTTTATCTGACTTCTGATGATTTGTATATATTGGCCGTGTAGGCCCAGACAATTTTTCTTTTCTTTTGGTACCTGTTAGGAACAAGTAGGTAGTACAAACAATGGTTTTTCTTAACCCCTAATCCTAGGTCTAATTAGTTAATTAATTAACTTTCTCGACTTTCCATGTTTTCGGAAATGGAATGGAATGGCCGCTAGGCCACAATTTTGAGCCCTCATCTTGGTGTTTTTACTGCATGTTATGAACTGTACACGCAGGTTTTCCGAGACTTGCTTCGTCAAGTCGGGGCTAGATTGTTGTTTGAGCAGAACTGTTGCTGTTTTGCCGTAGGGATATCTCGCGCGAGATAAGGTGTCTCGCACGAGACACGCTATACAGGCAGAAATCTCTTCCTTTTTCGAACAGGATTTTGTCAGTTTTCCCTATAAAATCACCCTGTAGTCCGGCCAAATAACTCATTCTAGCCTTTCAAACTCTAGAGATATTCTGTTAGGGTGAAACTCTTGTCTTCTTCTTCAACCTTGTGATCCATGGCTTCCAAGGAGATTCCCCCAACGTCCATGATTGTCGATGATTTTTACCTGTCATCTGAAGTGATTGCATCTTTCAAGCAAGCATCAAGGGATTTTGTGCGATCGTTTCGCAACCGGTCTCGCAATAGGTTTATTGCAGAATTTGGATTCAGAATTCTTTTCACTTTGAAGAACCTCCAACCGGATTGGAGCCTTTTGCAGGGTGCTGCTCGATTTTGGGATCCCTCTATTCACCTTTTCAATTTTTCTTTGAATGAGATGGTGCCTACTGTGGAGGAATTTTCCATTATCTTGGATATGCCTCTGACTGGCGAGATTGCTGTTCCCAAGTATCATAGGAATCATTCGGAGGCTTTGAATGAATTGTTAGGGATCCCCCTTGAGACTTGCTATGAGTTGGTTCACAGTAAGTGGGTTGATTGCTCTTCTTTTCCAGGACGCTTCAGCGGTGATTCAGATGATGACGCTTTTCATGTCTATAAACGGAACTTTCTGGCTCTTTTTCTTTTCGGATATGTTCTGTTTACATGTAGGGACGGCTTGGTTGACTCCCAACTGGTGGAAATTGTTCTGCAGGCTAGAAAACGTTCTAGGAACATTATTCCGCTAATCTTGGGTGAGACCCTGCATGGTCTTGATGAGCTGCATAGGACCGGTGTCATGACTCAAGGGAGTCCTCTTCTGTTGACTATTTGGCTTAGGGAGCATCTCAAGTTGGTAGGTCCCCCGTTGGAATATTCCCCTTTCACATATCATACGCGAAAGTTATTGATCAAGGATCTTTCAGCGGATGAATGGGCTGAGTTGATTGCGAAGATCGAAACTGCTGACATTCTTTGGTGTCCACTGTGACGACCCCAACCCTAGGCACTCATTTTAAATATTAAATTATATGCTTTTAATATTTATGTTAGCTTTATGTGTTCAATTATATCTTTAATTCGTAATTTAAGATAAATTGGGTGAGAAGTGAAATTAGAATCCTTTGAGAAATTGTGGGTTGTTAAATAAAGAAATTTGGGGAAATAATAAAAATGGAAATTTATTAAATAGATAAATATTTGAGGAGGTTAAATGAGTGAGTAGGATGAATTATTGGGTTAAAGGTTAAGTTTAAATTAAAAGATGAAAGCCTTAGTTAGATATTTGTAGGAGGGGCCATAGAAGTCTTGCTCTCTCCCTAGGTGACAAGTGTCCACCCTTTACCTCCTTACTCTTACTCCCCTCTCCCTCCATCATTCATACTTCTTCCTCCTAGAGAAACCTTAGAGAAATTCCATGGAAGCTCTCAACCTCCATTCTTGAAGCCAAGCCATTTCTTCACCAAATTCAAGTCTAGGAGCATCATTGAAGTTGGATCATCTTGGGGAATCCATCAAGTTAGAAAGATCAACCTCCATTGAAAACGCAAGCTTGTTATGATTCCCTTCTTCTATTTGTTCATAAGTTCTTTGATTATTGTTCTTGGCCTTGTGATGTTGATTTCTTGCTTAGAAACCTAAATGGGAGTTGAATGGTTAGAAAATGACATTTGTTGAAGTTAGCGTTCAATGAAGATGATCTAAAAGGTTTGAAATGGGTAGAAATTGTAGTGATAAATAATCTAGGGTTACTTGGTTTTGGAGTTTACATGTTTGTATGGGACTTGGAAAGATTGAAGTATCCTTTGGTGCTCTTGAATTAAGCTTGGTTAGAAGGAATGGAAACCTAGGCTTAAATGGGTTAAAAATCTGAATTTGGCTGGCAGGAGGCTTGGGCGGTCGCCCATGGGGGGCTGAGCGGCCACCCATCATGGCAGTAACTTACATTTTTGGAAAAATGCATTTGATTTATAAAAGGACAAAAGTAGATTTATTTATTTGATTAGACCGAACCCGAAGGCTGCCTACGTTCCTCTTTTACAGCAATTAAATAAGAGGCTCAGGTCTAACGTAGTTCATTTTTGAGAAAAGGACAAAATACGGCTCCGTGCCTGTGAATGTGTGCCCAAATTTTTTGTGTTTGTTGGATTCACGCGAGTTTGAAGACAATCGGTTTAATTTGAAAAACGGAGTCGCCACGCCATTTTGATTTCCTCAAAACTTTGAAAAAAAAGGACTTTTATGGGTTCGGAGGTTAAGTTACCCCTTGGGAAGAACGGATCGTCGTTCACCCAAAGTGCCTTGCCGGAGCAAGTCTCCCAAGATTTCATTAATCGTGCTTGCTTGCGTGCTTTCTTGTGTGCATGTGTTTGATAATAAGGAGGGAATGTCCCAAGTCGTCTTCCAGACGTACAAACCATTTATTGGTTGTCGCTCGGGATTTCTTGGATTTTATGTATTCGGGATTATGATCCCGCCCTCATCTTGGACTTGTGATCATCGCATTTTTTGGACCTTGGGACTTGCGTGATCGAGAGAATGACTCTCTTTGTAGTCAAAGATGAGGTTCCTTAGAAAAGGAGGGTCCTTAGCCCATCAATCCTACACTTTAAGATGGTCGAGCTCGTATAGATGCTTCATACTCATCTTAAGTGATAATCGGAGATATAGGGTTCAAAGGTGTCCCTTTCTAAAGAGATTATGGAACCTTTATGGAAGGAACGATGTAAAGATAGGATCTTTTACACCGGTCCGTTCTTAGGTTGCTAATGGGGGAATGGGGGAAATGTATGTAAAAATGACACTTTAATGAAAAGATGACATTTTTGGGTTGCAAATGATGCATTTGATTCAAAGAAATGATCTTTATTGCAAATGATGCATAAAGATATGATTTTTATGCAAATGATGCATTTTTTTATGAAGAAATTGGCATTCATTATGCAAATGATGCATAAAGATTGCATTTTGAAAAGCATATGATGCTAGTTTATGGTAAAGACATGATCTTTAAAGCAAATGATGCTTGGAAAAGGGATTTTGAATGCAAAGGATGCATTTTGATTGAAAAGATTTGATTTTTATATGCAAATGATGCATAAAGATGACATTTTTATTGGAAAATGGGGGGTTTAGGTGCAAAGGATGCACCTTTATGGGGAAAGACTACATTTTTATGACAAATGATGTCTAATGCATGCAAAAGGGTAAGGGGGAATATAAAGACGTGATCTTTAATCTATCAAGTTCCAAGCAATATAAAGGTAATGCAATGAGCAATTTAGAAAGCAATTAGGATGCAAGGTTAGGGCGTGCGAGGTTACCAATGGCTTCCTTCTTCTTTGGATGGAGCTAGGAGGAGAGGTTGATCTTGGATCTTCAAGGAGGAGGGAGGTAGCTTCTTGGCCTTCTTCTTCACCTTCTTGAACTTCCAACAGCCCTTGAGAGTATTCTTCACGTATTATGAGAGATTGATGCCTCTTGTGGATTGTTGTTGGTGTTTTTTGGATCATTAAAATGGGTAGAGGAGGGCTCTATTTATAGGCATTCTGGATAAGGCTAATGAGGCCGTGCGGCTAGGGACCGCGAGCTAATGCAGCCGTGCGGCATTATCCATTGTGACTCAGCATTTCTAGAACCATGCAAGGTGGCAAATTCTAGAAACTTCTTCCTAATTAAGAAAAACGTGTTTCTTAATTAGGAAGGCTCCTCTTCAGCCTTTAATTAATTTGGAACTGTTCCGGAATATTTTCGGAACACTAGGAAGGTCCGGGGAATTACCGGAAAACATACCGAAATTGCCGGGAAATTTAACCGGAAGGCATGAGCCAGATTTGGGTACTTACAGAAGTCCCTCGGCAACGTCACTTGCAAGGCGAGTGAGGTTGTCGATAGAAAAGGATCTGATCTGGCGAATGCCGAGACGGATTGAGAGACCGAGGTGGTCGAGTGGCTGAACCTCTTATGAAAGGCTACCTATGTATCCCGGAGGAATCAAGCCGTGCCGTAGTTCGGAGTAGGATCCGCCGAGGAATGGAGAAGAAAAAACTGGTCTCTTGCTGGGGAAATAGAAGAGAAAATGACCTAGGAGGTCAAGCAATTGATCCTACTGGGGATATGCTAGAAGTGACCGAGGTGGTCGGATAACAAAGTCTCTTATGAGGGACTACTTCATCACTGAGGAGTGACGGAGGAACAGGGTGACCAAAGTGGTCGGATGGCTGGACCTTTTATGAAAGGCTACCTACGTATCCCGGAGGAATCAAGCCTTGATCGTAGTTCAAGCATCACTAGATAGTTAGGAACGATGTCTAGGATCCTTGAGGGTTTTGACAATTAATGGAGGTCACACCGAGGAAACTAGAGCTTACGTCACTATCGAGAAGATAGAGGTAGCTAAAGCTGGATGACGTTATTTCTTTATGACGGAAATAACGAAGACTAAAGCTTACGGCGCTATCTCTTTTTGACAGAGATAGAGGTAGCTAAAGCTAGAAGAACTTAAGTATACTTCACTATTCGTGATAGAGGTATCTTAAGTTAAGAAGAACTCGAGCATACGTCACTATCCGGGATAGAGGTAGCTTAAGTTTAGAGAAACTTGAGCATACGTCACTATTCGGGATAGAGGTAGCTTAAGTTAAGAAGAACTCGAGCATACGTCACTATCCGGAATAGAGGTAGCTTAAGTTTAGAGGAACTTGAGCATACGTCACTATTCGGGATAGAGGTAGCTTAAGTTTAGAGGAACTTGAGCATACGTCGCTATTCGGGATAGAGGTAGCTTAAGTTAAGAGAACTTAGCATACGTCGCTATCCGGGATAGAGGTAAGCTCAGTTTAGAGTTTTGACAATTCGGAGGTTGTCACCTAGCATTATCCCGTTATAACGGAATTAACGGAGGCGACTGAGAAGAAAGCTCAATTGCTTAAGAGATAAAGGATATCTTCTGAAAAAGATGTTATCTTAGTTAAAAGATAACGGGAATTGCATGCCCAAGTGGAAGGTCCAGGGGCAGGATTGTAATTTTCTGCTCAGAGCGAATGAGGCCGCCCGGCATGAGATGGAGAAAAAGAAGCCGTACGGCTAGAAGATTGATTTTTCCAGATTATTTAAAATCAGATTTGAACGGGCCATTGGCATTGTGTTGCCGCCCAAGAACGCAGAGAGAGAGAGAGAAGAAAGAGAAATTTCGAATTTCTTCATTTTCCTTTGCTTCCTTTGATTTAAGATGGATCCGGAGGGCAATCCTATACCGAGGCAAGCAAGAAGAAATATCTCGGTGGCCGCTCGGAGGAGGAGAAAGGAGCTCGTGCGAACGGAAAGAAAGTATGACTTTCTTACGCCTCCGTCGGAGCTTTACCCGGGGAGAAGAGAGCACAAATCGACGAACCCGCGTCCGGTTGGGGTAAGCATTCTTAATTTGCTCAATTCCGTCGATCTTGATTGAATTTTCATTGATTTAGGGCTTGACCCGAATTTTAGGAATTTTCTAGGATTTTCCTAGGATTTTTGAATGATTTTGAGATATTGACGATGAACCTATGAGGCTAAGAATATGCAATGTGCAATTTGTTTGACAAAAATAATGGGAATGACCCACTTTTTCTCGCAAATAAGGTAAGAATGAAAAATTGTTTAAAATGAGACGGAGTTCTTGCATGTGCTAGAACTAAGTCAAAATTTTGATTATCAATGAGAAACAAGATTTTGGAAGATGAAAAGGATTCATGCATGCCATTTTTGAGAGAATAATGCTTATGTACAAAGAATTGTGAAAATTGTGATTTTGTGCTTTAGAAAAGCAATGGGACTTGACATGACGTGTTTCAAGTGATGAAAAACGCTTTTTTGATGCAAATGATGCTAGAAAAACTTTTGTGAATGCTTTTCTTTTGAAAAATATGTGTACTTTTGAATATATGCATGCTTTTGAAAATGGACTGAATGATTGACACACTTCTTTGTTGTGCTTGTCTACAGGAGAACAAGTCTAGAGGACCATCAGAGATTGCAGTCAAGCTTTGGCAGAGGATGCCGGATTTCGAGAAGAATGGGGTGAACCCCAAGGATTTGGTGAGGGCTACCGGCCTGGATTCATTCGTCGAGGCTATCGGCAGGGGTGTTCATATCACCTCTAAGAGCAAGGGCTTGATCCAGGCCCTTTCTGAGTTCTGGTGGGATAGCACCCATAGCTTTCATCTGAGCTGGGGAGAGCTGACAGTGACTCATGCCGATTTCACAGCTATTACTGGCCTACAGTTCACCGGGAGGCCCGTGACTTGGAGAGACCACCTTACAGCTGAGGAATTCCGAGATTTGGTCGGATTTGAGTTGATTCCCAAGGGGCTGGGTATGGAGACGCGGAACGTCGAGGTGGCAGTCCAGAACTGCATGCAGAACTTTGCTGCTAATGATGTGACCGCCCACCAGCTTGCTAGAGCCTTCGTGTGGTTGATGCTGTCAGTCACCATTTTTGCTAATTCTGGGACACTGGCCATGACTTGTCTCCTTTATTCTTTGGAGGATGTGGATGGGATTGGGACGGTCTCTTGGAGAGAGGCCGGATTGGCGGAGCTCTACTTCTCCTTAGACATGTACAGTCGGAACAAGGCTGCTTCCATGGACTGTTTCTCATTTGCCCTTGAGGTAGTCTCCTTTCTTTTCTCTTTTCTCTTTTCTGTCCAGAGACTTTTATGAGAGAGAGAATGACCTTTTGATGTTTTGAACATGCAGACCTGGTTTTGCGAGGTGATCGGGTTCTTCCCTTGGAACCAGCAGAGTGATATCACCATTTTCCCTGCTATGGTTCGCTGGAGGGGAGATGCGAGGGATAAATTCACGGGGAAGACCCGGATCACCTTCGACTACAAAATGGTGAGGCCGGTCATCAACAGGGATGGGCACGACGGAGTGGACTTCTACCCTTGGGGCAGGTATCCGGAGATCTTGCTAGGAGAGGCAATTGAGGCGACTAGGCAGAGGAGATGGCTCACTGGGCTGACATGTGATGTCATTTACTTGGGGGACCGTTTTCGAGCGGCGTGGCCATGTCCCTCCATTGGACGCCATTACTCCTCGGGATCCTCCGGCCACGGATGCTGCGGCCCGTGGATTGGCCGAGAGGATGAGATTGCTAGGTACCGGGCGGGCGTGGCCGCGAGGAGTACTTTGATATGGATACCCCTACGTTTGTGTTTGTGGAGCAGCGACTGAGGACGCCACAGAAGCTAGTGAAGCTGGCGATGACTCAGGGATATGGGGAGGATGAGCCTACTGACCCGCCGATCCCTCCTGCGCATCTGTCCTATGTGGTCCATGGAGTACCGAGGAGATTGAGGATACCTGTCCCTGACGCTAGGGAGCCCCAGTATACCCTGCCGCCTGACAACACTGTAAGTATACTTTTAGGGTCTTTCCCTTTTGCAGCTTTCAGATTTTTCTGCTTTTTGCAAATTTGAGATTTTCTGAGATTTTTCTGAGATTTTTCTCTTCTTTTTCTCAGGTTCCAGCTCGCACTTATGATAGGCTGATCAGGCAGAATAGGGGCTGGAAGGACATGTGTCGGTCCCTTCTGAGGAAGCTGGCCTGCGCTTCAAAGGCAGCAGCGGACGCACAGGAGCCCGGGCGCAAGAGACGGCATGTAGGGGGCACAGCGTCTACCTCATCGGCCTCGGAGTACTCTTCCAGTGCCATGCCTCGGGGGCGGGGACCCAACGCTGACATTCTGGAGCAGCTGGCTGAGTATGGGCACGATAATGTCCATTTGTCTGACGTGAGCGACCAGGAGGACTTGATGAGGGAGGCTAGCATTTATGAGCTGAGCAGCGATGAGGAGGAGGAAGAATCAGAGGCCTAGGAGGTCTCTAGAATGGAATTAGGAACAAAACAAACAATTAACACATTTGATGCACACTTTGTTTATTTTTTTGCTTTATTCTGGCGCCGATGGGGCGAAGACATTGTATTAATGCTTTATTTACTTTTCTAATTCATGCTTTTTTAATTTGCATATTATCTGAGCCTTGGGGCGATTTTTTGCTTGGAATCGGGGCTGAAACTGGGCCAAAAATGATTTATAATGGTGTATAAATGCTTGAATGGCTTCTGGATATGTTTTTGTACAGGTCTTGGTTGAGAAAGTGGGGTGAAAACTCCCTTGGGCAGCAACTTGGTTGCTGCAGATTTTTTTCTGCAGATGGCTAATGTAGCCGTGCGGTTTGGTCTCTGGGGCAAATGAAGCCGTGCGGCTCACAGTTCTGTCTGAACTGGTTATTTTCTGAATAAAAGCAAGGCTTGGCCATTTCATTTCATTTTCACTCTAGACTTGTTCCAATTGTTCCCAGAGCACATTTTGGACCTAAAGACACCACCTTTGGTCATTTTGCGATGGAGAAGCCCGTTAGATTGCAAAGGGGGAAGCGAGACCGTTTTCTGTCCGATCTTCATTCTTGGGTGAGACACAACTTCCAATCTCATAGGGGGCTGCTTGATTCTTCCTTCAAGATCAAGTCTTTATGGCATTTGAGGGATCTCCCGCCCGATTGGGACCTTTTGAGAGCCGCAGCAAAGTTCTGGGACGTCCGGAGACATGTTCTTGCTTTTCTTATAACGAGATTGTCCCGACGCATGAAGACTTCCGAGCCTTGATTGGGGGTCCCGAGATTGAGGCTATATCTATTCCGCTGGTCGGAGACGTGCCGGTGGCGGTAAAGCTTGCATCTTTTCTGCAGATTCCTTTGGGGGAGGCTGAGAGGATGATGGTAGCCCCGGACAGGATTGACCTTTCGATATCCGGGCGAGTTTGGGTCTCCGAGATATAGGCTGCGACCACGGTGGCTATGGACGCATTTATCCTTTGCGTATTTTACGCTCTGTTCACCGGCGAGTCAGTGGGGATCTGTCATAGTGGTCTCTTGGACATGGTTAGAGGCAAAGGTGGGAAGGATATTGTCCGCTGGTTTTGGGAGAGACACTTCATGGGATTGAGGATGGCTCGGGAGA
The DNA here is from genome assembly GCA_022495995.1 of Adenophora triphylla var. japonica. Classification (NCBI taxonomy): domain Eukaryota; kingdom Viridiplantae; phylum Streptophyta; class Magnoliopsida; order Asterales; family Campanulaceae; genus Adenophora; species Adenophora triphylla. Next base: position 154,141 of record JAFEMH010004530.1, on the reverse strand, counting down.
CCATTTCATGAGATCCGGAGTCATTTGTCTTGACCTTATGGGCTGCGGGGAGAGGCTCGGGGCTTTGCCGGGGGCTTTGCCGACTCAATGCCCTTGGGTGATTTCTCGGAGAGGTGCGTAGAGGCAACGAGGACCGAGTAGGCCGGGAGGCGACGATGGCTAGGCTATCCACTTCGGACATCCGTTGGTGGATACCTCATTGGAGGTTGCGGACCCGGGAGGACATTTCGGGAGTTCCTATCTTTGTGAGGGTTCCGGATTCTGCCGGTCATCCTTCTACATACCCGTTTAGTATCCGGGCGGTTTGGGGCTTTACAGGAGCCATTGAGTGATTGGGAGGACATCAGGACCATGGAGGTGGTGTCATTGGATATGAGGGATCCGGCCGGCTTCTCTTTCTTCTCGAGGGCTTGGACATACACCTTGCTTTCCCACCCAGGGCTATCTTCGGGAGCGGGAAGAGTACCATCTTGACCACTTGTCTACTTGGGTGCAGTACGAGAGGGAGATGGGAGCGACTCGGGTCATATTGGAGGAGAGACGTCAAGCTTTATTGGGGGCGGCTGTGACTCGAGCGGGACTACGAGGAGGCCGAGGCTAAAGCGAGTAGCCATAACCAGTCGGGTGACTTGGTCAGAGACATGGAGGCTCGGTACAAGAGGTTGTTCGAGGTCGCTCCTTTGACTGAGGCTCAGAGGGAGGAAGTGCGGACTCGTGCTCGGGTAGAGAGAGCACTTATTGACACGGGTTTGGTGGAGGCTCCAGTGAGGATATCGGAGGTCGGGATGAGGGATACCGACATCATAGATAAAAAGAGGAAGAAGACTCGACGGGGCCGAGGAAAAGGGAAAAAGACCAAAGAAGACTCAGCGAATGACGACTGACAGATCTTTTCTTAGGGTTCCTTTATTGCCATTTTGCAAACACATTAGTTTATTTAGGCATTTTATTGTATTTTAGATCTTTGTAGCAGGTTAGCAGAGTCAAGAGGTAGACCGTGCTTGAACTCATCAAGAAGTTTTTAACTTGTAATGAACAAGAAATATTATCTTAAAAATTAATCGAGACACATTTCATGGAAATTCAAATGTCTTATTTATTGGGACCTGTTTTATGAAAACTGAAATACCCTTTATTATTTAGGACGCACTTCATGGAAGCTTGATTGTCCTTTTTATTGTTTAGACCGAACCATATATGGCTGCCTACGTTCCCCTTTTACAAGAAAGACTAAGGGGCTCAGGTCTTCGTAGTTCATTCTGGTGAACTATATATTTTTCTTCTTTTTTTTTTTTATGTGCAGCCCTGTTTTTTGCCTAGACCGCCCTTTTTGGGTTTTCAGCCTAGCTGGGCATTACTCTTTTTGCACTAAGATTTTTTTATGTGCAACCCTGTCTTTTGCCTAGATCGCCCTTTTTTGGGGTTTTCAGCCTAGCTGGGTATTACTCTTTTTGCACTTTTTTTTTTTTTATTATTTATTTTTTTTTCTTTCTTTTTTTTTTTCTTTTTAGACATAGTATCTTTTGAGCTTATCACCGCTGACCGGGTGGACAAAGGGATTGCCGTCAGTGTCCGCAAGCTTCATGGCTCCTCCCGATAGTATCTTGTGCACCACATAAGGGCCGATCCAAACGGGTTCCCATTTTCCAGGGGGTTGTCTACGGTAGGGGCTTCACTTTCAAAACTAAGTCACCCTCTTTGATGTCTCCGGCCTTGACCTTTTTATCAAACGCTCGGCCATCCGCCTACGGTAGGCTCGGGTGTGTTCCATGGCTTTTAGCCTTCTCTCGTCAAGGGGGCTAACTCATCAATGCCGGCCGGGCAACCATTCTACTTCATTGACACATTTTCCAGGAGGACCCTTAATGATGGGATTTCCAACTCCACCTAGTAACTTTGCTTCCATCCCGTAGGTTAAGGCAAAAGGAGTTTCTCCTGTAGCCGTTCGACAGGCGCCGTAGCCCCAGAGTGCCAAGTGCGGCTTTTCGGGTCAATCACGACCACGGGTGGCCATCTTAGGATGATCCGTTCGAGCGTCTTATTAGCAGCCTTCCACGGCTCCATTAGTCCGAGGTGCGTACGGAGACGACTTGTGGCGAGTGATTACGAATTCGACAAAGAACCTATCGCAGTCCCTTCAAAGTGCGACCCATTATCGGAAATGATTTCGTTGGGCGCCCCATATCTGCACATTATGTTTTCTTTGATGAATTGGGCCACTTTTCTGAAAGTGAGGACCTTGTAAGACTTGGCCTCTACCCACTTGGTGAAGTAGTCGATGGCTACTAGCACAAATTCATGTCCATTGCTTCTGCCGGGCTATTTTCCCTATCACGTCAATACCCCAAGTTGTAAACGGCCAAGGAGTCGTCATGCGGTACATGTCGTGAGGCGGGAGATGGTTGAGGTTGGCAAAACCGCCGGCACTTGTCGCATGCTCGGACGTGCTTTGGATACTGATCTGTTTCCATGAAAATCCGGTAGTAACCCATTCTCGAGGATCACTTGCATCGGGGCTCGGCATTCATATGAGGACCGTAGGGACCATTGTGGACTTCGAGTCATCAATTCTTTGGCCTTTTCTTGAGTGACGCACAAGAGGAGTGGTCCTTGGTATCGCTTCTTGTATAGGTTGCCTCCTAGAATGACATAATGGGAGGCCAACCTTTTCGTGGCTTGCAAGCTCTTGGCTCGACACCTTCTTTTGGTCTACCTTCTTTGTCTTTGAAAGTGACTCTCCATCTTTGAGGAACTGGTAAATTTGATTGTACAGGGGTTCCTTTATAGGCTCGGGTCCCGTGTCTACTTCACAATGAAGGTGGGGTTTCTTTTCTACCCACTCGGAAGGGTTTTATGGCTTTTCCCTCGGGGATCTCTACCAATGAGGCTAGAGTAGCTAGGGCATCTGCGAATCTGTTCTTTTCCCTTGGCAAGTAGTGGAAGGTCACTTCTCTGAACTGTCCCAAATAACTCCTCCATATGGGCATGATACCGCTGCAGGTTAGGGTCCACAGTCTTCCACTTGTTGGAAACCTGGTTGATGATCAGGGCTGAGTCTCCGTAAATTTCTAGCTCCTTGACATTCTTTTCTAAGGCAGCTTCCAAACCAGCAATGCAGGCTTCATACTCGGCAACATTGTTCGTGGCAGGAAAGTTCAACCTGAGGGCTATGTAGACGTGTCCAAAATCTAACCTGAATGGCTAGGAGGTTAATAAATCAGTAATCAGAATTTATATAGTCAACCGCCTTTAATCAGAATCGCTTAACCGAAAGCGGCGGTTACGGTTAGGATTAAGGTTAAGGTTTTCAAAATAGCAGCGGTTATAACCGTTTAACTAACCGGCGGTTATAACCGCCTAACTAACCGCCTAACCTTGAAATTTTGAAATTTGAAATTCAAATTTCAAATTTTGAATTAATTATTAATCCCCCCCCAAACGGCTTTTGTGGCTCACGCTCAACGGTACTTTGATTTGACCGCCCACCCCACTTTCCCAGGCAAGGCCCACACCCCCCCAGCCCACTCCCTTCCCTGACTCCCTTGCTATGTCGCAATGATTGCGACGTAGCAATCTCAAATTGATTTTGGGCATGGGGATTGGGGAGTATTTGGGAAGTAAGACAAGTTAAAGTGAGATTAGCGGTCATTGTCTTTAATTACCGTCATGTGAAGTAGCGAACCACTTGAAAGTTAAAACCCTAGGCAGAGTCGCTCTCAGTCACGGACTAGTTTCCACTCGTCTCCGGCGAACGACTTCCGATTTTCCGGCTAAGCACACGGCGTTCAGCCCCGGACATATACACGCTCGTATTTGCAGCTTGAAGCTCTCGAGGAGGACGAGTTTACTTCACCCCATATTTCAATTTCAGGTATTTTTCTTATTTTTATTTTCTCTTCGACCATTTTCACATCATATTCATAATTATAGAACTTGATATTATAATTCGGAGTTCATGATGATTACTCATTCACAATATGAACTGTATTATCACATATTGATTGCCAACATGGTCAATTTTACATAAATAATCGAAAAAAAGGAGAGAGAGTTGAAACCCTTATTTTTATATTGGTCGAATACAATTTGGAACTCACCTATCTACACTAACTTGTTGGGTGATAATACTCAAACATTGTGCTGCTATCAGCTAGTAATTAACGTATTGGAGTATTCAGCTTTTGCTTGCCTCGATTTCTAGTTGAGGATGCCACTTTCTGGGTTCAATTTCTACAAGGTTCCTGCACATGAAACTTGTATTCTCTTGTATGTGTGTGTTGGGGTCTCTAATCGTTCTACCCCGTTCGTGCCAAACACAAATTGTTCTGTTTAACAATAATCTATCTACCCCGTTCATGCCAAACACAAAGTTTTCTGTTTAACAATAATCTATTAATCTTTGTTAAGGCATCCTGTTGGTCATTAGGAGTATCTTTGAAATTTTCGCCTTTTCTCATTCCTAAACAGGGACTTCCCATGTTTCCTAAAAAAGTTCCCAGAAACATATACTCCTTCCGTCCCACCCGAAATGGCACAAATGTCTATTTTGGGTGTCCCATAATGGAAAGTTTTTAATACTTCTTTATTTATTTGACCCACTTATCATACTCACAATAACTACCCAATTAATATTCCCTACCCCACTTTCTCTCTCCTAATTCACTTTTCATACTCACAAAACTTACTCCACTATACACACTTTCCTTAAATCCCCGTGCAAGATCAATTTTGTGCATTTTCGGATGGAACGGAGGTAGTAAATAGAGAGTTGAATCACGGAAGAAAGCTAGTGAAATTGTATTGTCATCATCATCTTGAAATACCTAGGTTCGTGACTCAATTTAACAAGAGGAAACTGCTTATATTTTATAGTGATACTATATGTACGAAGGAATAAAATCATCTAGAAATTGAAGAACTAATGAAGTATTAGCTATTTGATGATTGGATGATTTTGCCTTACGAGATTGCAAACTTGTTACTCTCAATGCAACCTTAGTCCCACTTGGGGTCAGGTACATAAATCATTTTTCGCCATTCTGTACATGTCTAGATGCTCGCCTTGGTTTTGAAGCTTCATTTAGAAAAAGGCTTATGATAAAATTATTTGAAATTCTCTTGACCACTTATGCAAAGGAAGAGTTTCGTGGGAAGATGAGAAAAAGTAGATTTGTATATTGCAGTGTATTCCGCCTGAAAACTATCAATACTTCTCCAAAACAATCCTTTTCACTTTGGTGACAAATATTCTTTGTAGATTCTTTAGAGAAGTTAGGAGGCTCGTTAAGTGGTATGGGATACCTAGTGGGCACTCATGCTGCTTACGTGCTCCCCTCATTAATTGCGCCTACAAGTCATTAGGTTATGATAGCCACGTGGCCCAATTGCATTATGACACGTGGCCTGATAAATTTTAAAAGGAGAAACTGTGGGATGAACTATGTAAAGGACACATGACGTAACGCCGTTCGTTGACCTGATGAACCAATTAAAAGATGGCATCACACGGTACGGTCCATGAACCTCACTTGACTTCTCACGTGAGCGGTACGCGCTGCCCATCACATATAAATACCAAGCTCGAGAACTATAGTAACTCCCTGTCTAGTTCATCCCATAATACTTTTCCTCTCTTGAGTTTACCGGTCTTCTACTTTCACTCTTCTTCTCCATTATTCTTTGGTGGTTTAGTGTAATGCTAGATTAGACCCAATCAGTACATCACCCTAGGATTACCTACCTACATTTAGAGACTCCCACAAGGTGGTATTCGCATGCCTCCATAGAAAACTACAAGCAAAATGGCTTTTGACGAGGATGGCGCCTCTACCGCTCTACCTAAGGACAAGGGCTTCAGGCCGCTAGCTCATCTTCCTCCTAACAACAGCAGCAGCCGACCACTTTAACAACAAGCTAAAGACATCCGACTTCTTTTCTGTTACCAAAAAGTGCTTCTGGAGCTCCTGGAGCATTTGGAGAAAGGCACACTAGTACCTTACCTTGCACTAACGAGACGCGACAACCAAAAACAGTAGAATTCACTTTGAAGCGAAGTGAATATTCCCTGTCATTCCAGAGGATGTGCGCGATATAGACAATGAGCACAGTGCCAAGAAAGATGAGAAACAAAACAATGAATGCACCGCAAATCCTCAAACTCACATCAAAAGGCCCACCATCACCACCTGGTTACTTATCTTACGAAGAAGCACGCATACTGTTTTCCACATAATACCATTGTATCTGTAACGTCTTCAGACCACTCTGCGGGGCGCCCTTACCCAACATGTATTACTTGCCAGTCCTACCCAAACAAGTAAAAAACAAGAGATTTTCCTAGTACACGGGTGAGGATGCAAGCCCGTATGTGCATATTTACTTTGCGAAGTGTGGTACACCCACAAAAGAGTTTACTTTGCGAAGCGTTTTCCGCAAGCAATTTAATAACAGAATCTTGACGGTCGAAGAAAGGAATGACAATGTACGGGCAACCCCCTACATGTTCACAATGGCAAAAAGAAAACCGAAAGTATGGCTTCTGTCTTCGAGTTGCCTCCACTCACAACAAGTCTAACACTGCGGGATCCGGCCCTTCAATTCAACCAACGGCACCATAAGGGGGTGATGCCATGGTTATGATGCTACATCAGACGCCCAAATTTCGCATTTTTTTTACCAACTTGGCTCTGATGCGGAAACACATTATCTTGCCACTAAGTCTTTGATGAAGATAGCAGCCGTGCATGAAGGAAAAGGGTTTTCTCCTGGGAAATGGAAAGAGTTGGCTTCAGAAATAGTCTTCACAGATGCTGACTTGCAGGTTGACCACCCACACAATAGACCCTTGTATGTCACTGCAGAAGTTCATGAGGTGGAATTCAGGAGGGCTCTTATAGACAATGGGTCCGCGGTAAATGTGATTCCATACTCAACATTTAAGAAGGTTGGGTGGGTTTGAGGACACAGACTTACAAAAGCATAGCATTGTCATTATCGGATTTGGTTTTAATGGTGTTGTCACTTTGGGGTCAGTCATTCTACCCCTGAGGAATCCCTTTTTTGTCTATTCAAGGAATCTCTTTGGGTCCCATAGTTCTTATGTCACAACCTCCCAATAGAATTAATTAGTGCTAGTCTATAAAGTTATCCCATTTTGCTGAGTAGTCTAGTTTCATCCATTTGGCGTTTCTGTCAGCAACTTTTTCTCATTGTTTTGAGTTTATTACTTTATTTTGTAGCCTGTAGATGAATTGTTGCATGTCATCTGATACAGTTTCTTTAAAACTATGCAGATTTCTTGAACATCTCAAATACGCCGTTCATAGAATGTCAGGAGGGACTGGGCTTGAATCCCTTGTGGATCGTATGTGTTATTCTGTCTCTTCTTGATCCTTTTTGTCACTCTGATTTTTTTATTTTCTTTCTGATGACATTTTAATGCTTCTCCTTTTTGTACAGAAATTATTTCAGTTATTACAAACGATGGCCGCAATATAGTGGTAAATTCCTTAGCTTGATTGTTGCTAGTATTTTATATAAATAATTCATTGTTTTTTTATGATTTTTTTTTCTTTCAGGGAATTTTGAAAGGTTTTGATCAAGCTACAAATATAATTCTTGATGAATCTCATGAACGTGTCTACTCTACCAAGGTTAAAACAATTTTATGTAGAAACAGTAGAGATATGCCTCTCCTAGTCGCATTATTGCATACCATGATATGCATTGTAGTTTCCTTTGGGGTTGAACTAAAATAGTTCTTGTTCTCCCATAGTACGAGTAGTATTTCTTTTGTTTCATAGCTTGCTTATGCTAGAGGTTTTCTGGTGTTTCTGTAATTGTGCAACTTGTTTTTGGGCCCACTTCACTAACATACCTGTCTCCTGAATTTAAAACACTGCAACTGTGGAACCTGTTTTCGGGTCCACTTCACTAGATAGGTGGTTGATGATCTGAAATGTAGAGAGAGGAAGGGGTTGTGTCTGCAGACGAATTATGAGGAAGCTTATGATAGGGTTCATTGGTTTTTTTTTTTTTTTGTTTGGATTGGCTGATAGGATAGGAGTTTGGGTATAGATGGTGTCTTCTGATTACTAGGTGTTTGTCTTCCTTATATTGGACTAGCACTTCTCCGGGGCACCGTCAGGGTAATCTGTTACCCCTTTTTCTTTTATACTTTGTTCGTAGATGTTCTTAGCCGTTTGATCTCTAGATGTGAGGGCTAGGGCATTATTGACGGTTGCTCTGCAGGAAGGGAAGAGGTCCGGGTTTCTCATATGCTATATGAAGATACTCGATTCTTTTCCTTTCCGAGGGTTTTCGAGGGTATACAAATTTGCTCACTTTATTGCAGATTTGTAGTGTAATTCAGGTCTAAATGTTATCAATTAGGCAATGGACTTTTATTTACTTAGGCCTACCCTTGGGTGGTCATGCTAAAAATGCTAGATTTTGAGACCTTGTCACGCAAAAAGTGTTTAAGAAGCTGGATGGGTTGAAGAGGATGTATTACCCTATTGCAAATTGTGTAATGTGTTTGAGGTCTAAATGTTGTTGATTAGGCTATGGATTTTTATTTATTTGGGCCTACCCTTGGGTGGTCATGCTAGAAATGTTAGTTGTTGGGAATTTGGGATCTAGAGATTCAAAAAGTGTCTAAGAAGCTAGATGGATTGAAGAGGTTGTATTTCTTGTTTAATGGTTGAATTACCCTTATGAAGGCATGTTTATCAGCATTCTGATTAATTATCAGGGCAGCAAAAAGAATGGAGGGGATTGTGTCATTTCTATGATGCTCGGACTCGGGTACGAGTGTCCGACACGGGTACGGATCCAAGTGTCGGATCCTCCAAAAGTTTAAGAAATCACACCAAATTTAGTGTAAAATAGCCACACCCACCCCCACACCCTGACACCCACACCCACACCCACACCCACACCCACACCCACACCCACACCCACACCCACACCCACACCCACACCCACACCCACACCCACACCCACACCCATGTCCTATCCTTTGGACACGGGTACTTTGGCAAAATAGAAGGGTCTGAGCATCACAGGTCATTTCTTATTTTGGTAGGGGGGGATGAGGTGAATGATCATTTAGTGAATTGGTAAATGCATGTCGTCCTATGGAGGGGGACTTAGTATTGGGCATAGTTATTAAAAGCGCGCCTAGGCTCCGGGCACAGAGAGGCTGAATTGTGCTAGATGAGGCTCTGTTTCATAGGCGAGGGATTAGGCGCGCCTAGGGCTGAAGCGCGAGCCTTGATGGTTTGCGCCTAGGCTCCGGGCACAATAATTGAACAACAATTAAATCGTAATTAAACCTAATACGCGACTAATACTCTTCTCTGCCACGACTCTCTCCCGTACTCACAACTCTGTATAAGAGTAGCGATCACTAGGAACTCCTTCAAACTAACAGCGACGACCTCCGACGACCTGGGAAGAACTCCGGCGATATCCCTGATCACTTGATGTTGTATGTATACTATATTTTTAGTATAGTATACATACATTTATGACATATAACATATGTTTGTGCTTGTTTCTTTTATGACTTATAACGTATGTTTGATTTACTACTTGCATTTGATTTATTGTTCATCTTGATGTTGTATGTATACTATATTTTTAGTATTTTAAGGCATTTTTGCGTCGTCACTCGAGCGCGCGCCAGCCTTGCGCCTAGGCTCCGGGCACACCTTTTGCCCCTTGGTGCGCCTTGGGCCTTTAATAACTATGGTATTGGGAACCTAAGATTTGGAGTGTTTCCCTTGCGAACAAGTGGCTTTGGCGTTTCCCTTTGCAACCAGTCTCTTTGGCACCAAGTCAGGAGTAAGGTCAGGCTCCAAAGTAATGGTTGTTGGGATGCTGATATTTTGTTCCATGACCTTTCCGGGTCCTTGGAAATAATTTCATTCATATTTACAAATCTTTAGGACTCATGCCCCTTTTCTTGTTGGCAATGGAGATGGTGTTCAAGTTTGGGAAGATATTTGGATTGGTACAAAGTAAGTTCATTGGTTTCTCTCCTCGTTTGTATATAAATTCTTGTTCAAAAAGTTCTTGTATGGCGAATGGTATGCGGAAGCGTATGCCGTATAGAAAAGATTAAAAAATAAAGAAGAAAAAAAATAAAGAAAAGAAAAGAAGAACGCCGTTTAAAAGAAAGAATAGAACAATAAGAGAGAAGAAGATGCATAGAAGAATGGAATAAGAAGAAAGAATAAAGAAGAAAAAGAAGTACGAGAGAGAAGAACACAATTAGCTAAAGCTAAAAATTCGTATCAGTAATTAATCCATGTCTGAATAGCTTTGAAGTTACATGAGAATTTATAGGCTAATCTATGCTAACGAAACTAGGAAAAGGAGTTACTCCCTTCGTCCCATCTAAAGTTACACTCTACCATTTGGTTGTCCCAACTAAAATTATATTTTCCCAAAATGAGAACCTTTTAATACTTCTTTATTTAATGAGATCCACTTGCATACTCAAAACAACTATCCATTTACTATTCCCTACCCCACCTTATACTCACAACACTTGCACCCCTACACATTTTCGTAAATTTTGTGCCCAAAACAAAAGTGTAATTTTAGCTGGGAGAGAGGGAGTACTAATTTAAAAGGAAATAGGAAACTAAATACTAATACTTTAAGAACTAATAAACCTAAATAATCAATAAAAGGAAACTAATCAATACTCTCCGTCCCTTTACAAAATGCACAAAAGCTCCATTTTGATGTCACATTACAAAAGACAAGACACAAGCCCCAAAAGGAAATTTTTAATATTTGTTTATTAATGAGACTCTTGTCAAGTTGTCATACTCACATCATTTATCCACATGCTATCCCTACCTCAATTTTTCTCTCCTACCTCACTTTTCATACTCACAACACTTACTCCACTATACATTTTCCTTAATTTTTGTGCAAAACCCATTTTGTGCCTTTTGTAATGGGACGGAGGGAGTAGAATGAAAACTAATTAATAAATTACAATCCTAATCTACCAAGGACTCTTTTTCTTTTACCAAAAGGCTTTAGTCTTTGACTTGGACTTGGATACGAAGTCTTCCTAGCTTGTTCTGCATCATCCCGTTTCTCATTTTGTTTTTGGTAGAGTATTTACTCTATTATTAAAAGGCTGAAGCTCACTATAAAGGGGTATTTATTATGGGCCCACCATAAAGAAGTGTTTGTGAAAGGGTAAAAATGTTATTTTTTCTTATGTTCAAGATAGAGTGTTCTGTTAGGGGACATTAGGACACCCCAAAGAGGAATAAGGGACTTATTTGAGGATGTAGGGAGTATCTTTTAAGCATTTTGACCATTGGAGGACAGTTTGTCCTCTAATCATTGTATTATTGCGTTTCATTGTTCTAATACTCCGTATTTTTCTTCCCTCCATTTCAGAAAGATAGTCCCATTTAGTATTTGATGGTCAATTCAATTGAAGTTTGAACAAAATTTCATCTTAATTTTGATTATCCTCATGAAATTGTAAAATTTGTTATTGATAATATTATCTGTAGTGTATCAATAACAATTTCTTAGAATTTTGTGAGGATAATCAATTTTTCATATTATTTTGGTCAAAGCTCAAGTGGAATGACCACCGAAAACAAAGTGAGACTATCTTTCTGGGTTGGATGGAGTATAAAAGAAGGTGAGTTCAGTAATTTCATTGAAAAATTTTAGACCTGTACGGGACAAATTCTCTTTGGGAAAAAGCCACTCATTTTTAGATGGAGGGAGCAATGTAGACATGTAGTTAAGATTTCTCTATTTGTTCACAAATGGTCCAGTCCTAATTTTATACTTAGGGAAGAAGATGAAAGTTTGAACAAGTTCTGGTTGTGGAAAAGTGGCAATAGTGCAAGAGAGAAATCAAGTTTCATATGTCATCCTCTCTTCTTTTCTGCAACATCTATCAACATCTGACCGAATTTTGTTATGAAATTTGCCAATGCACTTATATTAACGTGTATTAGTTGGAATTGTTATATTGTATTAATCTTTTCATACCCTTTTGTTGTGCAGGAAGGTGTCCAGCAGCTTGTGCTTGGTCTGTACATCATAAGGGGTGATAACATGTAAGCCCATTCTCTCCTCTACTCATTTCACGTGTTTGTATTCAATCACAATGTTGAAACACAACTCTGTAGGTTACTAACCAGCAGGCCCGGTTTTAAGCATGTGCAAGCAGCCCAATTGCACAGGGCCCAAAAATTTTAAGGGCCTCAAAATTGTTAAGTTCAGTATATATATTATAGACGCCGGACTTACTGCAAAGGAATATACTTGCTCTGGTGGATGTGATGACTGTTGAAATGCAAATGGCTTGAGTTCGATTCATGTGCACTACATTTATGTTGTACTTTTTTTTTTCTTTTTTCCTACTTGGTTGTTTGTTGGGCTAAAAGTTTTAAATATTAAGGGCCTCAATATTTATATTTAGAACAGGGTCTCTATAATTATTGAGATGGACCTGCTAACCAGTGGCGAAGCCACCTTAAGGGAATGGGGGGGGGGGTCACTTGACCAACTTTTTTTTTTTTGTTGAGAGATAACATTTTAGTACCTTCATTTTTTTTTAAAAGATGCACTAGAATATTATGTTAGTCAATTTTGACCCCCTTGTGGTAAAATTTGTACTATCAAATCATTTTGACCCTTTTTGTGCAAAATTTCTATATGATGATAAGTACTACCTCCGTCCCAAAATGAATGTGCAAAAACTTTTCAAATCTGCTCTTGATAAAAAAAAATTTGGACATTCATTTTGGGACGTAGTTAGTATAATTTATATTCGCTTTAGCAATCTTGAGACGTTTAAAAAAAAATCTAGCTTTGCTAATGTTATGGCCTCAATACTTGGTTGATGCAGTAGCATTGTTGGGGAGGTGGACGAAGAGTTGGATGCAAGCTTGCAACTGTCGGAATTGAGAGCTCATCCTCTCAAACCTGTCATCCACTAATGATGTAAGATATTATTCCGACTTGTGCATGCAGAACGTTGCTAGTAAGGAACTGTTTGTTTTGGACTTCCTCTTTTTAGAAATATTGTGACTGTACCTTGATATACAAGGGAGGACGGAAATGTAAGAAAAAACAGTTAATATCTTAAAACCGAAGATTGTGGGAAATGAAGCGATGTTGTGCATAAGCTTGCGTATGAAATAACATTTGTATTAGCAAAAATTACCCCTCAGTGTCCTTGCTATCATAACTTTTGCGGTCGATATCAATATACTTTTGTTGATAATTGGGTTTGAGACGAAACCTGTATCGTTAATTTTAGTTCAGCACTGTGTGCAAACAGGTTGACAAGTCAAGGTTTTTATAGAAGGAGCTTTTATTGCTTATAACTTGTTACTCCCTCTGTTTGAAAATGATCTTCCCATTTTTTTCATCATTATTAAGAAGGAATTTTGAGCATTTATTTTAGGTTGATTTAATTATTCTTATAAAAATGCAAAACTTGTTATTGATAGTAACAACTTTTAGATTTACAATAATATTCCTCCGTCCCAAACCTACATATTCATTTTGCCATTTTGGGCGTCTCAAACCTACATACCCCTTTCCTAAAATGACAAAGAATCTTTACTGTTCCCTCCACTCATTCTCTCTCCTATTTTACTTTTATACTCACAATACTAATTAACTTTACTATTTCCTCCACTCATTCTCTTTCCTATTTTACTTTTATACTCACAACACTTTCTCCATTACCCACTTTCCTTAATTCTCGCGCCAAACACCAAATGGGTATACTCCCTCCGTCCCAATAGTAGCTTTCCATTTTGCCATTTTGGGTGTCCCGTTAATAGCTTCCACTTTCCTTTTTTGGCAAAGGAATCTTTACTATTCTCTCCACTTTTTCTCTCTCCTACATTATTTTAATACTCACAACACCATTATAATTTACTATTCCCTCTACTCATTCTCTCTCCTATTTTCAAATTACACTCACAACATTTTTTCTTCTCACCCATTTTATTAATTTGCGTGCAAGGAAAAAACGGGCAGCTCTTATTGGGACGGAGGGAGTATAGGTTTGGGATGGAGGGAGTATGGTTAAATCAGCCTATCATTATTGTTTAAAATTTCTTCGTTGTAACGGCAAAAAATGTAAAAATATCATTTGAAGAAGGAGGGAGTAAAATTTTAAGAATTGCTAATTCTACAAGTGAACTGTCAACAGTTTTCTTGGGACAACTAAGAAAGAAACGTAGAACTGTTAATTTGGAACATGGAGCGTATAATGGTGAAACACTTTATTTGCTAATTCTACGAAATAGAGTCAATATCTTAAAATTGAAGTGTACCAAACGTCAATAAATTTGGAGCTACTAATATTTCTGATCCAATAGGAGCCTATAAAATGCTGAATTTGGAAAATGTTGATGGACTTATAACTAAGAGTGATGCTAGAATTCATACAAGCCGAGAAATCACGAGATTACTCGTATCAAAATGAGCAGTGATCATTTGGCTGTGAGATCAGTAGGATCCATCCATTAATATATAGTGATCATTTGACTGTAAGGTCACTAAGATATATCCATCCACTAATGTATAGTGATATTTTGGCTGTGAGGTCAATAGGATCCATCCATTAATGAATAGTGAGTAGTGATATTGTGGCCGTAAAGTCAGTAGGATCCACTCAGTAGTTATAAAGAACGCGTTGTGATTATGTGGTTGTGAGGTTAGTATGATCCACTTAATAATAAAGAGTGAGATCATATAGTTGTAAGGTTAGTAGGATCCACTTAGTAATAAAGAGTGAGATCATATGGTTGTAAGATCAGTAGAATTCACTCGATAATAAGAATGAGTAATGATCATGTGATTGTAACGTCAATAAAATCTACTTAATAATAATTAATTTTATTGTCATCAGAGCATATAAAATAATGATTATGAATATTAAAATCATAATTAGGTAATACTGACCTGACATTCACATGATTACTTTTGACATAGTAACCATTGAATGATATGATTAATTGTTAATAAGAATGAGTTGTAAAGCAAAGTATAGAGATTGAGGCTATGGCTATTGCTTTTTCTTGCTTCAAAAAATGGCAAGTAGTCTTGCAAACTTTACAACTTGGAAACTAAGAAATGTGTCATGTACACACATGGTGGATACCCAAGCCAAGCCAACTTATGTGTATCAAAATGCTCAAAGAGAAAAAGCTAGTAGACCAAGAGAAAAAACCTTTAATTCCTTCCACATGATACATAGAAAAAGCCTCTACTTTTCTTGCCCAGATGTTCCTAAAGATTCCTTACTAGTAGGAAAATGCTTTTATCACAAGGTACGTTGTCGATTTTCAAGTTGAGATATGACGCATCCCAACCAATGTGTCGCGTAATTGCTTGGTTTATTTCTATACAAATTCTTCTGTTAATTCTGATAGCTGCAGAGATAATGTATTTCAGTATTTGTGATAACGAGTTTGCAATAATTTCATCTATTATCCAAGTTAATGTGTCTGTTAACGGGTCACTTTTGAACTTGTCAATCATGCATTACATTTTAAGCAGATTGAATCATATATACTCCCTCCGTCCATTTACTTACTTCACACTTTCTATTTTGGACGTCCACATACTTACTTCACACTTTGTTTTTTACCTAAAATGAAAACTTTATATTATTAAAATATTAACCCTACCCCACTCATTCTCTCTCCTACATTATTTTAATACTCACAACACCATTATAATTTACTATTCCCTCCACTCATTCTTTCTCCTATTTTACTTTCATACTCACAACACTTTTAATATAATACTCCCTCCTTAATAACCGTGTAAACAGTAATTGTGAAGCATGTAAATGGACGGAGGGAGTATATATATATTTAGAGGCCCGATTTTGAGCAGGTCCAACAAGCCCAATCGCACAGGGCCCAAATATTTTAAGGGCCCCAAATTTTTTAATTTTAATATCTATCTATAGTATACATGAGAGAATGGGTGAACAGTTGAATGAATAGTTTCAAATGAGTTTTTTTTCCATTTTGCCCTTAAAAAAAAATTAAAAAAAAAAAAATGTCCTCGAACATGGATTTATTCTAGTGTATTAAGCCGTAAATAATTACTAAGAAGAACATGTGTTTCGGTGGATAAGTTACTTGTTGTGTGTCCGATAAGTTACTTGCCTGAGTTCGATTCTCGACCTAACATTGCTGTGTAGTTTGGCCCTTTTTTGGGCTTCCTCCCATTTCCTCCCATTATTTTCTTAGTTTGTACTTTCTTTTCATTTTAACCTTTTCATTTCATTTTAAACCGTAATTATAAAGTTTGATTTTTTTTTTTTAATAATATATTGTAATGAATCAGTTGTAATCATTATTTCAACATTATTACATTTATTCGATTGTGTAATTTTTTAAATATTAAGGGTCTCAATTTTTACATTTATCACATGACCCCTATAAATATTGAGACGGGCTGTATACTCCCTCCGTCCCATGATAATATACTCCATCCATCCCGAAACTTAATTCACAAACACTGTTTGCACGGGTTTTAAAGAGGGAGTATTATATTGAAAATATTGTGAGTGTGAAAATAAAATAGGAGAGAGAATGAGTGGAGGGAATAGTAAATTATAATGGTGTTGTGAGTATTAAAATAATGTAGGAGAGAGAATAAGTGGAGGGAATAGTAAAGATTCCTTTCCATTTTAGGTAAGTTTTAAATGTGTGAAGTAAGTTTTGGGACGCCCAAAAGGGAAAGTGTGAAGATTGTTCCGGGACGGAGGGAGTATACACTTTCTTTTTTGGGCGTCCCACAATAATATATAACTTTCCTAAAATGGAAAGGAATCTTTACTATTCCCTCCACTCATTCTCTCTCCTACATTATTTTAATACTCACGTCACCATTATAATTTACTATTCTCTCCACTCATTCTCTCTCCTATTTTATTTTCACACTCACAACATTTTCAATATAATAATTCCTCCTTAATTCCCGTGAAAAACTCAAAAGTCTATAAATATATGGGATGGAGGGAGTATATATATACTCCCTCCGTCTCATACCTACGTGCACACTTTCCATTTTGGGCGTCCCAAACCTACGTACACATTTCCTAAAATGGAAAGGAATCTTTACTATTCCCTCCACTCATTCTCTCTCCTACATTATTTTAATACTCACAACACCATTATAATTTACTATTCCCTCCACTCATTCTCTCTCCTATTTTATTTTCACACTCACAACACTTTCAATATAATACTCTCTCCTTAATTTACGTGAAAAGTCAAACTAGGCATGTAGGTCCGGGACGGAGGGAGTATATTAATTGAACCGAAATAATCTCATAAATAAAGAAATAAAAGATGGATCATTAAACTTAGTATCCAAGGTTGTCCACTCTGGCATCGCCCCAAGGCTACCGAAAGTGACAACTTTTTTCTCCCTGAAAACACCAATAGCTTCTTCGTCACAATACTGCCACTCCGTTTCCAAAATATAAAATAAAAATGGATAATTATTTTGGAACGGGAATAAGGAGTAGTACTTTTAACAGAACATATAGAATAGCTTACACCATCCATGAGGAGGAAAGTATATCAAGAAAAGAATTAGTGAACCTAACAGCTAATGCCAATCTTGGACCATAAAAAACCATTATATTCCAATTTCATCTTCTTGTATTAACCAGAAAAATCCTATTTATACCTCTCCCTCGCCCCCCTCCCTCTCTCGTCCGCCCCTATATCAATCCATCCATCCATCCATCATAACTTGTGGTGCTTCAATGTCACCAAAGCCTCTTCCTATGGAAAATAATTTTGCTGCAATATTCGTGGACGAACTCTTTGCAGCGCCCGCTTTCACATACGGGGAATTGCCTAGTACCAACGATAAAGAAGTTGTGAGTTCAGATGGAAGCCAGAAGGGTACCAATATTAAGGCAAATATATCAATGGATACGCGAAAGAAGAAAAACGTATCAACCAAAGAGGAAGAAGGTGTTAGAAAAGCGTTTGATGAGACGGAGTTGCCAAGAAAGAGAAATGAAAGGGAGAATAGCAGCAACATTAGTGCTGCTGCAGCTTGGAAGGAAATTCGGAAAGCGTGTTATTCGTTGCCACAAATTAGAGGGGTGGACGAGAGAGCGGAGGATTTCATAGCCAAGTTTAAACAAGATATGAAGCTCGAGAGAGAGAAATCGCTTGTTGAGTTTCAAGAAATGTTGGCTCGAGGGGTTTAGAGTTTCAAGTTATCTTCTTCACCGTGCTATAGTTAACAAGGTTTGAGGATTTCTGGCCAAGTGTTCTTCCATTTCTCTTTTCACCCCAAAATTTTGCAGGGGTAAAAAGGACATAATATTTTGATATATATGTGTGTGTATAATGGTGCATGGGAAGATTAATTATTTTTATTTTCTTATTTTTTCGAGGAATTTTATGACCGGTGAACAGAGGAAAGATAAGTTTTACTCCCTCAATTCAAATATTAATTAACGTACAAAAAAAAATTCAAATTTATTCTTTATCCAAAATAAATTTAAACATTTTTTAGACATTCATTTTAGTTTTCCGAACGTAGGGAGTAGTATATGAATAAAAGTAAATTTTTATTGATTAACTTCTTTCTTATATTCAATTTATGTTGTCATTGAATAATAGTCCAGTTTATAAGAATGAGAGACTTGGAGAGTGAGTTACAACATTGATGAAGATAAAATCCTGATACATTCATTATGGATGGAGTGGTAAAATTGAACTAGAATTTTTGGATATTTTCAATAATTAATACTCCCTCCGTTCCGGTCGAAAAGGCACAAATTTCTTTTTTGGGTGTCCCATTTAAAAAGGCATAGTCCCAAAAAGGAAAGTTTTTATTACTATTTCACCCACTCATTCTCTTTCCTACTTTACTTTTACACTCACAACATTCTTTCTCCTAACTATTCTTCCCACTCATTCTCTCTCCTATTTAATTTTTCATACTCACAACATTTAAACTTTTTCTCTTTCTTACATCACTTTCCTTAATTTGCGTGCGAGGTTGACTTTGTGCCTTTTGAGCTGGGACGGAGGGAGTACATTCATTATGACCTAAAAAGGGCAACAAGATAAAATCCTACTACACTAAATTAAAGGGACTTTGGAATAAGATACAAACCATATCTCCATCCCCAAAGTGTGAATATGGAAAGTGAACGTGTGACATTTTAAACAAGTTGTAGACAAAATGAGTGAGAAAGAAACGTTATATGAGTACACTATGGACTCGATAAATCTTTCGAAACGGTGAAAATTTAAATATTGAGCACCAGACCTTTAGTCGGCTTCAGAATAGCTTATTTTTTAGTGGGCGAGGTTAACCAAATGTTGAAAGTATTTTCAAAGTAACAACAAAAAAAATAGAAAAATTATTTCAAGACGGAAGGAAATAGCTCAAGCTTAAACAACCATCTATAGTATAAATGGCAGTGGCACATTGAAACGATCTTATGAACGATCTGCAAAAGCCGAATTTTTAAATGTTTGCGCTCACTAAGTTGTCTCTTTCCCATTTCGCCCTTAAATTTTTTTTTTTTAAATTTAAAAAAAAAAAAAAAGTGTCCTCGGACACGGGCTTTTACTAGTACTCCCTCCCTCCCAAAATGTTTGTCCCATTTGACTTTTTTGTTGAACTTTGACCACAAATATATGACAATTTACTTATGTTCATGAAATTTTAAAAATTCCTATGATTCACCATTAATAATATTATCAACAACAACTTTTAGAATTTCATGAACATGATTAATCTCTCATAAATTTGTGATCAAAGTTCAACAAAAAAGTCAAATGAGACAAACATTTTGAGACGGAGGAAGTATAATATAAAAGGCTCCTGCACTCAACTCATTTACGACCCTAATCCCCTAATAAAAAAAAAACCCTAATGGGCCTTGGCCTTGTGGTATTATGGTGGCTTTTCGAAGCGAAGGTCACCGGTTCGAGTCTCCCCAAGCTGATTTTTTGGGCTTTAATTCCTACCTTGGTTTCAGGGTCCTTAGGAGCCCCCGGGGCACATCCGTGCAGTTAAGGAAGCAGCATTCTTTGAATCTTGACGGGAGAGCAGTGGAGCGACTTATTGGTGTTGTAAGAGTGATGTAAATGCCTCTTTGGCAGGAGCAGCTAGAGCAGCCAGTTGGTGATGTTCAGTGTGGGGAGTTCGAATCTTGACAGGAGCAGTTGGAACAGCCAATTGGTGTTGTAAGAGTGATGTAAATGCCTCTTTGGCAGGAGCAGCTGGAGCAGCCAATTGATGATGTAAGAGTGATGTAAATGCCTTGTAGGAGGGCTCCTTGGGACTACGGAGTATAGAGTGCCGCAGGCTGCGTAGGGCGCATTTCGCGATTTATCTCCGCCAGTTAGCGAGGTAGTCGCAGTGGTGGGGATTAGTGCAGCGAAGGCAGGAGCCCTGGGTAACAGGGTAACAAAAAAAAAAAAAAAAAAAAAGAAAAGAAAAGAATATTCCTTTTTTTTTTTTCTCTTTATATGAGCATATGCTTGTTTGAGATCTGCGCACAGGCTTTTAATAGGCCGAGACGTGCCTGACGTGTTACCCAAATGAAAAATGCCTTTACTCGTCATCAATACGTTACCCGATCACAAAACGACGACGCTTAATAAATTTTAACTTTCTACAACGACGTCGTCTCGTCCAGTCACGAAAGGATAAACTGATATCTTCTAGGCGAAATCGCTTCCTTATATTTCTCGCTCTCACCATTTCACTCCCTCCTCGTTTTAAGCTCCTTTTTTCCTCGCTATCTTACTCTTCAAGTTTTTTCAAATCGTCTCCGATCAGATCTCCGGCAATGGCAAAAGATCCAATTCGCGTCCTCGTTACCGGAGCCGCAGGTATCAATTAACCGATCATTATCCGCAAATTTTGATTTATATTCTTAGTCCGATCTAGTTCAATCAATTATGAGTTATGCAGTTTGTTTGTTAATTATGTGTATATCTGTTTGTTAAAATCTTAATGGTCAATAGATTGTTGACTTCAGTGAACTTGTTTCATAGATCTAGTGTTTTTGATTTGATTTGATTCATGTGTATTGGATGGATCAAGTTAAAGTTAGGGTTTTACTGATTCGAATGTTTAAAATTGTTTATTACTATGTTTGTAAGCTGGTTTAATCTGCTAATCTGATTAGCAGTTGATGTGGTAAATGTTTGAGTTTAGTTTATTTGCTTTATATCTCTGCATTTTTCGCATTGCATACTAAATCAATGGTCTTAGTCTTGCTGATGGTTGTTTAGCTAGATCCCGTGTTGCTTATTGAGTAACTATTTTTTGAGTTTATATGCTAGTCTAAGAATTAAGATGCAGTCTCCGAGAAAAATATGTGGATAACTATCTGCTCAATATACTGTTTATATGTATTCCAGGAAATTTATATTTGGTGACTTGGTAAAGTTAAACTCTGGACTTGTGAGGTGTGCAAGTTCAATCTAATGATGATGAAATATCGAAATGCACTTGGGTTTTGGCTATATATATATATATATATATATATATATATATGTATATATATATATATATATATATGTATATATGTATGTATATATATATATATATGTATATATGTATGTATACATATATATATATGTATATACATATATATATATGTATATATGTATGTATACATATATATATATGTATATACATATATATATATATATATATACATACATATATACATATATATATATATATATACATATATATACATATATATATATATATATATGTACATACATATATACATATATATACATATGTATACATATATACATATATATACATACATATATACATATATATATACATACATACATATATATATATATATATACATATATATACATATATATACATATATATATATATACATATATATACATATATATATATATATATATATATATATATATATTTGAAAGATATCAGCTTTTTGTATACAAAAAACCATACTTCATTAAGTGATGCAATCACTAGATACGAGAAATGATTGGATTTAGCTTTTTTTTTCCAGTGTACATTTATGGCTCAGTTACCATGTGATCATTAAAACTGTATAATGTCTTGTATCAGTAAGGCTTGCCTTCTGCAATACATTTCTCTTTTTGTGTACTTGAAGGTCTGGGGAAGTCTTTAAATAGATGTTTCTGTTGCTGATGTA
Organism: Adenophora triphylla var. japonica; assembly: GCA_022495995.1. Taxonomy (NCBI): domain Eukaryota; kingdom Viridiplantae; phylum Streptophyta; class Magnoliopsida; order Asterales; family Campanulaceae; genus Adenophora; species Adenophora triphylla. The sequence goes on along the minus strand of JAFEMH010004530.1, from coordinate 131,898 downwards.
GTATTTAGGTCATGTTGCATTTGTGTGTTTGCTGATTAAAATGAGAAAGGTTGTAGTGGGGTGTTAATAAAGTTTGTACTTCCTTGAGGCTAATCAAGTAGCAGTAGATGTATGAATTTTAACTCTGTCTGTCATTTGTCTACCTTTCTTTCTTTATTATTCTTATTTTTAAATTTATAATAGTTTATTTGACCAGGATTACCTCTGTAATTACTGGTTCAAGCTTCTCTTGAGATGACAATGGTTAAAACTGAACATAGAATAAGTATGAAAATTCTTAACCGTTCAGATCAGACTACTATTTTCTGAAAACCTCTTAGCTGCTTTTGATAATGAATGCAACTAATATTGCAGAATTTTGCAAGTTAAAACACGGAAGACATGCACATTTTTATTTGAAGTAACTAAAGAGTTGACTTTCATAGGTCAAGTTTAGTGGGTTGGAATACAAAAGTTTTAACTTAATTTTAAATTATTTACAGTTAAATGCTACTACCTTCTTCACTAAATGGGTGTCCTTTTTCAAAAAATATTGTCTCGAAATGAATGTTCATTTTATGGTTAAGTTACTAAATTATCCCTTGTCAATAATCATGTCAAATTTACACTTGCAATTATAATGTCATATCATGATATCATTACGGGTGGTTATGTATATATCTCACTAAATGTGCTTAAAAGCCATCTCCCTCAAATTTTAAAATGAACTAATCATTTAGTGACAAAGGGAATACTTTATTTTCAACTGAACACCCAACGTTTCATATATGCCTTTTAGGTTAGTTAAGATAAAATTTGGCGTTTCTTTTTGTTAATTAAGCTGGCATCTGTTATTGATGTTCAATCCTCAGTATTTGATTTATTCAATACGAAAACATTTAGAAAACCAACTGAGAGATAATGAAGAAGATCATACCCCATTGGTGGAAATTGGATAGGCTATTACTTGCGCAGGATAATAGTTGTTGGTTATCTTGTTGACCTGGCGTCAGTGTGTTCTTTGTATGTCATGAAGTAAAGTGAAACATTGGTACATCAGTCCACCAATTTAATCCTCTTATGTATGATATGTTGGCAATTGGCATCAGAAGAATTCTCAAAACATTGGCACCAAGTGACTGCTTATTTCTCTTTCATGAAGCTAAATATCTAACCATGGTACTGTGTATTTCACAGGACAAATTGGGTATGCTCTTGTCCCCATGGTTGCTAGGGGAATAATGTTGGGCCCTGACCAGCCCGTGATCCTTCACATGCTTGACATTGCACCTGCTGCAGAAGCATTGAATGGGGTAAAAATGGAGTTGGTGGATGCTGCATTTCCCCTTCTTAAAGGTCTTTACTCATCATTATTATTTCTGACACTAGCCTTTCGTCACTATTTTATTATCTGAATTGGATTATGTAACTAATCTAAGAATACTGTGTCTATGTAACAGGAGTTGTTGCCACCACTGATGTTGTTGAAGCATGCACTGGTGTCAATATAGCAGTCATGGTTGGTGGCTTCCCAAGGAAAGAAGGAATGGAGAGAAAGGACGTGATGACAAAGAATGTCTCAATCTACAAGTCACAAGCTTCTGCTCTTGAGAAACATGCTGCTGCAAACTGCAAGGTGATTGGCACAACTTATTTATTACGAAATTCTCATCATATATTATTTGGAAAAATGATTGAAAAAGAGCTTGTCAAAGAGTTGGTCCTTGAAAGAAGAGAGCTACTGTACATATATCCTTCTCCAAGTAGTGTTCACATCACTAAATTTTGCCATTAGAAAAGACTTGGTCCATTTGTATCTACTTCATTTTCAGGAACTTTTGAAGTCCATTAACATTGCATACATGTTTATCGAAGTTTTTGATTCATTTTTGAGCCCACCATATATAACTTCTCTTTTTTCTGCAGGTCTTGGTTGTTGCTAATCCTGCCAACACCAATGCATTGATCCTGAAGGAATTTGCCCCATCCATCCCTGAGAAGAACATTACTTGCTTGACAAGGTTGGACCATAACAGGGCACTTGGTCAAATCTCCGAGAAACTAAACGTTCAAGTATCTGATGTTAAAAATGTTATTATCTGGGGAAACCACTCGTCAACCCAGTATCCCGATGTTAACCATGCAACAGTTAAGACATCAGCAGGAGAAAAGCCTGTCCCTGCCCTTGTTGGTGATGATGAATGGTATAAAAATTCTCTCCATTTGCTTCAAATGATAATCCCATGCAACAAATTACAAATTATTTCCGTTACTTAAATACGGCTATGGCTTTGTTTTTAGGCTGCAGAAGGGATTTATTAGCACTGTACAGCAGCGTGGTGCTGCAATTATCAAGGCTAGAAAGCTTTCTAGTGCACTATCAGCTGCTAGCTCTGCCTGTGACCACATCCGTGACTGGGTGCTTGGGACTCCAGAGGTGGGATTTCTTGTTTAACAATTATGCAAGTGCCTGTTATATTTTATGAATAACATTATATGAGAGTGAACTTCTTCTGGTTTATTTACTTCTCTTTGTGTTTAAATTATAGGGCACATGGGTTTCTATGGGTGTTTACTCTGATGGCTCGTACAATGTGCCAGCTGGGCTTATTTACTCCTTCCCAGTTACTTGTCGCAATGGAGAATGGTCGATTGTTCAAGGTAAGGATGTATCTATTTATGTTTATTAGAGAAAACTCCCTTTCTCCCTAAATGATAGTCCCATTTGTTGAGATTTTTCTTTGTCCCCAAAAGATACTCCCATTACCTAAATGACATGTTAAAATTATTGAACTTCCATTATTGCCTAACAAAGAACAAGGAAGAAGAGGGGGGAGAGAGAGAGACGTGTCTAATGAGGACAATTGGTGGTAGGGGAGTAATGAAGTAATAACTAAACTTCATCAAGGATAGTGATGAAAATGAAAATAGGTTGTTAAAATATTTGAATAGTCAAATGTGACATGTGACTATCATCATTATGGGACGGAGGGAGTATGATTTGTTAAATCCAGATATAGGGAAGAGTTACTTGTCCAATAGTTATAAATTTGGATCTTACAAAGTGTTTTGCATTCCTTTGAAAATTTCAGGACTTTCTATTGATGAGTTTTCTAGGAAGAAGCTGGACTTGACTGCTGAAGAACTAAGCGAGGAGAAGGCTCTTGCATACTCGTGCCTCTCATAAATTATGCCCTATTTATGGCTATTAGCAAGCACATGCTTTATCGTGTAAATCTCCGAGTAGCTACAACTTTTTTTCCCGAAAATAATGCCATTGTTGAATTCTTGTGATGGAGAGGCTGCTTGTGTAGATCTAATAGCACAATTTGTTATGTACTATGGGGATTTTGAATTTTGAACACCTATTATCATGGAAAGAGTTGCTCAATGTTGAGCGTCTTTGAATGAAAACTATGCCTAATTGTTGCATACAGGTAATATCTTTTGATGATTGGGGAGATATTGTTCTAGTTAGCTTCTACTCCTTTCGTCCCAAAATAGTTGACCAAAAAATTTCAAATTTGCTCGTGATCAGGAGCAAATTTGATCCAGCATTGAACTTTGGTAATGGTATTATATTTAGTTGATGGTCAATAGTGTGACTTTTGTTAACTAGAGTTTAGTTCATTTGATGAATAAATTTCTTGCAGATTTCGGTTTTATTTCTGGCCTCATTGAACATAATGTATCTAGAAACTCATTTAGCGCTTAATTTGAGTTACAGGAAGAGTGAAGGTTCACCTCTAAGTATTAAGCATTTGGTGTCAAATACTTTGTAACTGTGACCTCAATGGTTTATGGGGACTTTTGAGCGAGAATCTGCTGCAGGGTTGCTGCGAAGAAGTGAGATTTTGCTATATTTATTTACTTTTTGAATTAATAAATGGATTTGATTTTGAGATGGGAGATGGGTGATGGATGTGTTTTCACCTTAAACCTATTTGAACCTTGAGTGTTTTGATAACTTTTTGGAGTGTTTATAAGTATGCCGCAAAGGAGGAAAGAATTGAACTTATAGAAGGACAAAGTGGAGATGACTCTGTTGGATATTATTCGTCGAGAGCTTTTCAACGATATGTGACACGTTCCAATCGGAGTCCGTATAAATAAGTTATGACCTCTAAAAATTTATCGAGGAGCGCACACACTATAAGGGAGGGAGTGGATGCTCCCGAATTACAGATACAAATGTTGCTACTGCCTATAGGGGTATAGGGGTGCGTACGCCCCCCTCCGCCAACACCAATTTTCTGTCATTTTTGGATTAGGTATCTTCGGTTGTTTCCTAACTTTACCCATCTTCTCCCATGTATAAACATGACACTTCAGCCATATTTTGGGACATCTTTTAGACTTTATTATTCTCTCTAAGGATTTCAATAATTCAATCCAGATTTTTATGTATTTTACTCTTTCTTCTATTATGGTTATTCGTAGCTAAATTCTTGATTCGTAAATTGGGTGATTAACAATTGAATATTTATGATAAGGTTTTAATTCTTTCTACTTCTTTCTCTTTCTTGTTCTCCTCATTATTCTTAAAGATCATTCTTAAGATCAATTGTATAATTTATATACTCTTTGATCTCTTGAATTTATTTGAGTATAAGTAATTGCACTAGCGTGGATGATTTATACATTTACTATTGTTGAGATAAATATATTTAATTGATGATCTAACGAAATTTAATTGAATATAGGTGTTTAATGTTCTTATGATTTATTTGCTGACCTATCGGAAGTCAAATGAATCTAAATTCTTGTGTTATTGTGATTTAAATTGAATATTTTGAATATTCTTATTGACCTAGCGGAATATATTAACAAGCAGAGAAATAATTAAGGTTTTAATGTTGGTATTGACCTATCGAAAAATATCAAACATCCCAACCCTAATCTTTTGTTAACAACCCCTTGAATAAGGTTGATTTCTTTTACATGATTTGAAATAACATAAAAGTGATAATTGTTATAATTCTCAATCCATGAATCCCTTGTGATCTTGATATTTCTCTTATTTGCTTTAATTCTTGTTTTCTTATTTTAATTAATCAAACCAAACAAAAACCCCTTTTTGTTACTTTTTGTACTATTAAAATACACTTGTTTATACGCGAGTCTCTGTATATTCGACTCTTTCAATTGCATATTAATATAGTGATAACTAATGCACTTGATAGGTAAATTTAATTGAGTTGGTCTGGCAAAAAACGCGTTTCTCCAATACTGTATGGAGAAACGGGTTTTTTAATATCCAGAAACCTTCAAAATGAATATCCAGAAACCTTCAAAATGAATATCCAGAAACTCATTTTGAATGATTCTGGATATTCATTTAATGGTTTCTGAATATACATTTGAAGGTTTCTGGATACTCATTTTATAGTTTCTGGACATGGTCAATTGTGTGTTTCTGGATATTCAATTTGGTAGTTCTGGATATTCATTTAATAGTTTCTGAATATTCATTTTGAAGGTTTCTGGATATTCATTTTGAAGGTTTCTGGATATTAAAAAACCCGTTTCTCCATACAGTAAGGAGAAACGTGTTTCTCCTTAGATTTTACGAATTTAATTAGAGGGAGAAGTCTTCCATCAATGTGTCTCATATATATCATTTTTATTTTCATTTTTGTCTTATCTTATCTTAAAATAAACTTGTTATAATACCATAATCAATAATCTATAAATAGAAAAAAAAACTATAAATAGATAAAAAAAATTATAATTTTCTATGATTTGAATATTTGAGTTATATATAAATAAAATTATGATTCAAATTAATATATTAGTTCTTAAGATTTTGAACCTTATAAACATACTCTCCCGTCCTATAATAAATGTTACTCCACTTCTTCCTCTTTTGAATTTCTCATAACAAATGTTATAATTTAAAAATGAAAACTTGATAGTAACTATTTATTCAATAAGACTTACTTGTCACACTCACAAAAATAATCTAATTAGTACTCCCTCCGTCCCAAATTTAACAGACACTTATTTCCCTTTTGTCCCAAATTAGTGTGAACTACCATAAATGGCAAAGGTTTTAATATTTTATATTCTCCCTACCCCACCCACTCATTCTCTCTCTTCATTTTTCACTATACAATTTATTCAACCAACCTACTATTAACTCCACTCATTCTCTCTCTTCATTTCCTACCGCACATTTTCATTATCTTAATAGTATTTCTTAGTTATTGTGCCCAAAATCTTGGTGCACACTTGGGTGGGACGGAGGGAGTATTTACTACCCAACTTTTCTTTACTGTTTTACTTTTCATACTTACAACACATACTTTACTATTTACTATATATTACCTAGGTACACACTTTGACTTTTGCACGTAAATTAAGGAGAGAGTATTATATTGAAAGTGTTGTGAGTGTGAAAGTAAAATAGGAAAGAGAATGAGTGGAGGAAATAGTAAATTATAATGGTGTTGTGAGTATAAAAATAATGTAGGAGAGAGAATGAGTGGAGGAAATAGTAAAGATTCTTTTCCATTTTAGGAAATGTGCACGTAGGTTTGGGACGCCCAAAATGGCAAAATGTGCACGTAGGTATAGGACGGAGGGAGTAATATGTTATGAGACATAGAGAATTAGGGGTGGAAATGGTTTGGCTTAAACCGCGGTTTGGAGTCGAACCGAGCCAAACCGCGTGGTTTAGCTCGATTTTTAGACATAAGTGGTTTAGCTCGGTTTGGGAAATTAACAAACCATGCGGTTCAGCTCAGCTTGGGGTTTGGCACTCCTAAATCGAACCGAGTTAAATCGAGCCGAACCGTTTAAAATCGAACCGCGGTTTGAAACCGTAAAACCGATTTTTACTGAAATACAACAAATTTTTACTCCTTTTGTAATCTGTACCACATTACAGTAATGTGATTATGAACAGATTTTCAGAACTTTGCTAGTTCAATAGGTCTTGGATAAAGTGCAATTAAATTAGTGCTTATGAAAGTTCTTTTTCTTACAGTTAAGTTTCCACTTTCTTTTTCTGAACCTTTACAAATATTCATCAATTAAAATGTCTGGTGCATTTCAAATTTTCTGTGGTGTCCTAATGATATATGAACTCAAACACATTACAATAAAAATAAAATGTTGGAACCATTTTGAGTAAAGGCTGCTCTAGATCATTTACCATTAGTGTCACAAATGGTCAGTTCACCTTGGATCTGAGTCATGCAGCATTATGGTTTGGGTCATTTAGTCCTGCTTCATCTGCAACCAGTTTTGCTAGTACATGCCAAAGCTGGTATAAATACTTATTTTATATTTATTAGTCACAAAAATGGTTAATAAAAAAAGATTATGATTTGAAATGTGGTTTGGATCGTGGTCTAGATCGTGGTTTGGACCGTGGTCTGAACCTCAAAATCAAACTGCGGTTTAGACCGAACCATAGCGGTTTGATTTAGCTCGGTCTGAATTTTTTTATGGTTTAGCTCGGTTTGAAATTTCTCCAAACCGATGCTAGCGGTTTGACTTCTAACTTTGTCCAAACCGAGCTAAACCGAACCATTTCCATCCCTATAGAGAATAAATATTATGCATATAGAATAACACGAATACTTAAAGTTTAATCTTATAGTTTAGAGATAGAATACAAATAAAAATAAATTTATAAGAGTTGTAAAGATTAGAATTGGGGACTCATTTATTCGAGCTCAAACTTATTTCCTATTTAGCTATTGCTCACTTACAATTAAATCAACACATTTATAATCAAATCAACACATTACTCATTAAATTATTTTGCACTAATATTTCATATTAGTAAAAATACAAGTGTTATACACTATGCTGGACATAAAATTTGGGCCCATATAGCTGGCTTGGGCAATAGGCGGTCGCCCATTGTGACCCACCCCTTGGGCCGGCCCTGGATCTCATCGCCATTTTGGCTGTCCATATAAGATTTTACTTACCTAAAATGATAAAGAATCTTTACTATTGATTCACTCATTTTTTTTTTTTACTTTTATACTCAAAACACCAATTAACTTACTATTTTTTGCCCCACCTTCTCTCTTTTGCTTCACTTTTTATACTCACAACACTTATAATATTTATATACATAGTATTTTTTAATTTTCGTTCAAAACTCATTTGTGAAATTATATATTAGAAAGAGGGAGTATACCCTTAAATGGAAAAAGGACATTGAAAAAGATGAGAATTAGGGTTGAACAAAAAAATTGATGAACCGGACTGGACCAGATCAATGAAAACCGGACCAATCCAATAGAATTGGTTTGGTTCTGGTCCCAAATTTATATGAAACCGATTATTTGGGTTGGTCTTGGTTTTCGAAAAAATATACTCCCTCCGTCCCAACAATTACTTCCACTTTTTTAAAAATCACGTAAATTAAGGAAATGAGAGGGAAGTAAAGATGTTGTGAGTGTAATTTGAAAATAGGAGAGAGAATGAGTGGAGGGAATAGTAAATTATAATAGTGTTGTGAGTATTAAAATAATGAGGAGAGAGAATGAGTGGAGGAAATAGTAAAGATTCCTTTGCCAAAAAAGGAAAGTGGAAGCTATTAGCGGGACACCCAAAATGGCAAAAAGGGAAGCTCTTATTGGGACGGAGGGAGTATATGGTCCTGGACCGAACTCGGACCGGACCGATTATGTATATATTATGTATAATATATATATATATATATATATATATATATATATATATATATTTATTCATAATTTCAAATTCCTAATTTTCAAAAAATAAAATAAAATAATTTTGCTGTGACCTTATCCCCATCCAGCGACATTACAAGTTTATAAAAATCCTAACCCTATCATATCTCTTTCATTTCCGCCATTTGGTTTTCTATCACCCTCTCTCTCTCTCTATATATATATATATATGCTTTTCCCCTCTCTCGTCTTTCTCTCATCTCAATTCTCAACCCTAGAAATCAAATTGATTTTTCATGGCGGCGCCCTGATTTCGACTCAGCTGTCCAATCACAGCACCACCATCGATCTCTACCGACGGCGCAGCTGTAACGGAAGTAATTAATCTACGACGCAGATCTGATTTTTCATGCGAGATTGCAGAATATCATTACTCTGTTATTTTGCCTCTCAAATATCCAATAAAAGGTAATGATTTAATAAGATTTTGATGTTATTTTCTCGGTCTCTACCTCAAATCTACTCGTATTTTCAATTTTCTTACAATTTTGCATCTGAATTTAGTTATTAGGGTCTGAAACATGTTTATGTTTTTCTCTTTTGTTTATGTAATGTAATCATCCTATATTTTTTATTTGAACTTTGTTCCTCTATTTCAGTTAATTTGCTTTATGTCTGAATATTTTTATTTGAACTTTGTTTATGTAATCGTCCTATATTTTGGTTTCATGAAAAAAATAGTTGTTGCATGTTTTATCTTTAGAAAAAATATATAAGAGTTGTGTAGACTTGGAACTGACGGAACCTGACATGACCGAACCATTGAAACCGGACCAATATGATCGGTCCTGTAATGTAATGGTCTGGTCCTGATCCTAAATTTAGACAGAATCGAACAATTAATCTGGTCTTGTTTTTTTGAAATTTTGATAAAATTTGAATCAATCCGGACCGTGAAGAATATGAATTGAGTTTATCTTTGAAAATAAAAATAAAAGAAAAGAAAAAGGAATTTCGAAAGTAAAGTATGGGTCATTCCTTCCTTTTTCTCAATTGGCAGCTTTTATTCTTTCCTTCCTTCCGCTCCATAATTTCTACTCCTCAAAACATACTCTCCCTTTTCACTCTCAATTTCGTGATCGCTTTAGCCATTATGGCGTACAGAGGAGTAAGTTCTTTGCTACTTCGTCTTAGATTAGACCCTTTCATGTTTAATATCAATAATTACTGCGTTTTTTGTTCCAAATTTAGTCCTAATTCTATGTTTTTATGTTGGGGTTTTGTAGAATTAAGTGATCTGTAGCATTAATTTAATTTCTGTGAATTTTGTTAGTGTTGCATCCATTTACATTGATTATTTGGGAGATTTTTCTTTTTGTTTATGGGTGACAATTGTTTTTTTTCTTTGCAACTTTGATTTGAATTTTGAAGTTTATGGAATTTGTTGATGATGGTTATTAATGGATAAATACTGAATAAAGTTCGATTTGAATTTTTAAGTTTATTGAGTTAATTTGAACACTTTAGGATATGGTTATATACAGAGAAAATTATATACAGGGAACGAAATATTCCAACGCTGCCCTTGCCCGTCTCGTGTAAGTATACACGAGATGTAATCTATAATCTCGTGTATATGTACACGAGACACATCTCGTGTGAACTCATACGAGACTCATCTCGTAGTTCACACGAGATGTGTCTCGTGTGAATAAAAAAAAAATTAGGTATATAAAAGGCTATTTTGGTAATTTACTTACTTCCCTGGAAATTTCGTTCCCTGTATTTAGTATTTGCCACACTTTATGAATCAATATTTAACCATTTTTTTTACTCAATTGTGCATAAAGAAAAAGGAAAAGTTAGTAAATTCTCATCAAATTGTTGTTCTATAAAATTGAACTCTACTTTGAACTTTGAGGAGTCCAAATGCAGACTTTTTCTGTGGATGGCATATGAAATTATCAATATTTACATGTTGAGTTTCCGTTGGAATAATTGCTTTTTTTTTTTGGTACAAAATAATTTTAGACTATCTTTGACTTCTCAATTCCAAACTGTTGGATTGGAATTGGAATTGAAATTGAAATTGGAAGAGCTATTTAAGTTTGGTGGAATTCATTTTGTTATTCCAATTGCAAAACGAAAGTTTGGGAATTGGAACCGAGTTGTCAAACACAACCTTAGTGTGAATTTCATTTAACGGTAGTTCATTTGACATGGTATGAAATGACAATTCTTGTGCACCAAACGAGCACTCGGAGTATTTTCAAGGGTACGTAATAAAATCAAAATATCTAGGATTATGTATTATTGTCATTGAAATGAAAGCGATCGCTGAAAAAAAGATCCCATTACTACGCAATTTTTTCTTTAATAAGATGGACTAATATTTGTATGTGACAGGTATAAAATTTATTAGGTTTGATATGGATAGGAAGTTGAAACTTTAATAAGATCATGATGTCCATTGGATCGATAATGCTAGACTGATTTGTGTATGGAATAATTGGAGATTTTACGTTGTGGAATATTGTTCTTTTGCTGCTTAGATTCATGACTTTGTTGAGATTTATTCTTTCACTTTTATTCTCTAGCTTCTTGAAGAATGATTTATGGAGAGGCAGCGAATATGCACAAACCGTTCCTTTCTTTTGCATTTTTCTATCATCTTGTGAATAATCTTACTATGGAATAATGAATTGATTACATCAATTTTTAGCCTTCATTTTTCGGGAAGGATTATCTGTTGGAGTACTATGGGGAATATTTTGATGCCTCACACTCTTTTTAGATTCCTAAGTTGCCCCAAGTCTAATCACTAATTGTTAGTTATTTCCTTTACTTTTCAATGAATTATTATATTTTCTTTTGTGAAAGCATAAGAAATTTCAGAATGAATTTTTTTTTTATTACAAAAGAATAGAGTACTCCTCGTCCCATATAATTGTCAAGCTTTTCTTTTTCGCCCTTCCCAAAAAAGATTGTCGCGTTTTTATAAATGATATAGTTTTAGTTCTATTTCATAACAGTACAAACAAAATACAAATAAACAAGTAATGTACCATCCTTCAAATGTTTGAGAAGTCAAATGCGACAATTATACTGTGATGAAGGGAACACTAAAATTATGGTAATATTCAAGTTTGATGGGTGTTGTGCCAAAGATTTTTGTATGTTGACCCTGTTATTTATCTTAACACATTTCAAACATTTGTGTGATTTGGGTATATTATAGGACCATTAAGTGTCTGATGCTGGTGTCGTTTATTTGGAGAATCATCTGACACATGATTTTAATTTACAGACAAATGCATCATCTGGGATGGGTGTAGCTGATCAGAGCAAAAACACTTATCTTGAGCTGCAGAGGAAGAAGGTGCATCGTTATGTAATCTTTAAGATTGACGAGAAGAAAAAAAAGGTGGTGGTTGAAAAGACTGGAGGCCCAGCTGAGAGTTATGATGATTTTACCCAAGCTCTGCCTGAAAATGACTGTCGATATGCAGTCTATGACTATGACTATGTGACTCCTGAAAACTGCCAAAAGAGCAAGATTTTCTTCATAGCTTGGTTAGTTCTCCTTATATGTCATATTTTTGTTGTTCAGTGCTTGTGGTTTTTATCACTAATGATGAACTCTGTAAATCAGAAGCCATAGAAATGTAGAAGGAGCAAATATTGAGAGAGAATTGATCTCTGTATTCAACAGAATTAGGAATGTATTGATTACAATCTCACCTTACTTACAAAGGGAAAACATCTATTTATACTTAACACTACAGCTAATTCTACCTGCCTCTCTATTTACAGCTGTCATAACAACCTTATTTACACACTGCACCCTATACAACCATATATACACCATCAACACCCTAAAGAACTTAAGTAGACGAACTATCTACTTCAACAGCCCCCCTCAAGTTAAAAGTGGAGAAGATATTAGTCACTTTTAACTTGGACAAAAGAAACTTCATATGAACTGAGGTCAGAGGCTTGGTTAAAAGATCTGCAGGTTGTACCTTCGAAGGAAGATAGGAAGTGACAATTGTACCTTGTTGAATACAATTTCTCACTGTATGACAGTCCACTTCAATATGTTTGGTCCTCTCGTGATAGACTGGATTAGCAGCTATATGCATAGCTGCTTTACTATCACAATGTAGAGGAACAGGAGTAAGAGAAGTTATAGAAAGTTCTTGAAGCAGAGCAAGTAACCAAGAGATTTCACAGCAAGCTTTAGCCATGGCCCTATATTCTGATTCAGCACTTGACCTACTAATAGTATCTTGTTTCTTACACTTCCAAGAAATGAGAGAATCACCCAAAGAGATGCAAAACCAAAGGATAGATTTTCTTCGGTAAGAGGACATGCAGCCCAATCAGCATCACTGAATGCTTTAAGGGTAAGAGTGCTCTGCTTAGAATACAAGATCCCTTGGCCAGGAGATTGCTTGAGATATCTGACTAACTGGAGAGCTGCTGCCATGTGAGCTTTGGTAGGTTTGGAGAGAAATTGACTAAGTATATGGACAGTGTAACAAATATCTGGTCTGGTAATAGTAAGGTAGATTAATCTACCCACTAATCTCCTATACACCTCAGGTTTCTCAAGAAGAGGGCTTGTGACTCACGCCAAATTATGATTAAGCACAATAGGAATCTTGCTAGGCTTAGCAAAGCAGCCATCATACCGTATCCATAAGAATATCCAATGTGTATTTTCTTCCGATTTAAGATAAATCCCTGAGGGATTTCTCGGCTATTTCAAGGCCAAGAAAATATTCGGGAGCTCCTGTGATCCTTAATAGGAAATACCGAATGCATTTAGTCTTAAGATTATCAATTTGAGTCGATCGATCCAACAATGAGCATATCATCCACATAGATTAAGACAATAAGAAGAGAGCTTCCACCGTAGGGTAAATAAAGAGTGATCACAGGAAGATCAAGAAAGCCATACTCTATCAAACAAGAAGAGAACCCGTGAAACCACTGCCTGTGGGATCGCTTAAGGCCATAAAGCGGACTTAAGTAATCTGCAAACAAGTTTTCCTTGAGACTGAGATGTGGAGGATGCAGAGATCTCGAGGGAATAACTCGTGGAAGAGCCATATACACCTCTTCATCCAAATTACCATGAAGGAAGGCATTAGTCACATCCATTCGAGCGATGTGCCAATCCTTAATAGCGGCCATCATAGCCAACAATGTCCTCGATTAGCTTGTCATCTTTGCCACAGGGGCAAAGGTATCAAAATAATCCAAGCCCTCGCTGAAAGTGAACCCCTTTGCTACCAATCGTGCTTTATATTTGTCAATAGTACCATCAGCTTAAACTTGACTTTAAAAATCCATTTACAACCTACCACTTTCTTATTGGGAGGTAAAGATTGTAAAGTCCAAGTTTTGTTAAGTTCTAAAGCCTGTAGCTCATTCTCCATAGCCTTACACCAATGAGGGTGTTGAACAGCTTGGGCATACGACTGAGGTTCACAAGAATCAGTCATGTTAAGAACAAATGCCTTATAGGAAGGAGATAAAGCATTATAAGAGAGATAATTAGACAGAGGATATTTCACCGAGCTCAAGATGGCTTCTGAAGAACAAAGTCTCTGAATTTGGAAGGAAGAATTTTCTGTCTGACAGGTCTTGGAGAATGAATAATGGGATTGGGAGCATTGGGATTGGGATCAGATTGGTCAGGAGAAGGAGACTCAGAAGGGATAGAAATAACAGGAAGAGTAGAAGGAGAGGAATCAGGCCATTCATCTGGTAAGGAATGAGATATAGACTGATTATTTAAGGAAGAAAAAGTGGGAAGAGGAAGAGTAGATGTGGAAGAATGAGAAGGTAGAAAAGCAGGAGTTCTGTAAGGAAAAACAGATTCATAAAATTTAACATCTCTGCTGTAGAAAGTTTTATGAGTCTCAAGATTGTACAATTTATATGCCTTCTTCCCAAAAAGATATCCAAGGAAGAGACATTTCTGAGCTCTAGGAGCAAACTTATCTCTATTGTGAGACAAGGTAGAGGCAAAGGCTAAGCAACCAAACACTCTCATATGCTTATAAGAAGGAGGTTGCTGAAAAAGCATCTCATAAGGGGTCTTAAGAGATAGAAGGACACTTGGTATTCTATTAATCAAGTAGGAAGCAACAAGAAGACATTCACCCCAAAATTTAATGGGTAAATGCGCCTGAAACCTAAGGGCTCTAGCAAGTTCCAAAAGATGTTTATGTCTTCTTTCAGCTCTCCCATTCTGTTGGGGAGTATCAGTGCAAGAACTTTGATGCACAATACCAAGAGAATTAAGTAGAGAAGACATAGCATGATTGAAAAATTCAGTGCCATTGTCAGATCTTATCTCTTTGACATGAGAGTGAAATTGAGTTGAGACCATTTTAAGAAAGACAGTTAAGTAACGATGCATACGAGCTGATTCGAGAAGGTAGATCCGTACGCATCTAGCGCGATCATCCACGATAGTCGAAAGGAAGTATAACCATCATATGCTGGGTGTATTATAAGGCCCCATACATCACAATGCAAGAGATCAAAAGGAGCACAAAGAATGCTGATTTAATCGATTGAAAAGGAATTCTAGTAAACCTTGCAAATTGACATATATCACAAACAACATCTTTATAATGAGTAATGGAAGGTAACTGAGGATAGTTTGTAAGAGTATCAAATGGGACATGCCCCAATCTCAAATGCCAAAGTTTAGAATCAGACAAAGGGGGACAAGATACAAAGCTATTGCAAGAAGGAAAATCGTAACCGGAGGAAGCTTTGAAAGCAGTAGAAAAATCAACTTTATACAGCCTTCATCAAGTTCGCCAATCCCCTGGTGGTCTCTGCGCATACGGTCCTCGTATAAAGCATCGAGAAGAAGAGAAAATGAGCATGCAAGATGAATCAAGAGTGAGCTTCCTACCAGAGATCAAGTCAGCCGAAACTCAGTGACATAGAGAAAATCTTTTAGAACAATAATCGATAAAACAACATTTCCTTTGTGAGCGATAGGAACAGCTTTTGCCATTTGCGCATTTATCACAGAGCGTATTGGAATAGGATTTGTAAGAGAAGAAAATGAATGAGTAACATGACCAGCCCCGTATCAATGATCCAACGAAGAGGCGCGTGATTAAAGACTCGGTGAAATAGTACTTAACAAGCGACAATACCGCTAGATGAGATTCGTGGCTAGCAAACGAAGAACTAGGATTTGTATATATCCAAAGATTAGACAAAGAAGCTTATCGATGATCATATTTGAGCAGCCGTTATAACATTGTTGGATCCTTTAATGTCAGTGCCAGAGCATTCAGAAGGGGCACCAAAAGAACCAGTAGGAGCACCAAAGGAACCCGTAGAAGCTCCAAAAGAATCAGTAGTGTCAATCATAGCAGCAACAGATTTATTTCTATGCTTAGGCATCTTGGACAGATCAGGTTTGGTGCCATAAAGAGCATGCCAGTCAGGAAAACCATGAAGGAAGAAGCATCTTTCCTTGCGCGTGTGTCCCCACGACAATATTCACACCACATTTTGGGTCTAGGACCGCATCTAGGCTTATAACTGGAATTATTAGGAACATTAGCAGATGATTTGTTGAATAGAGAGAGAAGCATCAGCTATATTGATTGAGACGGGGAAACAGCCGCATTATCTCTGTCCTTCTTCTTCTATCAACAATGACACAAACTCGACAGAGAGGAAAGAGGTATCATTCTCAAGATCTGTCCTCTCACAAGGGTAAAATTATCATTTAAACCCATCATGAATCTAGTCAGCTTCTGGAGATTATCATATTCCACTTGTTTCTGAACAGCACCACATGTACAATCACAGCTACACTTAGGTACATGACTTAAACTGGTAAATTCATCCCATAAACTTCTGAACTTTGTGAAATAAGCATCGATGTACATAAGGCTCAACACAATTTCGCAATCTCCTCGATCGATGTGAAAGATTGAGCATCACTCTTGGAAAATCTAACACTTAAGTCATCCCAAATTTCTTTGGCAGTGGTAAAGCACACCAAACTTGAAGCAATTTCAGGTGTAATACAATTCAACAACCAAGCAATGACCATACTATTGCACCTTGACCAATGTTTAGCATATTTAGAGGTGGAATTTGGTTGCACAAATTCTCCAGTAACCATTCCCATCTTGTTCTTAGCATTCAATGAATTAGTAAAAGACCTTTTCCATTGATTGAAATTAAGATCTGTTAAAGCCTGAGTTACGAGGATCATACCGGGATTATCATTAGGGCTTAGGTATAGAGGATGCGATGGATGTAATTGCACAGCATTTTCTGGTAAATCATAGAAATCGACATTATCACCATCGGAATCTGATGAAGAATCTGCCATTGCAGCAGAAAATCGCAGCTCACAGCTTCAAATTAGGTCGAGAATTGCGTCGGCAAGAACTTCGTCGATGAAGACCAGAATTCAGCGGAAATTAAACACAATCGATTAATCGATCTAGCAGCGGAAGACGAGAATCAAAGAGCTCTGATACCATGATGAACTCTGTAAATCAGAAGCCATAGAAATGTAGAAGGAGTAAATATTGAGAGAGAATTGATCTCTGTATTCAACAGAATTAGGAATGTATTGATTACAATCTCACCTTACTTACAAAAGGGAAAACATCTATTTATACTTAACACTACAGCTAATTCTACCTGCCTCTCTATTTACAGCTGTCATAACAACCTTATTTACACACTGCACCCTATACAACCATATATACACCATCAACACCCTAAAGAACTTAAGTAGACGAACTATCTACTTCAACAACTAAACTATTTTTTATTGCGTCCAATACATCAAACTTGTTGCATGGCAGGACCGTCCAACTCCGTTTGATTTTTGGCGTTAAATGAGGCACGTGACTTACACGTGCTTCTTTTTGGGGGTAAAACTGGAATATCTTGTGCCATTGCACACGAAATCACCCGTCCTACTAAACCTTAACTTTGATTGTGTCCTACCTCGTTTTTATTATCTCCCTTGGTAAATCGCCATAATTTTGACCTAGGTTTCCTTGTTTATGGTTTGGGGATTATGAATGGCAATCGTTTAATTCGTGGCTATCAACGAATCAAAGGCTTGGCACAAGATTTTCCAGATTTACCCCTCAAAGAAATCAAACGGAGTTGGATGGAGTGACCTGAACGTAATAAAAAAATAGTTCGATGTATTGAACGCAATAAAAATAGTTTAGTGATAAAACCACAAACACCGAGAGTGATTTTTGGTGCAAAGTGTTTCCTTCAATACATTTACCATCTCTTTCTCTCTGCCTGTGCCCCTCGTTATTTTAAAATTGAGGTTTAATTTCATTTTTAACCATAATATTACCCGACTTCCACTTTAACTATTACACCTATTTTTGCACAAAGAACACTCGTACTTTGGAAAACATGTCATTCCGACCCAAAATTGCGGATTGGATCACGGACTAGGTACGGATTAGACACGAGTTTATGGTCCGGATGGGTGGTTTCCCAAAGTACAATTTTTTTAATTTTTTTTTGTGCAAAAACAAGGTATGATGGTTAAAATGGAAGTCTAGTGAAAATACGATGGTTGAAAATGAAATTCAAACTAAAACCAATAAATATACTTGCTTGGCTGTTTGAGGTTCTTTTTCAACTTCTAGTTTGTCTCTCATGTTATTTGTTACCTTATTATGCCTTTGGCCCTTCTCAAGCCTTTTTTGGGGGATGATTATCATCTGTGATAAAGATGTTTGAGAAGCTTATTTTTTATGTTGGTTAAGGTGCTAAAAAAAGGAGATTGTGTTTCATATTGTATGTTTATTGACAATATCTCTTCCTATTATTTGGGTTATGGATGTTCTTGTGTCACCAGTTGAGTTTAAAAGGTTGTTTGTTTCCTGCTTCATTGTTGTCATTTCTTGAAAAATTTCTCCCTTTCTTGTAAGTGGACAATGATTCCTTCATATGAGCTCAAATTCTTATTTGTTGTACTCCCTCCGTCCCAGAAAGTTAGTCCCTCTTTTTCCGTTGTTAGTTTGAATGCATTTTGAGAAATGATTTAGGTTACTTTTAATTTCCGTAATGAAAATCTAAAACATGTTATTGATAAACAATTATAGATTATCAATAACCATTTTTAGATTCTCATTAGGATAATTAAAAGCCTCTTTGTGCTTTAACACAAGGGCAAGACTGCTTACATCGGACCCTCTTACCCCACCGTAGGTGGGAGCCTTTGCGGCACTGAGATAATGTTGTTGTTGTATTAGGATAATTAAAAGTAATCTAAATTATTGTTCAAGTTCATTTAAACTAACAATGAAAAAGGAGAGAGACTAACTTTTCGGGACGAAGGGAGTATCACATTTATGTCCCTTTCCTCCTACCTCCCCTGCCTCCCAGTGAATTTCATTATCTGAAGTTGTGTCATATTTTGACTTAAAACACATGGATATGTACACCCATTACACACATACATACATATCAAAACTCGCTCATCCATTTGCAAGTTACTGCTGCGTATGACTTTTTACAGCTTCATACATACATATAATGTTCCATCATCATTATTTTCAGGTCTCCTTCAGTGTCACGTATCCGTGCAAAGATGCTATATGCAACCTCAAAGGAAAGGTTCAGAAGGGAGCTGCAAGGCATTCACTACGAGATTCAGGCAACTGATTCCACCGAAATGGAACTGGACGTTCTTAAGGAGCGTGCTAACTAAACTCTAACCTTATCTATAATGCAAACTGATCCAAGAATCAAGCTCTGGGGTTCCTACTACTGTGGTATTATATTATTCCGATCTCAATTAGCTGCTATTGTATTGTCTGTATAAGATTTGGTGCTTTTTCTGACAGGAAATATGCAAATATACTTTAATTAGTAAATAATCTAAGGCCTGATTAGGAGTTGTTGTATGACATGTTCCATGTGATTTAAATTTATAGGGGGACTCAAATCCTGACCAGGAGGGTCCGGTCCAGAGGCCTATGCCATCAGAGACAAGGTAGTTGGCCGATGCTTCACTTCACACAGGTTGAAAGAAATGTATTTTGTGGACCAAATAATACGTCTTGAAATACATTACGTTATGTATTCCAAGAAGGACCAAAAAATACGTCTTGGAATATATTACATTAAGGCTCCGTTTGTTTGGGGGAAAATGTTTTCCGGAAAACATTTTCCTCATTTTTCGGTGTTTGTTTCGCATCAGAAAATGGGGAAAACTTCATTTTTATCTTATTTTCTGGAAAACATTTTCATTTTCCGGAAAACATTTTGCCGGAAATCATTTTTCGAAAAATGTCTTACGCTAAACAAACGGAGCCTAACATACCTAATGTATTCCAATTAGGGCTTTGGACCTTCCAGAGTCCTAATTGAGTAATGGCTTGGAAAGCGCCACTCTAACCCAAGGGAGATGACATGGATTATACCTATTTACACAAATACCCCACTGATTCCCCACTCGTTAATATATACTAGAGTCCAATAATCATATCTTGCGTTGATACGGAAATGAAATCCCCAATAACCGGAGACAAAAGATTCATATGAGAAAACATAAGTAAACGTGCCTTTGCTTGAGCCTCCAAAGATAAAGGCACATGAACCGTCAAAGTGCCTTTGCTTGAGCCTCCTCCAAAGATAAAGATAAAGGCACATGAACCGTCAAAGTCGACCCCCTTGATTTTCAAAAAATGTCAATTTAATACCTATAAATTTTCAAAATGTATACTTTAAATACTCCCTCCATCCCTAAATGTTTGTCCCATTTGACTTTTCAAACATTTTAATTTAGTGATTTTGAAGCTTTAATTTTGGTTATTTTTATGAACGGTTTAAAAATTATTGATAATATACACCGCCGTTATGTAATACCCCGTTCCTAAATGTTACAAGTTTTGAAAATTTAGTGATTTTTAAGCTTTAATTTTGGAAATGAGACTAACTTTTTGGGACAAAGGAAAAGGGGAAATGGGACAAACATTTAGGGACGGAGGGAGTACTAAATTTGTCAATTTTGATCCCCTTGTCACATGGTAGAATTTGTCCTATGATATCATTTTGATCCCCTTTGTGCCAAATTTCTATATAAGTACAATTTTCTTTTCTTTAACAATCTTGATTTCCTTCGAAAAATTTCTGCCTTTGCCACTGTTGACACGTCACTCTAGTTCTATTATGTGCAAGTCTATCAAGGGGGTGAGCACTGAAGTTAATCTTGTTCAAAGTGAGAGTGAGACCGCTAGGAAGAAGTCGCCGAAAGCATTACGGACATTATAGCCTGAAACAGGGAGGAAAGACGAATGGAAAACACCACTTATCCATTAGAAATTCATTGAATGTTCTCCCTCCCTAGTTATATTTAAAATAAAGAAAAAAAAATCATTTTTGAAGGATTTGAAGCAGCACCAGGCGCCCGCCTCATCCTGCCCTTGGTGTTGTCCATGCTGCGGCCTTCCATGCGGCCGCCTCTCCCAGCTCCATGCGCCCGCCTCACCTTCCTCTCGTCAAAACTGAAGTCTCTGTGGCCCAGGCGTGCGCCTCATTCTTGGCCTGGCGCCCGCCTCGCGTGAAGAGTCAACAGACAGGTTCTCTTAACTGATGCTTCCACTTCAGTTCCTAGCTCAAGGTTAATGTATTGTTGTTCTATTCTTATGTATCTTAGAATTAGAAAAGCACAGAAACTTGTATATATATCTCATTTGTTCAATGGAAAAATAAATCATTTCTTGCCATATTCCTCATATTTTACATGGTATCAAAGCTGGTTACGCTCTAACGCTTTCGCACATTTTTTTCTTTTTGGGAATTCGGCATAGACCCACCATGACTAAGAATAATAGAGTCACGATGGATGTAATGCCCCCCCATTATTACTCGGTTTTCCAGACTCGCAGCAGTCAACAAGTTGTAAAGCCAGTTGTGCAAACGGCTTTGAGGACAGAAAACCTCACAGCAAATGTCGCTGGAAAGATCAATAATACAAACACTTGGATTATTGACTCTGGAGCAAGTGAGCATATAACTTGCAACGAGTCAATGATAAAGAATCAAGTCAGAACGGGGACGGAGGCACCTGTGAAGATTCCCAATGGTGATATGATATCTGTCAAGGGCATCGGCGATGCAAAGCTCCCGAACGGATTAAATATTAATCATGTTTTAAATATACCAGCTTTTCAATGCAATTTATTGTCTGTTAGCCGATTAACCAAAGATTTGAACTGTTCTCTCGCCTTCTTTCCGGATTTCTGTGTGATACAGGATTTAGCTTCGAGGAATTTGATTGGAATGGGTAGATGCAAAGATGGTCTATATCACATGGAACCGGTTACAAAGGAACAGACAGTGATGGCGGCGACAGTTGACACACGAATATGGCACAAAAGAATGGGACATTCTTCAGTCTTCGATTCTTGGCGTGTTGATAATTCTGATGGGAAAAAGGATCATTGTGACTCATGTATTCGAGCCAAAATGACAAGACTCCCTTTTTCGGTTAGTAGTATCCAGACCAAGTTTTGTTTTGATCTCATACATTGTGACATTTGGGGTGGTTACAAAACTCCTTCTTTTTCTGGTGCACATTACTTTTTGACTATTGTGGATGATTTCAGTCGGGGGGTATGGGTATTTTTGATGAAACACAAATACGAGGTTCATCATTACCTTACTATGTTTTGCAATATGGTGAACACTCAATTTGATAGAAAGGTCAAACGCATTAGGAGTGATAATGGAGGTGAATTTCGGTAATACTACTAATGTTAGAATATTATGTTAACCATGGAATTTTACTTGAGACATCTCAGACCGACACTCCACAACAAAATGGAGTTGTCGAACGCAAGCATCGTCATATTTTAGAAATGGCCAGAGCCTTACGTTTTGAGGCAGGTTTGCCAAAGAAATTTTGGGGAGAGTGTGTTTTGACTGCGGCTTATATAATTAATCGTTTACCTTCCAAAGTTGTGGAAAATAAAACCCCTTACGAGATTTTGCTCCAAAAGAAACCTTGTCTTGATCATATGCGTATTTTTGGATGTTTGGCTTATGCCAAAAATAACAAGAAAGGGGGAGACAAGTTTGATGCTAGAGGAAGGCCATGTGTGTTTGTTGGGTACCCTTATGCGCAAAAGGGATATAGAGTTTTTGATTTGGAGTCTAGAAAGATCTACACTTCACGTGATGTTAAGTTCGTGGAAAATGTGTTTCCTTTCAAAGAAATGCATTCAAAGCCAGAAGTAGATTTTTTTGCCAGAAAAAGGAACGAGGAATTGGAAGAGGATATCATGGAGTTTGAACAAATACAAGCAGATAAGCAGACACCTGATCAGACAGACGGTGGACAACCTGTTACACAAGTACAAGCTGATGAACATCCAGTGGAGCAGGTAGGTGAGTGTTCAGTTGGGCAAACAACTGGTCAGACAGTTGAGCAAACACGTGTTGACCAGAATTTTGCACAGCCCATAAACCCAGTTCAACGGCGGAGTGAACGCCCCAAACAGCAGCCTAAGCACCTTCAGGATTTTGTTGTCACTCTACCAAGTTCCATAGACCATCAGCATGCTCATTCCAATACAGAAACCTCGAAGGTATATCCTTTATCAAATTATGTTTCTTACGATCGATTTTCTCCCACTCATAAGGCATTTCTTGCGGCCATCACTTCACGTGATGAGCCTAAGTATTACCATCAGGCTGTTAAAGATCAACAATGGCGTGATGCAATGAAGAGGGAGGTTAGTGCTTTGGAAGCAAATGGTACGTGGACACTTGAGGCATTACCACCGGGGAAGAAAGCTGTTGATTCCAAGTGGGTTTATAAGATAAAATATAAACCAAATGGAGAAGTTGAGAGGTACAAAGCACGCTTAGTGGCAAAGGGCTTCACACAGGTTGAAGGGATAGACTATCATGATACTTTTGCTCCTGTCGCGAAGTTAGTCACCATGCGTAGCATTCTTGCCGTGGCAGCAAAACGTAATTGGGCAATTCATCAGCTCGATGTGAATAATGCGTTCCTTCATGGAGACTTGGCAGAAGACGTATATATGAAGATCCCACAAGGCTTTGCGAAGGAAGGTGAAACAAGAGTTTGCAAGCTTCGGAAGTCATTATATGGTCTTCGTGCCAAAGGCCAAGAAACCGGTACCAAAAATTCACCACGGCTCTCCTTGCCATTGACTTCAGACAATCACGGGCTGATCACTCTCTCTTCATATACAAGAAAGACAAAATCTTTGTGGCTGCTCTTATATATGTTGATGACGTTCTTTTAGTTGGGAATGACATCTCCAAGATTGAGGCTGTCAAAATGTATTTGAATGAAAAGTTTAGCATCAAGGACCTTGGACAATTAAAATATTTTTTGGGAATTGAAGTGGCGAGATCACCGGAGGGGATTGTCCTCAGCCAACGCAAATATACGTTGGACATACTTGAGGAAAGTGGACTCCAAGGAGGGCGGACAAGTGACTTTCTGATGGAACAAAACCTTCGGCTTAGTGCGATGATGACGGCCCATATGTTGATGCATCCCAATATCGAAGGTTGATAGGGCGACTTCTTTATTTAACGGTGACCCTAGGACATTCAATTTGCTATTAATCGATTGAGTCAATTCATTACCCCACGACGTACACATATGGATGCAAAATGGGACAGTGGTCCTACGATTCCTCAAAAACACAGTAGGCCAAGGAATATTTCTCCCAGCTCTAGGAGATTTGACGCTTCAAGCCTACTGTGACGCAGATTGGGGGGGGGGGTTGTCCTATGACACGACGATCCTGCACTGGATATTTTATTTCTTTGGGTGGAGCTCCTATATCGTGGAGGTCCAAGAAACAATCCGTAGTAGCTCGTTCATCGAAGCCGAATTCAGGGCCACGGCAACCACGAGTTAGTGAAGTGATTTGGTTGCGATGGCTACTTCAAGATCTTGGGGCTATTCAACCGCATGCTACATCCCTTTATTGTGATAACCAAGCTGCAAGACATATTGCCAATAATCCCGTTTTCCATGAACGTACTAAACACGTTGAAATGGATTGTTATTTTGTTCGTGAACGTGTTGAGTCTGGTGATATACTGTCATGCCAGATTTCAACCGCCAATCAAGTTGCTGACCTCTTTACGAAACCCCTCGGTGCTACTCAGTTTCGATTCTTAGTTGGCAAGTTGGGCATTCGTAACCTTCATGAGCCAACTTGAGGGGGAGTGAAGGATTTGAAGCGCACTGTGCGCCCGCCCCACCTCGGCCACTGAGGCGCCCGCCTCATCCTGCCCTTGGTGTTGTCCATGCTGCGGCCTTCCATGCGGCCGCCTCTCCCAGCTCCATGCGCCCGCCTCACCTTCCTCTCGTCAAAACTGAAGTCTCTGTGGCCCAGGCGTGCGCCTCATTCTTGGCCTGGCGCCCGCCTCGCGTGAAGAGTCAACAGACAGGTTCTCTTAACTGATGCTTCCACTTCAGTTCCTAGCTCAAGGTTAATGTATTGTTGTTCTATTCTTATGTATCTTAGAATTAGAAAAGGCACAGAAACTTGTATATATATCTCATTTGTTCAATGGAAAAATAAAAATCATTCTTGCCATATTCTTCATATTTTACAATTTTTGTCCATTGTATTTACTATTCAGGGGTGTGTTTCACTACTTTTACCATTGAACTTTATATTTTTTTTAATTTTTACTATTGTAATTCAAACAATGGTGTCATTTTATAACAAGTTGGGTATAAATGACAATGCTGTTTGTAGTACGATAATAAAAATAAAATAAATTTGGGTATAAATAACAGATTTGAATATAAAATAACACAATTATTTGTTATACGTTGATAAAAAAAAATAAAAAATTAATAATAAATGTGAAACACGAACAATAGTGAAACACGTTTAAAAGCGCAATAGCTAACTAATGTTTCCAATGAAAGATGTAAAAGAAAATGGTGGACGTTGATACTGATACTGACTCACCGGAGAGGATATTTAGCGACTTCTCTAAACAAATGGAAAAATTCCTTAAGGGCCCTCATGTTCAGATTTTTCTCCATTTTAAGGAGTAGCTATTTCAAAATCTCAAATAAAGAGTTCAATTAAGATTGAAATTCCAAGGACACCCCTCACTTACGTTGACCAGTCAAATAAAATTTTTAAATGTCGAAACTACTCCCAGCCCTCAAACAAAACCCACCTAGCCCCCTCCCCCTCCCTCATTCAAACACACGTTCTCTTTCTTTCTCACACACAAACATATTTCTCTCTCTAACTCACATTTCTCCGGCACACCACCTCCCCCCTCCTCCGACCGGCGAAATCTCCATTCTCGACAAACTTCTCCATTTTATTCTATGTTTTATTATGGTGATGCTCGCTCTCTCTCTCTCTCTCTCTCACACACACACACACAAGTCTCAACCACTTATCTACTCCGACATCATCTTTTCCGGCGCGCCCCTTTCATCTCCGGCGCCTCTCGATTTCTCCGGCAACGATTCCATGGATGTTAATATTAGATCTGGTTGCTTCTCTCCGGTGAACCTCAGATCTACTTTGACTCATCATCATCTTCCACAAATCTGTGCGGTGTGCTCAAATCAACGCCCTTGTTGGTGCTTGTTGCTACCAAACACAACCTAAGATTTTCTTCTATAAGTCATCTTATCTGGTAAAAGTTTGCTGATTTTGGCTTTTATCCTCATTAAGTGACGACTGGTACCTGGATAATTTGATTTACGGGCTGCTGATTTTGGCAAAGCCATGAAAAGAAAGGGGGCAATTGCTCCTTGTTGAAAATAATTTTCTTGGGTATATGATTGGCAAGAACACTACCCCCCCTCCTCGGCCTATCCCTTTGAAATTTTGTACAGAGTACATTTTTCTATTTTTCCCCTCTACATTATTCTTTTTTACTTTTTTTTTTTGTGTGGGGAAGGGATGTCAAAATCTGTTTTGCCCCTTTTTTAAGCATTCAACAATTTGACTTTTAAGACTTAAGCTACTTCATGTGCACAACGAAACGGAAAAGCTTTTAACACGTATACCTCAATCAAAAAATGAGTGTCGATTTTTGTATATACACTCGTTTTGTGATGGAGAAAGTAAATAAAAAGAATTCCTTTCCCAAAATAAGCGTGCCTCACTGCTCTCATCGAGTCCTAAAGCTTCTGACACGACAATGTTGAGTTACTCGGGATTTTGTTAATTTGCTTGTATATTCACATCTGTTCTTAATCTGTTGACTTACTTGTATCTCAGTGCTCCAGTCACTTGATTACTGAGAATTACCCTCATGGCCATATACTTGTACCATTGGCACTTGACTTGGTATCTTGTGTGTATGCTACTTTGTAGCTTGTTTAGATGCATCAATTAATATTCATTTTCATTTGTGATAGCAAAAACATCGGTTTGCATATAAATATGTAAATTATGAGAGCAATTCGTTGTTATTATTGAAATTTTTTATTTTTTTTGTTACTTATAAGACTTTTTTAAAAGTCTTATAAATAACTTATATAAAGACTTTTTTAAAAAGTCTTATATGTTATATATAAGACTTGTTAATAATTCTATAAGTCTTATAAGTAACTTATATAAATTTAGATTTTTTTTGTTACTTAATAAGACTTTTAAAAAAGTCTTATAAGTTACTTATAAGACTTATTAATAAGTCTTATAAGTAACTTATAAGAGTTTTTTAAAAAGTCTTATAAGTAACTTATATAAAGACTTTTTTAAAAGTCTTATAAGTAACTTATAAGACTTATTAATAAGTCTTATAAGACTTTTTTAATAAGTCTTATAAGTAAAAAGACTCATTAAAAAAAGTCTTATAAGTTACTACTTATAAGACTTTTTTACAACATAGTTCTCAATGTTCAAATAGGTCTTATAAGTAACTTATAAGACTTTTTTACAACACAATTTTCAATGTTCAAATAGGTCTTATAACTAACTTATAAGACTTTTAAAAAGTCTTATATGTTACTTATAAGACTTATTAAAAAGTCTTATAAGTTACTACTTATAAGACTTTTTTACAACACAATTTTCAATGTTCAAATAGATCTTATAACTAACTTATAAGACTTTTAAAAAGTCTTATATGTTACTTATAAGACTTATTAAAAAGTCTTATAAGTTACTTATAAGACTTTTTTAAAAAATCTTATATGTTACTTATAAGACTTTTTAAAAAAGTCTTATAAGTTTATAAGTCAATTATAAGAGTAATTCGTTGTTATTATGAGAAAAATTCGTTGTTATTATGAGAGTAATTCGTTGTTATTATTCAAAATTTTGATTTTTTTGGTTGAAAAAATTGTCTTATAAGTCAATTATAAAAGTCAAAGTAGTCTTATAATTATAAGAGTTGTAAATGTATAAATTATGAGAGTAATTCGTTGTTATTATTGAAATTTTTGATTTTTTTTTGGTTGAAATTTTTTATTTATAAGTCAAATATAAGAGAACTTATAAGTGTTGTAAATGTGTAAATTATGAGATTAATTCGTTGTTAATATTGAATTTTTTTTTTTTTTTGAGACTGAAATGACCAGATTGAAACTATTTTGAGTTCAATGACTGATCTGAAATGTCAGAAAATCAAGTGACCAATAAATAACTTTAAAAATTCCAGTGACTAAATTATAATTTTCTGTTTTTGAATTGAAATCAGTCACCTGGAATGAACGTTAATGACGCGCACAAAATTAAAATATGGGTATTTTTGTCTTTTAATAGTGAGGGGTGTATGAGAAATTACTAAAAGGTTATTTCTTAAAATGGGTTTAAATCTCAAATAAGGGGCCCTAGAGGAAGTGGGCCCTAAACAAATATCCTCCGTGAGTTGAAATTAGGGGATATTTAATGACTTTCCCAACCCTAACCCACTAAAAATCAGATTGTCAAAAGGCAACCCAAATTACAATGCAGATGCTATTTGTAATGTTCCACGTGGCATTTTTTCATAGGCCAATTTGATTTTTAAGACAATTAATGTTTTAAGCATTTATAATTGTATTTTGTTTTTATGAAAAATAAAATCACCAAATTTGGATTTTTTTTCATTCTCTAAAAAAAGATTAATTTGATATATTTTAAAATACTTTTTTTTTTCACAAAAAAATAAAATTCATCATTTAGTCGATATCTTTTTTTTTTCCAACATCAATTTTAATTTTATATGATTTTTTTTCTTATTTGTAATCATTACAAATTTATTTGTCCAATACTTTAAAATAATTAATTATAAGATTAAAAATATAATAATTGAGTATTGAGAGTATGTAATAAAAGTAAGAAAATATGTGATTTGAGGGTGAAGGAAAATGAATTGATAGTGTAAGTTGGGTACGTAAATGAAGACCAAGAATTATTTATGTCCTATTTTTTATTATTCATTTTAAAAGCGAAGTATTAATAGATTGAATGATAAGTCGTAGAAGGAGAAAGAAAGGTGGGGATATGATTTTGAAAATGACAATGTCATCAATATCCATTTAGCTACTCAAACATAAATATCTACACTATTTTGTGATTAAAATTGAGATTGATATCAAATCGGTAGAAGAATAGAATAGATTCCCTCTACTCTAGGGATGTAAATCAAAATTCTTTTATATTAATAAGATACACGTGTCATAATCGCAACAACAATTTAATTATTATTTTCTATCTCACTTTGTCTCTCCGGGCTTAGTTTTCATACTCACAACACCTAATTCACTAACACTTTTCTTAATTTTCGTGCAAATAATGAATGTGTAATTTGTAATGAAAATGCGATTGAGAGAGTATTTATTTATAATAATATTGATAATATCTATATATATATATATATATACCTTCTATCTATCTATCTATATATATATATATATATATATATATATATATATATATATATATATATATATATATATATATATATATATATATATGCTCAAGTGATTGAAGCATATTTCCTCCAAAACTTCCTTTAGAGTAATTGACTAAAATACTATTTTATTAATTGACTCATTAATGTCACTATCACCACCCAACAAATCATTACTTCATTAATTTAAAGCTTTAACCATCATTCTCTCTATTTTACCCATTAGTGTTGTGCAATTGTTATGAATTCTGGTTTCAAACTCTTAATTATATCAACAATTTCATTTTATGAAACAAAGAAAAAAAAACAAAATCACATAGGAGTATATACATATTCACTAAAATTTAATTGGAAAATAAATTTAACAATTCAATGGAAAATAAAAAAATTGCCACATACTTTATTTTAGTTTTTTTTTATTATTATTATTGTGCATAAAAATATATATTTTTTTTAATCATGACCTATCCTATTAGATTTTAAAAATCCATAAAATATTTTTAAAAAAACTATAAAATCAATGATAACTTTGAAAAATTATTTATTTTTAAAGTAGGATAAATTTAAGGTCAATTGTGTTAAAACATTGATTAATTGATTAAAATTTTTATCTATGTAGTAGACACACACACAAAAAAAAAATATAGTGACAATAATAATTTAAATATCATGTTTTTATGATTATTTGTTTTTATTCTACAACTTTTCACAGTATATTTAATTTTTGATGATTAAATTAATTTAATTTTAACAAATAATTTATAAAAACATATTGAGCCTATTTTTTAAAATAAAATTTGGTAGTATTTTCAATAGTTGAACAAAATACAAGGATTATTGTATTTATTCATCTCAAATATATTTTGCTATTTTTATTTAATTACTCACTTTCCCGTGATAATTATTATACTTATTCATCCACTTCTTAGTAGAATATTGCATGTATTTTCACTAAAATTTGTTTATGACAAAATTGTGTAGTATTTAGAAATCACTATTTTTAACAATTTAATCAAATCAATAAACAAGCAAATTAAAGAGACATAGTACCTGCTACTCTATAAAGTTGTCTATGATTAACATGAAAATCAAATACTCTTTTCGTACCACCTAAAAAAAATGCTATGTCACGATAATTAAGATAATATGTAAGATGTTGTTAATTTAGATAATGAGAAAGGAGAGAGAAAGTGAGATATTGAATACGTATGTATATGTTATTATTATAACAAGTGAGTCCTATTAGTTACTAAAAGCTAAAAAAATTATACTTTTGAATTTTGCAAGTTTTATTGAGACACCAAATGAGGTAAGTTTTGCAATTCGAGCTGGGACAGAGTATTAATATTGTCTCGCCCAAATAACTATGTGTAACTATTTAAAAAAAAAAAAGATTATTGTTTAAGTATAACAATGATATATAGTTAGATATTTCTATGCATTTTTTCCTTAAATGTAGAGTGTTCTTTAAATAAACATAGTTATTGATTATTTTTAGAAATCTTTAATATTATTAGATTAATGTGATGATATATTTTTTATTGAAATAAGTGTATTCAAAATTATATTTTCTTAAATTATTAATTAGTTTTACAAAAACTTTCTCCTTTTCTTCATTAGTTTTTTTAGCTATAGTTATAATGTAGATTAAAAAAAACAAGATTAAAATCTTATCCATCCACTCTTTACAAAAAAAAATTATTTTATTATTGATAATTTACTTGTTAATTAAAAATTCAAGAAAACAATAAAATAAAGACTGAGATTTTAGTGCATCATTGAGACCATCTCCAACAGTTTGCTTCAAATTTTGCACCAAATAAAAATCTTTACAGAATATTCTTATTATTTCATTTAATTAAAATGTTTTTTATTAATCATATTTAATATTATTTAAATTACATTATATTAAATAGTATGCTATACAACCTAAATAAGACAATTACTAACTATAAATAAATAAATTTAAAATAAAAATTTATTAGAAGAAACATTAAAATAGATAATTAAAATAAAATGCTTCAAAATACAATTTCAACGGAAAATTAAGTTACATGATAATGATAGATGAACATTTATCTTTAATATTTCAACATATATTTAAAATTTTGCAATTTGGGTTTAAAAAATTAATGGTACAAATACCTTATAATTAACAATACAATTAAAAACAAATTGAATAGTTTTAAAATGGTTACTCATTTTATGTAAAATATAATTACTCTACAATTAGGAAATCAATTAAGAGATACTCAATAATGGGATAATTTTTTTATATAATAATATTATGCAAATAAAATGAGATAGTTATATTAACTCTTTTAATTTAGTTCATGTTATTTGTCAAAGTTTTTTGGTTGTGTGTTTAACGCACGAGTGTTAGGTTAGTTTTTTATATAAATCCTATTTTATTTTATTATGTAACATATATTGTTTATTTATACAATATTATAAGTATATATCTTTTAAGGAAGATTTTTTTTTTATAGAAAAATAACATTTTATAATGAAATAATAATTTTTTTTTTGCAAGCTTTATAGTAAGCGAGACGGGTTTGGGTTTTGATCGAACCGGAGCGAGGTAGATCGGGTTCTACAAGATTTGAGTAGGAGAGGGTTTGGGAAATGCCAAACCCGTCCCAAACCCGTCCCGTTGCCATTTCTAATTCCCTCTTACAAGAGAGCTTTATGTAATTTCACGTGATGTTACAGATTGGATCTAAAATAAGAAAAGGTATATCGACATTTTCAACCCTCGTATTTTGCTTAAACTTTAATTTTAACCATCATTGTTTATTTTTGATATATTGTTAACCATTTTAATTTAGATACACACTCATTTTTTCTAAACGTATTGACAATTAAGACATTTATTTTATCAATTTTAACCATCACACTGTAGATTTTTTTGGAAAAAATGAACGCGTTTCTAAATGGTTAACACTTTAAAAGAACAACGATAATTAAAATCGAAATTTAAACAAATAATGAGGATTGAAAATGTCGATGTGTTTTAAGAATATAACACAAGTGTATCTACTCCCTCCATCCCATCCGACTTATAATTTTGATAAAAATGATTGTTTTTTTATCAAGTAATTTAAACAAAATATAATGAATCTAATAAAAATCTAAAAATTGTCATTGAAAGTGTTATTTTATTCCATAACAATTTTTAAATTTTTATTAGTTTCATTATTTTTTGTTTAATTTACTTGATCGGATCAAAGTACAATCATGTTTATCAAAATCCTACATCAAGTGAGACGGAGAAAGTATACACTTTATAAGTAGAGCCGTCAATTTGGGTTGGACCCGTCGAGACAGCCCGCCCCGCCATATAATAAGGGTGGGTTGGGTTTTAAAACGGATCAATTGCAATTTGGTGACCTAAGTTTTACACATAGTTGCAATATCGCAGCCAAGAGTGCAATTTAGTCAATCAATGCCCTAAATTTGCAATTTTTAGCAAATTGGTATAAAAACTAACGAAATCGTTAATTTTTTGACGGGATGAATTACATATGTTAACACGCTTTTGGGGGTTCAATATGTAAAATTTAAAAATAAAAAGTCAACTAAATAAAGAACGATGGCTTAAATGAAAGAAAAAACCCTAACATTTTCCCCTCCCCTCCATCCCAAATCATCACCCCCTCTCCACCATTTCCACCTCCGCCTCCATCGTCACCCCAAACTTCGGCGCCTATGCATCTCCATCTTCGACGCCATCTGCTTCTCCAACTCCAGCCGCCGCACTTCTCTCCGACTTGTTCCATTAACACAGACAGATCTGAAGCTCAACAATGATCCTAGTTCCCCCCCCCCCCCCAAATTCAAACAAACACACACATACACACACATCACGTCTCTGTGTGTGGCGTCTGTGCAAATGGGTGAGTTTGTATCCTCCCTTAATAATTCTTCTTCTTCGAGTTTAGCTTTCAAATTATGGTTTAGATTTGAATTTTAGATAACGAAATTTGGGGCTTGCGAGATTTGATTGACTGTGAAAATGGGTTGAGTTTGGAGGGGAGAATGGAGGTGGTGGCGGAGGCGGAGGCTTTGACAGTGAACAGAGGAGTTATTGATTTGAATGGTGGAGAGATTGTAGTGTGAAGTTGCTAGATAGTGATTGGAAATGGGATTGAGGAATGAATCTGTGGAGATGGCGATTAACGGGTGGCGATTGTTTGGAAAGACGGGGTTTAACCGCGGCGAGGTGGTGGCGCCACCAAGTGTGTGAGAGGTGAATAAAAAAAAACTGAGTAAAAAAAAAGAATACAATTTATTATTATTATTATTATTTTTTTATTATTATTATTATTATTTCTTATTATTTTCTTATTATTATTTTAT
Organism: Adenophora triphylla var. japonica; assembly: GCA_022495995.1. Classification (NCBI taxonomy): domain Eukaryota; kingdom Viridiplantae; phylum Streptophyta; class Magnoliopsida; order Asterales; family Campanulaceae; genus Adenophora; species Adenophora triphylla. Next base: position 97,978 of record JAFEMH010004530.1, on the reverse strand, counting down.
TATTATTTTTTTATTATTATTTATTATTATTATTATTATTTTTTTATTATTATTATTATTATTATTATTTTAATTTTAATTTATGTTTGACTCACTTTTGTATAAATACTCATGAAATGACAAAAATGCCCCTTTAAAAGTCATGTGCCGTGCACATGTGTTTCAACCCGTCAAAAAATTAACGATTTCGTTAGTTTTAATAACAATTTGCTAAAAATTGCAAACTTAGGGCATTGATTGACTAAATTGCACTCTTGGCTGCGGTATTGCAACTATGTGTAAAACTTAGGTCACCAAATTGCAATTGACCCGTTTTAAAACTATTAACCCAAATAAAAGTGGGCCAATTTGGGCTGACCCATATGGGTGCGAGCCAAAACGGATTCGGGACGGGCCGGGGTGGGCATCGGATGGGGTTTTACCCATTCAAAAGATATGTTTCTAAGCTTATTTTCTGTTCGAATCCTTGAGAATTTAATGTATATTTGAGTGCTTTGATAGTTCAGAAAATTTGTAAAGTTGGTGAAGCAAAATGGTCACGAAAGCTGGAGAAACCACTGTTGTGATGGGCGATCGCCCATGACCTTATGGGCGACCGCCCAAGCTGAAGTCTCACACAAGGTGGAGTTGCTGTACACATGGGCGACCGCCCAAGGCAAGATGGGCGACCGCCCAGGAGTGAGTTCGCTGAAGACCAATGTTGCTGTACGCATAAGCGACCGCCCACGCCCCACATGGGCGACCGCCCATGTCCCATTTTTCAAAATCTCAGTTTCCTTTTATCCGGAGGATTTGATGCCCTTTCCAAAACTTATCCCCTTTCTTCCCCATAATAAATAGGGAATTTCAGAAACAGTTTTTTTTCATGCTTTATTTTCTTTTGGGAATTGAGGGATTGAAGAATTATTCTCCAAGAACCAGGTTTTATGTATTTTATTTTATTCATCTCTTTTAGTCTTTTAAGATGAACATGAGTAGCTAAGTCCTTTATTTCATGAATTGGATGTAAGCAGTATTAGGGTTTTATGCTATAACATTATTTTGTCAATTTAATTATTCCTTGTTTATCAAAGTGGTTTTCTTTCAATTCTTGAGTTTTCAATCTAATCAATTGTCACTTGTGAATTGTGTGAGTGTTAATTAATACAGTAACTTGGTTAATTGATACAGATTAAACTTTGATAATTAAATCTAATTGGCCTCGTAACTGAGTCAAAAAGATTTAGGTTCTTTTGTTCTGTTGTTCTTATTGCATTCTTTGTTTATTAATTCGACGTAATTGAAAGATTAATAACAGGGATAGAAGGGTTGCAAATCGCACACCAAACCGTCCCAACCCTTATCATTGTGAATGAACCCTAGGAAGTAATTGACCACTTTACTCTTAAAAATAGCATAAATCCTTGGTACTGTGAAATTCCAATCCATGAATTCCTTCTAATCTGATTTTATCCACCTTGTTTCTTGTTGCTTGCTTGCTTTTCTTTCAGTATTTTATTTAATTAAGTTATTAGTTTAAACCAATCAAACAAACAAACCCCCCCCCCCTTTTGTGTTACTTTTAGCATTAATTAAATCTAATTGTTAAAACCAACGAGTCTCTGTGGTTCGACCCCTGCTCGTGCATATTGCTACACCGGTAGTGAGTACACTTGCTCGGTAATTTATTACACAGTGGATTTTCGTCCATCAAGGCCAGCCCACAATATTTTTTATATTTTTTTGTCACAAAATAACGTCATTTTTAAATGAAAATTCTGGGGTTACATCGACTTTTTGTACTCAATCCGTGAATCGTTAATTAAGAGAGACTTGAGAGAAGTAGAGAACAGAAACGGAGAAACCATAAGGACACGCCGCCGCCCTCGTCGCCGTTTCCATCGCCGTCGGTGCACTCCATCACGATCACTAATTCATTGTCATTACTGTCTACGATCCACACACATGTATCTCTCTCTCATATATATATATATATATATATATATATACTCCCTCTGTCCCATAAAACATTATCCCTTTTACTATTTTGGGCGTCCCACTTTAAAGTCTCACTTTCCTAAAAAGGAAAAAAAAATTACTATTCTCTCCACTTATTCTCTCTCCTCCCACTCACAACACATACTTTAATAACATTATTTCTTATTTTTCGTTTTCAATAGTAAAGAGGTAAAGTTTTCCGGGACGGAGGGAGTATATATATATATATATATATATATATATATATATATATATATATATAGGGTTTTGTTAGGATACCCACCATAGGAGTATCCTAACAAGTGACCCATTATTTTTAGGATAAAAATGTCCCTCATTTCTCAAAGCAATCATATGTATGATAGGGGCAAAATTGTAATCATCAAAGAGAGAGAGAGGGAGTTAGTATTAAATAAGAGAGAGAGAGTTAGTATTAAATAAGAGAGAGAGAGTTAGTATCTTTTTCTCTTTGATGTTTACAATTTTGTCCCCATCATACATTTGCTTGCTTTAAGGAATGAGAGACATTTTTGTCCAAAAATAATGGGTCACTTGTTAGGATACTCCTATGGTGGGTATCCTAACAAAACCCATATATATATATATATATATATATATATATATATATATCTTCATTTTTATTGATATAAATCTTTATTTATATGATCATGATTTACCTGCCTTTATTTGTAGCAATTTGTGTAAAGTTTACCTATGTTGCCTGTTTGAGATATATTTTTATATATATATAAATATTTATTTATATGATCATGATTTACCTGCCTTTATTTGTAGCAATTTGTGTAAAGTTTACCTATGTTGCCTGTTTGAGAATTAGTTTATATTGATATAAATATTTGTTTGTGTTTGTTTGAATGTTATGATTTTTGTTAGATTTTGAGATATTATTGTGTTTGACAGTTTGTGTTTGTTTGACTATTATGATTTTTATTTTTCGGTATCAATAATTATGCCACAATTTAAAGCCCAAATTTCATGACAAGTTAGTAATTTTAATATTTTTTATTATAAAATCAATGCAATCAAATTACTTCAACTACTTTTATAACATGTGTAAAAATAGTTAATTTTGCTTACAACTAGGATTTTAGTTGGAATAAAATTGAAGAATAGTTGATTTCTCCCACAATAAATTTTACATTTAAACTATCAAATAATTTAATGATGATTTATTTAAATCACATTTCAAACATTTATTTTGCAATCGAAGAAAATGGAAGTTGACAATACTCCTATTTCGGTCGGCGGCCGTCGTAGGCCACAGTACAAAATGTTGAGTTTACTGTTGCAATGGCACCGCTGTTTGTTTGTTTTTGGGATTTGTGACATAACTCATTGATATAATATATTCTCTCCGTTTCCACGATAATCTGCAAAAAGATACATTTTAAGCGTCCCATAATAATTTACACTTTCTCAAAATGGAAATGGGACTCACTTGTCTCTACTCACAACCATTACCTACTTACTCCACTTTCTCTCTCCTACCCAACCATCTACACTCACAACACATCACCTTTTTCATCTTTTATCTTAATTTTTGTGCCAAGCAAAAATGTACGTATTTCTCAGGAACGGAAGGAGTATTACTCATTTTTTTAATATAAGTTACACTAACGAGTACACACAGTTAATTTTTTTTTTTTTTTTTTTTGCTAGTATAAGTTACACAAATAAGTACACAATTACGTTACTCCCCTTCGTTACGTATAAAATTTCACTTTTGTCATTTTGAATGTTTCATATAAGATTTCACTTTTTTATCGCGTCAAAAAATCTTTATTATTTCTTTCAATTATTCACTATTCCACTTTACTTTTGAAGCTGCCACAAATTTTGTTGAGCAGCAACGAGGTCCGTGGTTGTAGTCTAGTCGGACAAACGGCCTTCTTCTCCGATCGATCTGCACACAAAACAGCCAAAAAAACTAAGTCGGAGGCATCTCCGGCGTAAGCCCCTCCGGCGTGCGAATAAGAACTCTATTTCAGAACATAATAACAAAAAACCTTAACAAAATGTCGGGGGTGGGGGAGAGAGGAAGAGATTCAACTTACCAAATCTTCGCAGGATGAGAATCAATACCATGGATATAGCAGTCTGAGAAAGAGGCTAATAATACGTCAAGGATATTTCCCATTCTGCGCCCCGAAAACATCCGTCCCTCCCTCCTCAGTTGCTTTCTTCTTTATATAAACCCCCCCCCCCTTCTTGGGCTTTGGGCCGAAAACATATATGGGCCATCCTTGATTAACTTGGGCCAAATCATTTTTGCATGATTACATCACCTCCCATTCCACGTGTCATCGTTTAATTGGTCTCATATTACAGATATTTATATGCCGCTTCCTATATGTCACATACAACTGAAACCCATTTCTCGCTATATCATCTCATGCCGGATGTCTCGCTTACCAACTGCTCTATCATAACACAATCTCACGGCCTGCTTCTTACTTGATTAATGCGGGATATTTTTGCCGCCATTATCTCCTCTATTCGACTTACCCGTTAACCGGCGGGATACCCTTGACCATATTTCCCGCGACTTTCTTCTTGGGCCTATCTCGAGTTGGGCCCTTTATAACTATTTATCATTCGAGGGCTCGTAAGCCCAAATTACTATTTTTTTAGGCAGCATCAGAAGCCCCCAAGTTTGAGGCGGGATTCATTTATGGTCCCGCCGATAACTTAATTCTCTGCGACATTCATTTTCCTTTTCATATATTGACTCACATAAGTCCGTCTTGTAACTCAGCAGTTCGGGATGTGAGCCTCTTCTAAGCCGTCAATTCTTTCTTGTAGCGACATCTTTACATGCCCTTCAGGCGAGATGTACTTTCATTTTCCTCTAGCAACATCTTTACATGCCATTCAGGCGAGATGTGCTTTCTTTCCTTGTTTATAGTCGTATCTTTACATGCCATAAAGGCGAGATAGACTTTCTCTTTTCTCTAGCAACATCTTTACATGCCATTCAGGCGAGATGTGCTTTCTTATTTATAGTTCGGAGACTTTCATGTTTATAGTCTGTAGACTTTCTTTTTTATAGTCCGTAGACTTTCTTTTTTATAGTCCGTAGACTCTCTTTTTTATAGTCCGTAGACTCTCTTTTTTATAGTCCGTAGACTCTCATTTTTATAGTCCGTAGACTCTCATTTTTATAGTCCATATACTCTTATTTTTATAGTCCGTAGACTCTCTTTTTTATAGTCCGTAGACTCTCATTTTTATAGTCCTTAGACTCTCATTTTTATAGTCCGTAGACTTTTCTCGTAACTCAACAGTTCGGGATGTGAGCCCCTTCTCGACAGTTCGGGATGTAAGCCCCCAACACTTCGGGACTGTGGTACCTACCGCTGATTCGGGGCTGTGGTACCCCCAGCGATTCGGGGCTGTAGTACCTCCAACCGATTCGGGGATCGTGGTACCTCCTTTCATATAGCGACATCTTTACATATTACAGAGATTAATTGACGAGACGCTTCTTTGGCTTTTGCTTTTTTATTTCTCTGTACTACCGACTTTTCTCTTTTCCCGTCACTTTGTTTTGATAATTCATCAAAAACCCCTTACACTCTTTCTTTATCGCGAGATAGCTCCATATCCTTATACTCCCATCGAAAAGTGAAGTTGTCTTTAGGCAACTTTACTCCAAACGGCTTTCCTTTTCTGATTTTATTTTGTACTCGCCTTGACCTCCATTTCGCGAAAATCATTATCTCGCCTTTCATATGCAAAACAAACATAATTAAAGCAAGTTAAACATTGAGCCAGAAAATTTCATACTTTCACGACATATATAAACAAAAGTCCCCATGACTTTCTTTATCTGTCATTAGAAATGTATATTACACGATTATCATAACCATTTTTCGACCTTTAGCAATTCTCAACATTTCTCGCATCGGGACACACATAAATACATAGCAGGTTAACGTACTCTTATACTATGATGCTTTCATCTCACATGTTATATTAGCACATCTTTTCATAACTTCAACATAATTTGTGCACATAAACAAAGAGTATCAAGCTCGCGCAATTAACTTCATTAAATATTAATTTTCTTGCGTAACATAATAATTCCTTCCTTCATTTCAAGCGACAAGTAAGCATGTGACATACCATCGTTCTTTTAAAATTATGCAACTTAGTCCAAACATAATTATAACATACAAAACATTATCTCCGTAACATACATGGTATATCACTTCCAACAAATAAATATGTTTCACAATATAACAAGCTAGCATTTTATTCTTGATTTACTTAGACTTGTTCCATATTCGCATATACTATAACATGTATTTATTAATCATAATCAAGTTGCAGGACATTTTTTCCACTTCAAGATTCTTAGAGAATTAACTTCACCCAAGCTTGCTTCAGTTTAGGGCTACCAAGTTTTGAGCACCCAATTCGCACATATTATCACTTTTTATAAGCATAATTTAACATATAAACTAAGAAAATAAAACTCGCATAACACTTTTAGTTGGATCCCATTTTCCTCGTACCATAATTCTTTTATACTCAACCAAGATGCATAATTCACTAATTTTAGTAATTCCAAATTAAGCAACTAAATCAAGGCACAATTTATGAATCGACAAACAACTATTTCAATGTCTTATCCTTTTTAATATATTGACTATCATATTAATATGTTACACGAACCATATACTCTTGGTACCATATTTAAAACTTCAATGATAGGTCTTTTATTTAACAAGATGAGTCATTTTACTTGGCATAGCTCGAATTGCACACTACTGGTACACGGCATAAACTGCCCATGAATGCATTGCATAATATTTTATTCTCTATGTATTTCTTCTTTACAAAGAAACAAGTGCTTCTATAAACCACTTGCGACATATATTTTCACTATTTCAAGAAACATACTCTCATTTCTTAGTCGAGGTGACTAGCCAGCAAGTTCTCTAGTTGACGTAAGTTTATTTTATCAAATAGTAAAATAACATGGATACAATTAACTGTACTAAGTGCATGAATTCATCAAGCATGATATTCAAGTAGTAAGAGAGGAATAACTATTCGTACTAAAATCAAATTACTCATTTTCTCTAATGAAAACACAAACACTTCTTCTTACATAATGATAATTCATGTTTACCCTTTTTATTATCATCACTTTACTTGACTTCTACAATGCAGTTAACTAAAATTACTGTAGCAATCATTATATCACATGCCTATCCATTGTACTTAACCTTTTAAAGCAAAATAACACCACTAAACTTATTTTTACAAATTCATAATTTTGATCAAACAATTTCATGAAATAAAATATACAGGTCATTACCTCTGTCTCAACCATTTTCTACTTCAATAGTCATAATATTTAAATCTTTCCGTTCCGACACGTTGATTCACAAGTTCAATAGTATTTCGTATCTTATTCATTACCAATACTCCAATCAATTATTAAACAATTTTAGTATCTCAATCCACCATAATTAGTCAAGCTCCAACACTAAGTACAGTCCCAATCCATTCTTTAAACTTATATGGTGACTACTGGGCCAAATGATTGTATTCGAAATCTCTAGTACTTAATATCCTAAAATTAAATCAAGCTCAAAGCAATCCTCATAAATCTTTTGGTTATCGCCAGCCATACCGCCAATTAAGAATGCCCCACTACTATTTATGTTAAACATCTTATAAAGTTACAACCATCACTGCCATCAGTTTCACTATAATATGCCCACGTCAATTAACTTAAAATGACTACTAACCCAAATATTTTTATTTGAAGATTAACAATAAGCATCTCAAAATTAAATGAAGTCCAAAACAATCTTAGCAAAATTTTTGAATCACAAGCCCTGCAAAGTATTTAGAAATACCACCTTATTTATATCAAGCATACTACATTGCTATAATCATCTCCACACCACCAATTTTGCGAATACAATTTTTTTTGAATTAGTATATAAATGTATACTATTGCATAATGTGATATAACCATCTCAACAAGCATATTTTTCAGATAATATCCACATGAGGCATAATCATCCATGTTATAATTTCAGTCCCAACTTTCTCTTGTAAAGACACACATAAGCAAAGTAATAAGTATAAGTCAATCAATTTCACCAAGATAGCATATTAGGTAGAGCACATATAACTTTGCTATGTAACATAGTAGTTTCTAAGCATGCATCATATTGTCAAATAACGAGACCACATAAAAATCATCTAGCAAAAATAACGAGGGTGGATAGAGACGACCTGACGGAGATTAACGGCATTTCGAAAGAATTCCGTTAAAGCTTTAACGAAGAACCATAACTTTGTTGAGTATTATGATTATCATGTGTGTAATGAGTAATACGACCAGAGAAAGAGGCTGAACTGCCTAACTGCAGATTGAAGATGGCCGGACTCTCGCGAATTACAGTATCCAAAAATCATTGATCATGAATGCAGGTAATTTTTGCAGCAATTGTGGCCCAGATCATGGCCTTACCTTTTTTCCCTGCACTTTTGCCTTCTCATGCCAAAGAGTTAAGGGTTTTTGCAAGTTATTGCATTAAAAAAGGCAAATCAGTAAAGAACCTCAAAGACTTGCTACAAGCTATCAGTAAAGAACCTTACAATGGCACTTGTTATTGGACCCACAGAGAATTGTGGTTACTCCACCATTATTATAAGTTTACAACATCAACAATAACAATAAATCTGTAGTGCCAAAATAATTATCATTAATATCATTTTAGTTTCTAAAAATTAATCGAAAGCGTCAAAAGGTAAAATCAATGTCAAATTTCTCGAAATATATATTATGTGGTGTACAGGTTCTTTCAGGGTATTGAGAGCCATAACATCACAAACAAAGCAATGTAAAACCTACCTAGGTTGCTTCTAATTTATATTGCACAAAGCAGGACGGACACAACTACATTTTATCATGAGCTCTTAATGCTCACGGATTATCATGCAGACTCAAGTCACAATAGCTCTGTCAATAGCATGGACCGCAATAGCTAAAAAGTATTATTGTGTCTGTAGGTTGACCTATGATCTTGTCTCTTGTGTTGGACCTACTACATGGCGAAAAAACATTCACATAGCCTACTGAAACTAAAACCTAACTGCAACGAAGGGTCGTGATTAGCTGCTTATGAATAATATCCGTTTCAATTAAAATTCATTTCCAATGCCCACAAGCATCTAATCGGAGGAATCAATCCAATAACTCACATTATATATCATTTTGGTTCACTTGTTGATTCACTGTATCAATAAACAAACAATTGACACCAAAATATAATAACAAAATCTACACAATACTTTCTCTGATCTATGATGCATAGCATGCTCATCCATTACAAACATGAAATTCAATTAAATAATGGTACATGTATACAAAAAAGATTAATTGCACATACATACACACTGGAACAACATACACAGCTATGATATTAACTAGTGAAAGTTATAAACATAGATTTTGCATAAGAACAGACTGCTCAAGTTGCTCCTCCATATGCAAATATAGATACAAATATATGCAGACACAAATCGTTTTCCAGAATTGGAATGAATTACACACTAAAACAAGATAAACTACCACCATCAATCGGAGATGAAAATCTAAGATTAAGCATATAACATCTAACATATCATGCTAACAATAAGACTCAAACCAAATTCTCTGGAAATCAAAGCACTAGACACACAAACGCACGATAAACCTTGGACTTCAACGACGAAATCAACTAGAAAGTAAAGATTTAACATAAACACACCTGCTGATCGCGCTACTATTCAACAATCGAATCGAAATCTGCAAAATCTAAATAGAGGAAGAAATTAAGTGAAATTGCGTACGCTTACCACCACCGAGGACCTTGTGGACAGGCTTTTCCCTACCGAAAATCTGATAAACCTTGGACTTCAACGACGAACTCTCCTTCAACAATTCAGCTTTTGAATCCTCGTGATCCGACATCTCTCTCTCTAAAACCCCTTGAATTCTCTGAAACAACTGATCGATTTTCTCTCTCTAGCTTCCTTCTCTATTTTGGGCTTACTCCGGCGAAATCATTAGATCCACCCCGACTTCTGAGTTTCCAGATCTGCTCCTATCCCCCATCAGAAATAAACGAAAGTTCACTTCCGTCGCCGCCTCGCATCTGCCCTATTCATTCAATCTGGTTTCTCCGGTGTTGATGTCGCCGGATCTACTTTGCTCCGGTGATTGAAGCTTTCCGATCTGCTCTACCCACCAACCAAAACACCCATAAAATTATCGAAAGGAGAAGAGGTTTCAGTCCCGGCAACGGAACCATCTGAAGCTGCCACAAATTTTGTTGAGCAGCAACGAGGTCCGTGGTTGTAGTCTAGTCGGACAAACGGCCTTCTTCTCCGATCGATCTGCACACAAAACAGCCAAAAAAACTAAGCCGGGAGCGTCTCCGGCGTAAGCCCCTCCGGCGTGCGAATAAGAACTCTATTTCAGAACATAATAACAAAAAACCTTAACAAAATGTCGGGGGTGGGGGAGAGAGGAAGAGATTCAACTTACCAAATCTTCGCAGGATGAGAATCAATACCATGGATATAGCAGTCTGAGAAAGAGGCCAATAATACGTCAAGGATATTCCCCATTCTGCGCCCCGAAAACATCCGTCCCTCCCTCCCTCCTCAGTTGCTTTCTTCTTTATATAAACCCCCCCTTCTTGGGCTTTGGGCCGAAAACATATATGGGCCATCCTTGATTAACTTGGGTCAAATCATTTTTGCATGGTTACATCATCTCCCATTCCACGTGTCATCTTTTAATTGGTCCCATATTACAGATATTTATATGTCGCTTCCTATATGTCACATACAACTGAAACCCATTTCTCGCTATATCATCTCATGCCGGATGTCTCGCTTACCAACTGCTCTATCATAACACAATCTCGCGGCCTGCTTCTTACTTGATTAATGCGGGATATTTTTGCCGCCATTATCTCCTCTATTCGACTTACCCGTTAACCGGCGGGATACCCTTGACCATATTTCCCGCGACTTTCTTCTTGGGCCTATCTCGAGTTGGGCCCTTTATAACTATTTATCATTCGAGGGCTCGTAAGCCCAAATTACTATTTTTTTAGGCAGCATCAACTTTTTATAATTATAATATCTATTAACGGTAGTACTATATACAAGGCACCATTTATGCAAGGCAGTATGAAATTACTAAAATGCCCATATAAATACTTTTAAAAAAAAAATTCTTCCCCTCCCTCTCCATTTCAAACGCCGTGTCTTCTCTCTCTCGCTCTCAAAACCTACGCAAAAACAACGACGCTCTCTCTTCTCTCTCTCTAACGACGACCGACGCCGACCACCACCACCGATGAAGACAAACCTCCCTAAAACCGGTGAAAAGTCCGTCACTTCTTTCGCCGCTCCAAAAGTAATTATTTTTAACCTAGATTTTAAATTTGAAACCCAACAACAAATTTATGCCTAAAATGGATTATATAATGCTTAATGTTGTTTAAACGTATCCTAAATGGTTCTAATTGCGATTTCGTAACATTAATTTGGGTTTTTTGTTTGAATCGGATACGAATTTGTGTGCCTAAAATTTGAAGTTGTCGGCGTGCGTTTCGTATGAACACATACGAATGGTTACCAACATATCGGGTATTGGCATACGAAATGTAAACTGATTCATCAGTTTACATTTCGTATGCCAATACCCGAAATGTTGGTGACATTTCGTATGTGTTCATACGAATGGTCACCATTATTTCGTGTATTGGCATACGAAATGTAACCGATTCATCAGTTTACATTTCGTATGCCAATACACGAAATGTTGGTGACCATTCGTATGAACACATACGAATGGTTACCAACATTTCGGGTATTGGCACACGAAATGTCAACTGGTTATTGAATATTAACTGTCTCTTATTTAATTTTTTGTAGGGACGTAACCCTGCGACGGCCTCTAATAGAAAGAGGAAGGCCGAGGAGGCAGCTGCAGCTAAGGCAGATCAACGGAGCAAAAAGATTCACGACAAGAAAGTCGTGATTGAGGAGACTGTGGTTGAGGAGAGTGATAGTGAGGGTAGTTATTCTAGTGAGGATTCATCTTCACGTACTCGGTCCCGAGGTGCATCTCGCGGCAGAGGCACATTTATCTAGTGACGATGATGAGGAGGAGGAGGAGGAGGAGGAGGAGGAGGCGGAGGAGAGCCAGATCTCGTGAGGCCTCGCAAGAGGCGGGAGGCACGGGCGAAAGGGGAAAGGGTCTAAGGATGACCAAATGGGCAGTGAAGAGTAACCCCTGGCGGCCCTGAGGAGGTTCGGTTGTTGTACGGGTTTGGTCATCATCGAGCCCGTAAGATATGGGAGAACGCCACTTGTGAGCCGGTGTTGAAGCGCCAAACGAGGCAGCAGATTCTAGATAAGTAAGTTTATATATGATTTGTTTATTAAATAGCCATTTGCAAAACATTATCAACAATCGGATGACATTTCGTATGTTAACATACGAAATGTTGGTGACATTTCGTATGTGTCCATACGAATGGTCACCAACTTTTCTGGTATTGGTATACGAAATGTAACCGATTCATCGCTTTACATTTCGTATGTTAATACACGAAATGTTTGGTCACCGTTCGTATGAACACATACGAATGTCACCAACATTTCGGGTATTGGCATACGAAATGTCATCCGAATCTTGAAACAGAGGGAGTATTAATTATAATTTTTGTTTGGAATCAACAGGTTATCCCACGCTTCTTTACCGGAGGATGATAGAGCTTGGTGGGCTCGTGTTGAGGGTACCGGCCTCCATTTCCTACATGATGCTACCATTCGCCGCCTAGCATGGCGCTCCTAACGGCGTTTGTGGAACGGTGGTCTCCCGAGACTAATACCTTCCACATGCCGTGGGGCGAGATGACGATCACTATGCACGACGTCACTCATATCCTAGGTATATTCTTGTTTGTTGTCTATTTTTTATAAATTACATAAATTTTATCAATTTCATAAATTTTATCAATTTTATTAATTATTTCATTTTCAATTTGTAGGCATCACTGCTCAGTGGCCCCGCTGGGAAGGCGGATCCGCAGCCCGACGTAGCCTGTATCGGGGCACGCCTTGAGACATGCCTAAGGGGACGACCTACTCTTTAGATGGCCTCCGCCGTTCCTTTGAGTCCCCTTCCGACATGATCGACGATGAGCGCGCCGCTACGTACATCATGTTCCTCCCGGGCTCCACGTTGTTCGTGGACAAGACTCGTGATAAGATGCCCTCGACTACCTTTCATTGTGCGTGGATATTGACAGAGCTGGGGCTCTATCCTGGGGACACTGGGTTGGCATATCTATACCGGAGTTGGGGAAGGCATCTAGATACGGATGCAAGCAGATTGGCGGTTGTTCGAGTCTTTTGGAGGTAATATTTAACAATCATTTAATAATTACAACATGCATTTATGGTTATAAAGCATTGTTAACTTATTTATTTCATACATTTGCAGTGCCTCGGATATACGAGCACTTTCCGGTTTTCCTGAGAGAGATTGACCCGTTATGGACGGAGGGCCACCCGAGGGCTCGTAGATGGGCACGCATCGATACTACTGGGTAGGGATTTGCCCCATCTATTGAAGTTTCGGTATACCCCTGGACACGATGACGGTTGATAGGGTGAGTTAGTTATATTTAAAGTTTTACAAATTATTATTTCGTTTGCCGGTGTCTAACAAATTCATTTTTAGGTTTGTTGGACTCCCTACGGCACCACCCTGCAGGCGCTTTTACGGCCTCATACTTCCGTGGGGTTATACGCTTCCAGGATATCACGGAGGCGTATTTGCTCGATCGTGTTACACGCCGGTTGGGATCCAGCAGAAAATCCCCAGAGACCCCATATCTTGCTCCCCCCAAAATTGTTCATTGATAGCAGGTCAAAAGGGGTACAAGAAGTCCTATAGAGGGCGTGATGATGTATGGGAGGATTGGTTAGAGGACGGCTTGGGGGGTTTCGATCCATTGCGTAGATGGGGCCCGTCCGTGAGCACATCTCGAGCCTCGTTACTTCCACGTATATGCAGCTGTTCCTCGGCTAGGACTCATGTTCGGATTACTAATCCGAATCATGATGCCCTAGTTAACGTTCCACCACCGCCTAGGGTTGTAGAGGCACGAGGCATACTACTGTCGCCGCTCACGGATGACAGCTTTATCTCGCGGATGTGAAAGATAAGATTAGACGGGCCATTGATCTATTGTAAATTTTGGATAATGTTTGTTTTGGAATATGTTTGAGATATGTAAATTTTGGATAAAATGTTTGTTTTTGGAATATGTTTGAGATATGTAAATTTTGGATACAATGTTTGTTTATGGAATATGTTTGGAATATGTTTGGGATATGTTCATTTTGATTGTTTATGTTTTGGGAATATGTTTGGGATATGTTCATTTTGGTTTGTAAATATTGTTGGTATTTGTTTCGGTTTGTGTTTCAGAGATGTTGCTCTCAGACTACCATCTCGTGTGCTTATACACGAGATGGTTTTACTATCTCGTATATATACACACGACATGTTTTCTTTTATCTCGTATAAACACACACGAGATACATTACTAGGTAGTTAGTGTATTTCGTGTAATGTTCATACGACAAAAATGAAATAAGTCGTGTATATATATACGAGTTATATATTACATATCGTGTATAAGCACACGAGATGGTAGTCCGAGGGCAACATCTCCCGAAACACAAACTGAAACAAATACCAACAATATTTACAAACCAAAATGAACATATCCCAAACATATTCCAAAACATAAACAACCAAAATGAACATATCCCAAACATATTCCAAACATATTCCAAAACTTCATACAAAAAATAATCAATACGCTATACACATAAACTATGGCCTATTTTCCGCAATTCGTGCTTCGTTCGCCATAATTGAGAGTCGGTTGAATGTTTCTATCCGAGTTCCTCGTATGGCATGATCGTGTTACTTGCGCTGATCACGTTGCTCCCCCAATATAGTGCTACTGATGGTATCGGGTAATCACTATCCGACATGTGCAGCTGCAAAAGTAATAAAATAGTCAAATATAACAAATTTAGAAAATATAGTTAAATATAACAAATTTAAATAAGATAGTTAAATATAACGAATTAAAGTATCATACCAATATAAAATGGTTTCCCACATGTCCCAACACAAGTGTTGCTCGTGGTGGTCCTGCTCTGTGGTAAGCCACCGGTAGGCATGTGAAGCCGGCGGTTTGAGAGTACGAGACAAACACCACATTATACACCGTGGCTATGATGTGCACTATCTCCGGGAGTATCAACCAATAATATTCCGAACAAGGGGAGGCATAGTGAGTAATGCGACTATAGAGCTCGTCCATATCTCTCCAAGGCATAACTCTCTCATAAAGCTCGCGGCGATGAAGCGCCTCCTTGGCACAATCTGAGCGCACTCTTTGCCACATCTCCTCTGTTCCGTATATTTGCGCTGCTACTGCTCTATATCCACAATTTCCATCACCCATCACATCTGTGAAGCCATCAATAAATGGGACAATGAGAGGGGTAAGCAACATCCTATGGACGAAGTATGTATATCATCGACTTGTCCATTTCCACGACCCCGTCCCCGTCCCCGTCCCCGTCCCCGACCTCGACCTCGACCTCGACCTCTCCCACGACCTGAAGCAGCTAGTGGTGGAAGAGATGTAGGAGTGGTAGGGTTAGATGGTGTAGTGTTTGAAGCTGATCTCGACATCAAACCTGATTGTGTTGATGCAATAAATGAAGATCTAGACTCGCCGCTAGTGGAGGGTGGTGTAGCTGGGACTCCAAAATGTCCGTGCACGCTCCCAATCCGACAAGACTCTACAACCGGTGGTCCGGTTTATTTGCCTTTGAAATATGATCCGGCTCAAGCATCTCCGTTTGTGGATGTAGCCCTTCATTTATCGTTTGAAATAACCTTCTCTTTACAGTCCAAAGGTGCGTTATGCAGCTCATTCAACACAACTTCAAAATCAGTCCAGTGGGACAAGATTCTACTTCAATGTCCAACTTCTTCCAAAAATCATGAATCGAGGACAACTCAATCCGGCCCCCGAGTTTTGTATGCATGCAATCTCGTGACTACACGGAAGTCCAGCGTGTTCGCCTGTGTAACACCCACACCTGAAGGATCCATGACATTATCCCCACAACGACTCGCTCTTCTTTGATGATGTCCAAAGCCGCCTTTGACACTCGCCCCAATATGTCTTGATACGCATCACATGTCTTCATATCATTTGGAATTCTACTCTTTGATTGTTCCATAGTAGCTTTGATTGTTGTTATTTGGATTTCCATAATCTCATGAGCCTTTTGAATAATGTGTCAAAAGTAGAAGAAGCACTCCCCAAGGCCTTCTTCAACTCGTTATGCTCACTCTCGGCCCTGTTCGTGGTGTGGGTTCCGAAGTGCGCAAGAATCGGACCGTATGCATCGACAAAATATTCGTAGAGTATGGAGCAATCCAAGTCTCGCGGAGGTAGGTCAATAAATCAGGATAAGATCTCGTAATGATCGCAAAACGATGCCAACGGGTGTCCCACTCTTCGCGAGTAGCGGCCGATATTGCTTTATTAAATCTCCTCATGAATGATAGTGCAAACTCATTGCTACCGCTTTAGCCAACGCTCTCTTTTTAACATTGACTTCGATATGCCTTCGACACAAATGGTGTGCGGTCTCGGGAAATACCATTTGGACAAAGCATTAATGAAAGCCAAGTCACGATCGCTTAAGAAAACAAGCTTGGCATGCTGGGAGTATGAAAAAGACTTTGCAAATTCTTGAGTGCCCAAGTGTAATTATCGGGCCTTCTCATTTTGGAGGAACGCATAGGCAATTGTGAAATTCTTCCCCGTTGAAGTAAATCCTATAATCTCAAGTAATGCCATTCCATAGCAGCTTGGTGTTGTAAGTGCGGTCACCTTGTATCAATAAAAAATAAAGTTAGAAATGAATAAAATTGCAATTCAAAAAAATGCATACGACTTGTGGAAAACGAGTCAAAAAACGTATTCAAAAATCAAAAATTTACCTTGTACTACATATGGAAAACAAGCTTAAGCATATCCGATGCTCGTGGGTGAGAGAAGAATATGTCACCGATCATGTCACTCTCGTTAGCTTTCCTCATGAAGAAGGTATATTTCTTATCCTCGAGTGCTTTTATGAACTGTTGAAGCGAGGATCTCCCTTGTCGTTCTTGTGACTTGCATTTTGTGAGGGCATTGTGGACGTGTTTCTGAGTACTCACGTTCTTCTCATCCTTCCTCTTTAACATTGTTAGAATGTTATTTGGACGCACCGAAGACCGACTTGCGCTACACACCTCCTCATATTCGTAACTAGTCAATTTACCCAACGGATGACCTTCGGGATACGTTGGAAAGTCGTGATTATGAGAACCATGCTTCACAACGTAACCTCATACCCCATCACCCCTATCTTTGGCCCGGATTTCAAAATTGCACCCAATCTTCTTCGTGCTAGTCAACCTCACATCTTTAGTTTTTCCGACTCGTACTTGCCACCAAAATGGCATACAATCTTGCGTAGCCTCAGATCTTGCCACTTGTCTTCCTCGAATCCCCTATAGAAAGGGTTATATTTTGACGGCCGCGATATCCCGTACGTGTTTAACAAGATCATCCCTATTTGAAAATAATAGGGATGTATCGAATTGATCATCGACATCCGGTCCCTACAACATCAATTAGAAAATTGCACAATAAGCAAACAGTGTATGACATTTCGTGTAGCATTATACGAGATGTTCTGGAACATCTCGTGTAAATGTACCCGACTTAAACCCATTTATCTCGTGTTATACAATACGAGATAATACACCACAACTCGTGTATAATAACACGACAAATAGCATAAAACTCGTATAATCTAACACGAAATAGAGTAATATCAGAATTTAACAATCCAATCTTGAAAAACAATTTCGTTTCAAGATTAGATTTTTATTGCGACTTTGATCAAAACACCAAATATAACTTTAAAAACTTACTTCATTGATGCTTGGATTTTGATTTTGATGTGGAGAATTTGGTGGCAAACCTTCTTCTTCAAAAATATATTCCACAAGCTCAAGATCAATATGATCATAAAAACTTGGAGAATGTTGTGGAGAATCCATACTATGGTGTTAGATGATATGAGAATTAATGAAAATAATGTGCATAAATTTATGGGTGTTAAGACTAGGACAATGGTGTCACATTGCGTGGGTCAATACAGCAAAGAACGGTGTTTCTCTCGGCTGGGCGCTGTCGCGTGAATATCGTGTTTGATGTAGGAGCCAGGTGTATCTCGTGTGTATATACCCGAGATACTATGGTACATATCGTGTATACAAACACGATATAGTATTTGTTTCGGTAATTATATCGTATGAACAATACACGAGATGCACCCTGATTACTTTCGTGTATTGTTCATACGAAATGCCTTAGTAAATATCGTGTATTTAGACACGACACACCATATAATAAAATAAAAAATGGTATACGGCTACCTCGTTTATTTGTTTTTTTATACATTCTAGATGACATTTAAAGTGTTTTTCATCTACATGAGTTTCCTCAAAATCCAAATGGAGATTGAGTTACAAATATGTGCCATTATTTAGGGTTTTTAGGGTTTTATGTGTCCCGATCTTGCCAAAAATGGTATACGGCTACCTCATTTATTTTTTTTTAATTTTTTTCTACATTTTAAATGACATTTAAAGTGTTTTTCATCTACATGAGTTTCCTCAAAATCCAAATGGAGATTGAGTTACAAATATGTGCCATTATTTAGGGTTTTTAGGGTTTTATGTGTCCCGATCTTGCCAAAAATGGTATACGGCTACCTCATTTTTTTTAATTTTTTTCTACATTCTAAATGACATTTAAAGTGTTTTTCATCTACATGAGTTTCCTCAAAATCCAAATGGAGATTGAGTTACAAATATGTGTCATTACTTAGGGTTTTTAGGGTTTTATGTGTCCCGATCTTGCCAAAAATGGTATACGGCTACCTCGTTTATTTTTTTTTAATTTTTTTCTACATTCTAAATGACATTTCAAGTGTTTTTCATCTACATGACTTTCCTCAAAATCCAAATGGATATTGAGTTACAAATATGTGCCATTACTTAGGGTTTTAGGGTTTTATGTGTCCCGATCTTGCCAAAAATGGTATACGGCTACCTCGTTTATTTATTTTTTTTTTCTACATTCTAAATGACATTTAAAGTGTTTTTCATCTACATGAGTTTCCTCAAAATCCAAATGGGGATTGAAGTTACAAATATGTGCCATTACTTAGGGTTTTTAGAGTTTTACGTGTCCCGATCTTGCCAAAAATGGTATACGGCTACCTCGTTTATTTTTTTAATTTTTTTCTATATTCTAAATGACATTTCAAGTGTTTTTCATCTACATGAGTTTCCTCAAAATCCAAATGGAGATTGAGTTACAAATATGTGCCATTACTTAGGTTTTTAGGATTTTATGTGTCCCGATCTTGCCAAAAATGGTATACGGCTACCTCGTTTATTTTTTTAATTTTTTTCTACATTCTAAATGACATTTCAAGTGTTTTTCATCTACATGAGTTTCCTCCAAATAAATAAAGTGGTATCACTTAAATGTGATAGGTTATATGATATTGTATGATCCAATATGACGTTTGTTCCTTGTCATGTATAAGTGTATAAATTTTGCTCAATTAACAACACAATTCAATAATATAACATAGCATATGCGTATCATTAACATCGTGTCGCAAATCATCGAAGAACACCTTCATTATGATATGTCGTATGGATATACACGATATTAGGACATGATATCGTGTTGTTGTGTACGAAATTAATGACAGAGTAAATTTAAATTTCGTATAATTTCATACGACCAAATATTTAACCCAATTAGTTTATGTCGTGTAAAAGTACACGAAATGAAGGATTCGTGTCGTCCTTTCGAGCACGACACACGAAGAATAGTTTGAAAATTATTGGTGTCTTGTATATGTAAGGTGCCTTGTATATAGAATTTACCTTTATTAACTTACTATTACAATAGATTCTTTAGTAACACTATTATGTTTTCACATTTCCCCGTTCAGGATCCAATCTCATCCAAATTTTGCGGTAAAAAATTCCAACCATCACTTTCTCCCTGACACTGTACAATACATACAGGTACATCCAAAATCAACCCTAAATTTTTCCACTAGTTTCTTTCTTCCACTTCTACACAATTCTCAACTACTTGCTGGTGGTCCCCTCCCCCCTGCCTGTATAACTTTGTTTAGTATCATGTGACAATACAGTGCACCGTTTCTTGGATTCACAGCACTTAGATCTCATCAAACCGTGATCTATTACTCAATATCTTGCTCTTACTAGGTGATAATTTCAACTCTAGTATGTGTTTGCAGTTCTTGAATGATTAACTGTCTCAAGAAAGATTTTTGCTAGTTGGGTTCCTTTGATCATCTGTAATCTGTCACTTTGCCTTGTGGGTGTTTGTTAAAATTCCTCTATGGTGGTTTGAGGTAATTTTCATGAAGTATTGGTTCATTAGACTGGGATTTGGATTTGGATTTGCTTCACTTTTATAGACAGGGTTGACTTTGGGATTGGATTAGTTGTTATTTATGGAAGGTGTGTTCTGGTGTTCTGTTCACGTGTATATAATTATGTATGTTGAAAGTTGAAACTGTATTTTGAAGTAAAAGAATTGAATTAGGGAGAGATGGGTAGCAAATGTAAAACCATAGTCTGGTTCAGGAGGGATCTGAGAATTGAGGACAATCCTGCTCTATCTGCTGCTGCAAGGGATGGGTCTGTCATCCCTGTGTATATATGGTGCCCTAAAGAGGAAGGGAAGTTTCTCCCGGGTCGGGTTTCGAGGTGGTGGTTGAAACAATCTCTGACCCATTTAGAAAATTCTTTGAGACCACTCGGGGTTGAACTTCTGTTGATGAAAGCTGAGAGTAGTCTTACTGCTCTTCTGGAATGCGTCACCACGTTCAAGGCTACGAATGTCGTGTACAACCATCTTTATGGTATGATCTTGTTAGTTTGTTGTATATTTGTTTCCATTGTACTTCCCTTGCAATCTTTAATTTCTTGGATCGAATTCAGCTGCTTAGTAATAATAAGATGTATCCTTCTATAGGTTGGGTTGTTATAATGGCAGATGATCTGGAATGAATTATATATCAAGCTACTTAAAAGAAAGAACAAATATAAGAAAACAGGAATTGCAACGGAGGCTTGAAAAAAATTGCTTTAAATTACTATCTAAAAGTGTATTAATATAGATTTCAATGAGAAGTAACAAAAATTAGTTGTACTACATTATTACATGTACAGCTTACAGTCAGAGGAAAGGAAATAATTTATGCAGTAATGCACTAGAAACCTATATGAGGGATTTTTAATTTCAAACAGCATTAAAGTCAAGGTTCTAAAAAGCGCTAGGCGGATGCTAGGCGGTGGAGTCGGGCCTAGCGCCTAGGCGGGGACTAGTCGGGGACTAATCGGGATTAGTCGGAATTAGTCAGGACCTAGGCGGGGCTTAGAACTAGGCGTTGGAGAGGGCCTAGCGCCTAGGCGGGGCCTAGGCGCCCTTAGGCGGGGTCTTTTAGAACAGAGATTAAAGTATACGGGTTTACAATTGGTGGCCAGTAGCTAGGAATAGAATAAGAGTGAATCTTTGTTGTGTTATTTTAATTCTATCACTATAGTATAAATGGCAACCCCTCCGTGAACAGTACAATGAATAGTTCCATAAGCCAAATTTCCCATTTTGCCCTCACTAAGTTGTCCCTTTTCCATTTTGCCCTTAAAAAAATATTTTTTTTTAATTTTTTTAATTTAAAAATAATTTTTTTTTAATTAAAAAAAAAAAACACTTGTCCTTGGACACGGGCTTTTACTAGTTTTTTTATAAGACACTATATTGTACAATCCGGGAAACATCTTGCACAGTAAAAATACTCTGGAACTCGGCGTATGTTAGTTAAAAGAGGAGTTGGATATCGTATATCCTGAACTTTATAGTCGTTATTCCTTCATTTGTACTTTCATATGATTATCTACCTCTTGTTGTCTCAGATCAACCCCAAATATGTTTTTAAAGGTGCCAGTCTCAGATCAACCCCAAATATGTTTTAAAGGTGCCAGACTAAAAAGGCCAAACTTCATTTTCATCCATTGTAATTTCACCTAACTTTTACTTTAACTATTGTACTTTTTTATTAACATAAAACCAGTGTATTTTGGAAAACCTATCATCCGAGCCCTAATCTGCGAATTTGGGACGGGGATATTAGATTTTCGAAAGTACAGTGATTTTTGGGTTAATAAAAAAGTAAAATAAGTGAAAGTACCTTTAAAGCACAGTGGACAAAAGCAAACTTAGGCCGACTAAAAATATAGTGGGTTGGGGTCAAATTTTTTCATGCTATAAAAACATTAGTTTTAAAGCATTTTTACAATTTTAGCTCTAGTAATTTCGCTTTTCCAAAGTAAAAGGGGGTCAGCCTACCCTTTGCAAATTTGAGTGAGAAACGAGGACATATTTTCCTTTAAGTATGAAAATGCCAGTTTGGTTACCAACAATATGTTTGATGGCCTTCATATAGTATTCATGGAATTACGTGGAGGTCATAAGTTGGAAATTACTGTAGGTCATTTTCTTGAGGGGATAAGAAGGTCTTACTATTTGTGCTTATTAAATGATAGTGATGAAGATCTCTTTAGAGGAATACTTTATTTGAGGAACATCATGTTTGTGTCTTGAGAGTTGAGACTGAGGAATCTTTTAATATTAGCAAATGTTTTAATGATGTAGTTTCTATTTTCCTGACATCAGTTGTTTGTTATTGTTTCCATATGAAATTATCTTTTTTTATTTTGCCTTTGGTTTGTGTTTTTGTGCTAATAATTCATTTTCTAATTCTCTGCTTATATACTAACCCTTAGCTAGAGATTGCTGCCTTATAAGCGATAGGATTCACAAAGTGAGCGTTTAGGCATTTCACATTTGAAAAACTTTCTAAATAGGAGTCCAAAATTCTTAAGAGGTATGATATTCTGACATAACACCTAGCACCCTGTCCAAAGTACCATTAAGTAATTTGCCCCCTATCATTTCCTTCGGATATCCTTTTGCAAGTGATTGCCTTTGCTTGTGATCATTTATCTTATTTTGATACTCAATATTTGTTAAATGTAAAGAATATCTAAGCTGCGATTAAGGCAAGTGCTCCACTTTTTATCTTGCTTCACTTGGTTATACCTAGGTTTCATTATAGCACCATTTGAATTAATTTCAGATCCTGTTTCTCTTGTTCGTGATCACCACATCAAACAAAGTCTTGGAGAGCATGGCATTTCTGTGCAAACCTATAACGCTGATTTGTTATATGAACCTTGGGAAGTCTATAACGATGAAGGGTATGCATTTACAACATTTGATGCATACTGGGACAAATGTTTACAAATCCACAAAGAACCTGTTTCATATCTTCCTCCATGGCGATTGGTGCCTGCTGCTGGTATGTATTTGCTACTTTCTCGTATATGATCGGACTAGTTATTAGTAAATTCTAATGGACAATTCTTATTTTTTCTTTCTTCATGACAGGGAAAATTGAAAAATGTCCGATCGACAAACTGGGCCTTGAAGATGAATCAGAGAAAGCAAGTAATGCATTACTAGGAAGAGGATGGTCACCGGGATGGAGTAATGCAAATAAGGCTCTGGCTGAATTTTTAGAACACCATCTTCTTGACTACTCAAATGATAGGTTAAGGGTGGCAGGGAACTCTACATCACTCTTGTCACCATATCTACATTTTGGAGAACTTAGTGTTAGAAAAGTCTTCAACAGTGTGCAAATGAAGCAGTTATTATGGGCCAATGAAGGGAACTTTGTTGGACAGGAGAGTGTTGCAGCATTCCTTAGGTCTATTGGGCTTAGAGAATATTCACGTTACATTTGTTTTAACTTCCCATTTACTCATGAAAGAGCATTGTTAAGCAACCTAAAGTTTTTCCCTTGGAATGCGGACCAGGCCCATTTTAGGGCTTGGAGACAGGGTCGAACTGGTTACCCATTGGTTGATGCGGGAATGAGAGAGCTTTGGGCAACTGGATGGCTGCACAATAGGATAAGAGTTATTGTCTCCTCTTTCTTTGTGAAGTTTTTGCTGCTACCTTGGCAATGGGGGATGAAGTATTTCTGGGATACACTTCTGGATGCAGATTTAGAAAGTGACATACTCGGTTGGCAGTATATCTCAGGCAGCTTGCCTGATGGACATGAGCTTGAGCGTCTAGATAGCCCAGAGGTACCTTGTTGTTTTATGTTTTATAAATAGCTTAACGGAGTCTGTCCCAGAACAAGGCATGCTTCTCTCTTTAACAAATGAAAAACCAAAATTTATGCAACTTGCACCGAAATCATGGTGTAATAGGTGACATGGACCATTTTGACTCTATACATGCTAGGAAGGTTGCAGTTTATCACCATTTATGTTGACTACGGTTCGCTCTCACTTGCGTAACCCTATCGTTCTATTTCTCTCCCCTGCTAAAGTTAAGGCACCTATCTCCCCTCCCCAACTACTCCCACACGCAGAGGCGTCCCCACTCCTGGTCTCAGAGACAGATATTTGAACAATACGCTGCCATTTCCAACCGTTTAGGTCTACAAACTACAAAGTATTCTACTCTTATGTTTTGACTCTTTCTGTGAGAATATCCCTTTTATTAGACACCCCTAGAGAGTTAAAAAACCATCTCTGCCTCTCACCGGAACCCTAAAATATGTCAACAGCCCTTAGTTCAGATTACTACAATATTTATTTCTTTAGAGGGAGAGGGAATGGTAAGGGTGGGGGCATGGGGCTGGTGTTGCAATTTGGACATTCCTAAAGGGGTGTGGGGGGGGGGGCATGGATATTAACCCATATTAGTAATACGAACTCTGCTTCCAAATAATTATCATTGTCAGTTAAACACAATTTTGGGGAAATGACTTGGTACGCAACTCAACTTGTGACAGCTTTTGAGTTACATTTCCTACCTAAATAAGACTCGCTTGTAGTTCAAGTTGAGCAAACTACTGTCCTGTGGTTGGAGGTTGAAACAGGTACAGGTCCATGGGAATTGCATTTAATTTGTCGGACATTGACACATTATTCTTGCCTATATGAATCTTGGGTACTATAGTGTTAGGATCGCTTACCCATACAAGAATTTCACAACAAGAGAAATCAAACAACACACAATACGAAATTAAGACAAAACACACAATATTCCGTGGTTCGGCTAAAGCCTATTCCACCCAAAATATAACTTCTATATATTTCTTGATATTACAAGAATGGAGTCATCCTCTCTCTCAGCACTCTTGAATATCCTCAACAATCGCATACAAGCGTACAATTTCTCTCTCTAAATTGTAAACCTATGCTAACTCTCTCAAGTTCTCTCCAATTCTGTCAAAAACTTAACAAGTGAAGCCTATTTATATAGGGGAGACACACCCACTTTTCCCTTTTCCTAACCGATATGGAATTACTATTCCTTCTCCTAACCAATATGGGATAAGTAATATATTCCTACTCATAATAGGATTTAGACAATATTGGTCAAATTCCTAACAAATCTCCCCTTGACCAAAATTTCCTAGAATCTCATCAACTCCAGATAAGCGAACTATTTTCCCAATCTTCTTCTCCTTTTTGTCATCACAATAGGATCTTCGAAAGGATTGCCCCTCCAAGTAGCAAATATTCCTCGCACCTTTTCTCCCTTGAAGAATCAAGCGCTTTCCTTTGTACACTTTGCACGTCTGTCTTATTCCAACATATCGATACCCACGAGATGTCAAAACTCCTAGTGAAAGCAAATTCGCAGTCGCACCAGGAACATACTTTACATGCAAAGCGGTTTTCACAGTCCCATCATGAAGCTTGAAACGTACACTCCCAACACCTTCAATCTTCAATTTCTGCTCATTACCAACTTTGATTTCTCCGAAATTTCCCTCCGATCGCAAAGTGTCAAACATAGCTCGATCCTTACAAATATGCACTGAAGCAGCTGAATCTAGCACCCATTCAGACTTCTTCTCCTCACTCACATCAGCAGCAGCTACAATCTCTGTCAAAAGAAAATCTCCATCATCACTACCACTATCAATCGTGTTAACGTTCTCTTCGTCAACCTTTTTCTTTCCTTTCACACCACGTAAACTTTTCAAATCATCACGAAATTGTAGGCAACGCATCTGCATATGACCAGTCTCTCCACAGTAGAAACACTCAATCTTACTCATATCTCTATCTCCCCTAGATTGATACCTTCCTCTTCCTTTTGAGCCACCACGATTATAATTTCTCCCTCTTTCAGAACCCTCCGCAACTAGTACTCTGTCACCATTGGAGAAGCTATCACTCCTCGTCATCCTTTCATTATCCCTCAACGCCTTAATCACATCATCAAGTGTTAAAGTAGTCCTACCTGTCAACATCGTCTGCACAAAAGGCTTGTAGGACTTGGGTAATGAAGCCAACAATAACAAAGCTTGCTCATCTTTAATTGTCTCATCAACATTAGACAATCGACATACTAGTTGACTGAAAGAATTAATATGGTCATGCAAATTACCCCCTCAAACTTCAAACAATATAAATCCATCTTTAAGAACAAGCGATTAGTCAGCGACTTAGACGCATAGATACTAGCAAGTTTCTCCCAAATACCCCTCGCTGTTGTCTCTTTCAAAACACTATATTTAATTTCAGGAGCAAGTGCTAACCTTATCGTACTCGAAGCCATCTTCTGAATTTTGGCCCAATCTACGCCTTTCATCTCATCCGGCTTGTTCTCTTCCAAAGTTTCATCAAGTCCTTGTTGAACCAACACATCTTGGATTGTCATCTGCCACACCGTGAAATCCATCTTCCCATCGAAGGTAGGGACTTGATACTTCGATATCCCAATATCCATATTCCTCACAATATGAATTTCTTCAAACTGCTGCTGCTGTCCGGATACAATTCCCGATGCCTGGGACCTTCAAATCCAATCTCCACCGTTCATATTTAAGATCTATTAGTCCCGAAGCTACTCACCAAAAATCAGCCCGATCCAGCGGTAAACGAACGCTCTACGTCAATTTTCCTACCGCTGCGCTGAAAAAAACGAACCAGAAACTGCAATTTCTTTCTTCAATTTTTTGCTCTCTTTTCTTGATGCGAATTCTTCTCTTCAACCAAAGCTCTGATACCACTTGTTAGGATCGCTCACCCATACAAGAAATTCACAACAAGAGAAATCAAACACACAATACGAAATAAAGACAAAACACACAATATTCCGTGGTTCGGCTAAAGCCTATTCCACCCAAAATATAACTTCTATATATTTCTTGATATTACAAGAATGGAGACACCCTCTCTCTCAGCACTCTTGAATATCCTCAACAATCGCATACAAGCGTACAATTTCTCTCTCTAAATTGTAAACCTATGCTAACTCTCTCAAGTTCTCTCCAATTCTGTCAAAAACTTAACTAGTGAAGCCTATTTATATAAGGGAGGCACACCCACTTTTCCCCTTTCCTAACCGATATGGGATTACTATTCCTTCTCCTAACCAATATGGGATAAGTAATATATTCCTACTCATAATAGGATTTAGGCAATATTGGTCAAATTCCTAACCTATAGTTCATCAAACTAGAGAAGCAGACCATGGTTTCCTGTTTGTTTTCTCAACATAGTGGTATAAACAGCACAATAGACTAGTGTAGTCCCTTGAATTACTAGATCATATTGAAAGAAATTCATCAGGGTGTAGACACTAGAGCAATGTTGCCGTCACTAAAAATCAGTTCTTGCAGTCCTTGAAGGCTACTATAAATGTCACAAGATTATAGAATAGTGATGCATATGTTGCGGTACTCCTTCTGTCACCATAATGAATGTTCACTTATCAAAAAAAGTGTCCCTAAATGAATGTCTATTTTTTTGGTGAAGTTACTGAAGGTTCCCTTAGTAAACTTCATTCTCTAAGTTGTACTTGCAAACAGAATGTCTTATGGTGAGATCATTAAGGGTGTTTATGCATATATACTACTGAAAATGCTTAAGAGTTAAAAACCTTTTTAAAACTTCTCTCAGCATAACAAATGGACAAACCTTTGGGAACGAAGGGAGTACTTTTCATGCCATCTCTGGAGCCAATTAACCTTGTGGTCCTGGAAGATGCAGTATTTTTCAATCTGTCAACACCCTTTTTCTAATCCTCTTCTTTCTTTTTTTTTCTTTCAAAAATGATTCAGGTTCAGGGATTCAGCTTTGATCCGGATGGTGAATATGTGAGGCACTGGCTACCTGAACTAGCTAGAATGCCATCTGAATGGATCCATCATCCTTGGGATGCACCTGCTTCCGTACTAGAAACTGCAGGAGTGGATTTAGGATCAAATTATCCAAAACCTATTATTGACTTTGAAATGGCCAGGGATCGTTTGAATGAAGCTTTACTAATCACACGGGCAAGAGAAGCTGCTGAAAATGGAGAGAACTCTGACGCAACAAATGAAGGTGTTTCTGACAACTCTGACGCCATTGAAAACCAAGCTATTCCAAAGGTTCTACTAAAGGATAAAAGTCTTCCTTGCCCTTCTAGTTCTTCACGTGATCAGCGGGTCCCATCAATGCAAACCTTCAAGAATGGTTCATGTAGTAGGAAGAGATCAATGTCTATTGAAGATAAAGGACCTGTTCAAGAAAATAATGGCAGTGATTTCTCAAAGATGGATGATGATTTGTGTTCTACTGCTGTATCTTCATCGGTTAAGAAGCAAAATACTGGGAGCAGAACTACTTTTTCTGTTCCCCATTTCGGTTCTTCAGAATCAGAGTGCAAACCCGTCCAGTTTTGTGAATCTGTGCTTAAGCGACCATGGGAAGATGAGGCGGACAGGGAACAGAATTTTAGGGAAGAGGGTAAGTAATTATTAGTACTTCAACAGAATTCATTTTTTTTCCTTTTTCTTTTGATTTCTCAACTGCTTGTAAATGCTAATATGTCTGTCCGTATTTTGGTTGAATAAATTCGCTGAACACAAACCTCAGTTCCCCATGCATACATTCTCATGCAGAATCAGTCTTTATATTTGTTTCCTTATAACTATCATGTTTAATTCTGAGGGATACATTATAGGCTGTCTATAATGTACTTCCTGTGAAGCCCGTGTCTGATTTTACTGAGGATCATAAGCTGTGGTGATGATTTTACTGAAAATCATAAGTTGTAATTTTGCCTCCAAATTCACACAAAGGTGCAATCCGGTTAAATTTCTTGGACGGAACATGCACACGTGCAACTCACGTGACTTTTTAAGGGGACAAAATAGTCATTTATGACCTTCAAGATTGTTTCCAGATTTTCGACAGCCATTTCCCTTGCCTCTCTCCTCTACCCTCACATTGCCTTGTCCATCTTCCTCCTCCACACTTCCATCAAGTTGTCCTCGAAATAGCATGTACAACACTCTGTCAAGAACACAACTGAGCTTACACTATTCAACATCAGAAGCAGCAGACAATAGAGTCAATTTGGGGGTTAGGGTGTAGAGAGGGGGATTCAAAATTGGGTGGAAGGAATTCAAATTTGATAGAGGGAGTGGTGTGGTCGGCGTCTCGTTCAAAGGAGGACCGCCGATGGTGCTAGAAGGGTTGGTCAGAAGTAGAGAGAAGGATGAAATTCGAATTTGGTCGCTTTTATTTCTTTGTGTATTTGAATACCCATTGAATTGCAATATGGAAACAAAGTGGGATTGAGAAAGGGAGAAAGATGGAGGGTGTGGTGGGGGGGAGGGAATCGACCGGGAAGAAATTTGATTGATTGGTTGAAGTTGTGAAGAAGGTCCGGAGTGAGTGTGGGGACGAGGGAGGTTGGCTGTGGACGCAGGTTGACTTTCCTTTTTTATAATTTTATAAGGCAAACCACTTATCCGTGTCAGACACAACAGTGTCCTTGCATAGGCGGAGCAATCTGGCGTGACACGTGTATGCTTAGGGAATCAAGATGATCCAACGGTTGGCAGCAACCCAATTCAACGGTTCAGATGAAAACCCTAATATCACCTCATCCGCTATAAATATGGGAACAAAATCATGAACTAAGGTAATGCTATTTTGCATGTTCACGTATACACACACACACCTTCATATTATCATCATTTTTCAGTCCATACACTGATTCTCATGTCGGAGGGGCTTGCCGAAAGACCCTCGATGCAGTTTCACGGTTCTTTTCCTGTGTTGTGCAGATCACAAGTCAGCTCAATCAACTCGCTGGACATCAATACCTGAGCCCAAACACATTCCTGCGCCATCAGAACAATTATCTCATATCGAAAATTAACTAGGCAAACATTGAGTATATAAAGATTATGAGCCACTTCTCTCGTTACCAATTAATTTTGAGATGTAAACTTCGACTTTATCAATAAATAATTAATCAGAAAATTTTGGGGGAAACTAGTTTTCCTAAATATTATAAAAAGTCTTGTTTTTTATTTAAAAAAAAAAATTGTACGTGTCTTTATTTCA
This sequence comes from Adenophora triphylla var. japonica, assembly GCA_022495995.1. Classification (NCBI taxonomy): domain Eukaryota; kingdom Viridiplantae; phylum Streptophyta; class Magnoliopsida; order Asterales; family Campanulaceae; genus Adenophora; species Adenophora triphylla. The sequence continues at coordinate 67,227 of JAFEMH010004530.1, read as the reverse complement.
ATTTTTAAAACAAGATTTTTTATAATGTTAGAGAGAAACTAGTTTCCCCCAAAACGTACTCATAATTAATTGGGAAAAAAATCCCAAACCGGCGTTCAGTATCTTCATCCAAATAGGCTAATGTGTAAATATTTTAATGTATAGAAGCTAATCACATACTCCCTACATTTGTCTATAGTAAGGTTTTTATTTTCTTTTTTAATTTGTTCTATAATAAAGTTTTTAGTTTGTTTTATTTTTAAAATAAACAATTGAATCCACTTGTTATATTCACAATAACAACCCACTTACAATATTAACTATCAAAAAATATTCTGCTACTTTAGTTTTCATCCTAACAATATTTTTTTTTTAATTATTCAATCATAAACTAAAAATTTTATTGTGGGACGGGAGATTATTTAGATACAAGTATGTCTTTGTATAGAATAGGGAGTGTATGACAACAATTTATTAGGGCTTTTGTGTAGAATATGACACTTTGTAATCAGCCCAAATCATATCCTTTAGATTGGGCCTATAAAGATTGTACCTAATTCATTTTGTATAAACTAATAATGTGCAATCAAAAAAATCCATAGGTTGGGTTTTCTATTCATATTGAGTTTCTTATCTTCCTCTTTCTCAACATTCTTATTAGGAGTATTTATTAGTAGACTCTACTTTCCCTATCGATCTTTTCTCGTTTCCATTCTATCATAAAGTTGGTTCCGATTAACAATTGCAGCAGGCCGCTAGGATTAGGCCTAGAAGAGACAAAGGGAGAGGAGAGAAAGAGAGGGAGAGAGAGAGAGAGAGAGAGAGAGAGAGAGAGAGAGAGAGAGAGGAGGGAGGGAGAGAAAGTTGCATTACTTCTATGGTGGCTGGCCATGGCAGCTCTATAGACAGACAATGGTGTTTTTTTCTCGCACTTATTGGACCTGATAATTAAGAGTACACATACCTGAACAAGTTCTTTACGCCATATTTAACGGATGCAGCAGTAGTGTATAGATATTATACCACATCGGGAATTAACAAACCTTGGATATAATATATAAAGATCATAGGCCACTTCCTTTAGTAACAATTGGTTTTAATGTGTAACCTCAGAGACTTTAAGAGTTCGAATTTTGAAGAAGTTCATTCACAATTCTAACTTTGATACAAATTTTATTGTATACATATAGTAAAAGTGGCTACAGAAAGAGAAATGACATTTGCACAAACTAAACCTTATATGAACTAGAAAAATATTCTTTTGATCTTTTCCTGGTGACTTACAAAAGATTCAGATTCATCTAAACAGGAACCGTCCGATTGGTAGTAGCTGTATCATATGTTTCATCATCCTCATTCTCCCCAGATAACTCTTCAAGCGATTTTCCATTCGGTTCAGGCACCAAGAAAGTAAAAACCATCCCAAAGAAATTAACAACCCCAAGAACAATAAGCGAATATCTCACCCCAATACCTGTAGGGTACCCTGCGTCCGTCTTTTTAGGGTCAGTACTTTGAGAAGCATATAGAAATCCAAACGCCCCAACTATAGCTCCGGCCTTTCCAGCAGCCGCAGATATACCATGACATGTTGACCTAAGCCTCGCCGGAAAGATTTCCGCCGGCACAACAAATGTGGTTGCATTAGGTCCGAAATTCGCAAAGAAAAAGGTCAACGAGTACATTATCACGAACCCAATACGATTCTCGTGCAATGTCCAATGGTGGTAAGGAATAGCTATCGCAAACATGAAAACGGTCATGAAGAAGAAGCCCATCAATTGTATAGCGAACCTTCCGATAACATCAATGAAAGCGACAGTAAACCAGTACCCGGGAACCGTACTGACTATCGCAATCAGGGTTTGTGCTCTGGCAATCCGATAAACCTCGTGAATCGCGTTCATAGATGCAGCCTTTGGTATCCATCCAACGGCTGTGAATACGTCTTTTTGGAATAGGTTTTGGCTGTAGAATGCAATGTCTAGTAAGAACCATGTACTAGTGGTTCCAAGCAAATGAAGTCCATGGCGGCGTAGGAATTCCCGGGAAAAGAGACCGAATGAATTTCGATTATTCTCAGTTAATTTTTCCACTTTAGCCTCCTCAGGGTCGATTTCTACTTGTAAAACTTGAGCCATATCTGCAGCAGCCTGTTTAGCATTTTTGGCTACAAGGGCGGTGTAACGTGCGGTTTCAGGCATTTTCATACGCCAGTAAAATGTTAAGGCGGCAGGAATGGCTCCGAACATTAGAATGATACGCCAGACATAGTCCGCCTGACGTACAGTGGAGCCCACGGGATCAACGGCATACGTAGGAGAACTATAAGCATGATCAAATGAAGAGGACACGATTAGGGCTACAATCCCACTTGTCAGAATCCCAAATCCCTGCATGGCAAAGACAGCGGCAATGAAAGCGCCACGTGTCTTTTTATTAGCGTATTCAGACATTATCGTAGCGGAAAGCGGATAATCACCACCAATGCCAAACCCTAGCCAAAATCTAAAGAAACATAAAGTTGCCATAACACCTTTTGGTTCATTGCTAAAGGAAAGGCCCGAGGCTAATGAACAACCAATCATGAGAACTAGGGTCATACCATAAACTTTTTTTCTTCCCATTTTGTCCCCAAGCCAACCGAAGAAAAGCTGGCCGGCTAGGGTTCCGACAAGGGCAACTCCGGTAACAGATGCCGCCACTCCCGGAGGTAGAACGCCGGGCTTTGGTGCGCCGTTCTTGTGGTAATATATTCGGCCGAGCAATTTGGTGACAAGAGAAATGGCGAATAGATCGTAGGCATCTGTGAAGAAACCCATCCCGGCCACCACAATTGCTGTGAAATGGTACAGCTGAGTCTTGGCAACATCAAGTGCATTGAGCACTTGTAATTGCTCTGATCGAGCCATGGATATAAAAAGTCTTCTTCCAAAAGTTCCCCAAAAGCTCTCTGCAAAACATGAGCAAAATTAACAACTTCTAGTCTTCAAGGGAAAGGCTTAATTTAATTGCATTTATTATTGACAAATACTCCCTCCCTCCCAAAATGACATTTCCACTCTTTTAACCTTTATTACGAAAAAAAATTAAGTAATAATTTTAGATTGATTTAACAATACTAATGAAAATATAAAATTTGTTATTAATAGTATTGTTGATGGTGTATCAATAAAAAGTCTTCAGTTTACATTTGTATAATTAAATCAAACTAAAATTGCTTCTTAAAATTATTTCATAAAAAAATGGAAAAATCATTTTGGGTCGAAGGGAGTACTATTTAATTTGCTGTTTTTTCAGTGTATGGGAGACAATTACACGAATAAACACACATATAGTATTTATAATTGAGAACTAATTAATGAGCTCTAACTTAAGCAGTATTTAGTACTCCCTCCGTCCCAATCTAAATGTCCAAACTTTCCATTTTGGGCGTCCCATTTAAAATGTCCCATTTCCAAAAAAGGAAAGTTTTTTTCACTATTCCACTCACTCATTCTCTCTCCTACTTTACTTTTACACTCACAACATTCTCTCTCCTAACTATTCCTCCCACTCATTCTCTCTCCTATTTAATTTTTCATACTCACAACATTTAAACTTTTTCTCTTTCCTACCTCACTTTTTCTCTTTCCTACCTCACTTTCCTTAATTCTCGCACCGGACCCATTTTTGGACATTTAGATTGGGACGGAGGGAGTATTATTTTTTTTATATGAAATGTTAGGAGTTCAATTCTCATTAAATGCATTTTAAAGTGTCACTCTTCTTGTAATTGGTTAAATTATTTATTAATATAAAACTTTCAAATTCAAATAAATAATAAAATTAAGAAAATATACCAAGGCCGATTTGCAATATGACTGCTAACGTCTCAAATCTTTTAATTTTCTACAACTCAAGATACTATTTAATATAGTACTCTTGTTTCTTTTATTTTTTTGAGCCGTTTTTAAAATAATCATCACGTATTTTAATGCTGAAATAGTTTTAATAAAAAATTATATTAATATATATAATGTGAAAATAAATAAATTAAATATTTTGACTACTCAAATTTATACTATAGTAAGATTGTAGCAAGATGTTGACTTTACAAAAAAAATGAATTAATATATTACCCATCAATACCTATCGCAAAGCAAATAAATCAAAGAGAATCTTTGGACTGACTATCAATTTAGTTGACAGGTCAACTATGGTGGCAAGGAAGTCTCCTTTTTGGACTCATTCCTACGACGACGTTTCACCAACCAGTACTATGATTTATATTTATGGCCTAACGTGTTAAGAAGCCGACCATACATTTATTTAAAAGAGACATGGATAGTTAAAATACTCTTTGCTATTCTAAAAGTATTTATTTTTTTCAAAAAATTTAATGCCAAATAAGCATAATTGATAATTGTTTTTGCTATTTACTTAGTGAATTGTTTTTCAACTTAGTTAACCAATAAATTTAAGATGACATATTTAATTTGGGACCGAGGAAGTAATAGTGTAATTAGTTAAATTCTGTTTTGGTTCGTCAAATAGTAAGTGTTGCCTTTTTAAATATGAAAAGTTACTAAGTGCAACTTTATCACTGTGCAAGTCATGGGATTCGAATAACGAGGAAAATGAGAGAAAACAGTATTAGGGGGTGTTTGGCGAAAAAAAGAAAGGTTCTAGTGGGTTTTTTTGAGAAATAGGAAGTGTTTTGAGAAAAAAGAAAGATTTTTCAGAGTAAAAATAAAAAAAAACAACAGCATTTCATGGAATTCGAACCCAAAACCTTTGGGTTCTCTCTCAATATCTTAACTAGTTTGGCTAACTTAGACACATGCTTCTATGTAACAATTTAATATATATGAAATACAGTTTATTTTATGCAAAAAAGAAAAAAAAAATAATTTTTTTTTGATGTTGCCTCGGCAACAGTTGGCACTATAATAAATCCGCCCCTGTGCAAGTGTACAAACTAATACAATACATTTCTCTTTTTTAAAAATCGTTGATAACTGCAATGCGACAGTTATTGAAAAGATTAGTAAATAAACAAAGCTGCATGCATTGTATTTAAATTGTAAAATTTTATAACATATTTCATTCGAAAAAACACAAAATTGGTGTTGTGTGGGAATTAAGGGAGAGAGTATAGCGGAATAAGTGTTGTAAGTATGAAAAATTGATGTAGGAGAGAGAACGTGGGGTAGAAAACGGTTATGATTCTCGTACTACGCGATTTACTCTGACGGACCCTTGCCAAGAACGATAAAATAGGAGTATCCGACAAGGGTAAAGAGGGGTAAAACAAAGAGTTTGAACATTAGATGAGAACGATGAGTTGATAGTTATATAAGTGAATTCCATGAATAATGAAGTATTAAAAAAAAAAAATATTTTAATAGTGTATTTTTTTAAACGAGATATTCTATAAAATAAAAGGAAATTGGTGTAAATGAGAGATAGAAACTGTACATTTGAAAAAGAGATAAAGTGAAGTGAGGAAGGAAGGAAGGAAAGATTAAATAGAAAAAGCGTACCTGGGTTTTGAGAGTTGTGACCGGAAGGAAGGGAGGAAGAAAGAAAGAAAGAGAAATGGTAATTAGGAGAGGGGTGTGGGGAAGAAGTATTTAAACTAGAAAACCATACAGAATCAAGTATGGCATCTTATGGCATATACCCCTCCCTCCCTCCGTAATAACTTCAAGTCAACGCTTTTCACAAAATTATTGTTTTTGCGCCCAATTTCTCATGTTAAAGTCAACCCTTTCACATAACTAATTGTTTTGCGCCTACATTACCTCTATTATTTACACTCTACCTCTAATATTTTTCATGCTACTTGTTTAATTTAATCCCTTTGAGTCAACATTTTTAGCTGCATATCATTTAAGGTTGAATTTAAAGATCGAAACTATCAAAAATAGTTTTATTTTTTATTTTTATGTTTTTTTTTTTTTGTTTTGATTCGATTTTTGTTTCGTGATGATTGATTGTTTTAATCCAGCATAATCGCACTTTATTTTCAGATTTTAATAAAGTTAAGGGGCTGTTTGAACCTTTTCGATTAAAAAAAAAAACCAATAACTGCATTATTTCGCCTTCAATAAACTACGTAGGATTTCAAATCATATTTATCTCCACCTTTCCTATATCTTTAGACATTCATACATGTCTTTAAAGCTTATTGTGAGTCAAACTCTATGTGAGTTATACTCATTTTTCTTTTTTATCTCTAAATATGAATGTTTATATTTTCAAAACTTTTGTTTCAAAATAAATATTTAATTTTTTTGGAACCTATTAAATTCTCTCCAATAATTTCTGATTCACATTAAATTAATGATGTAATAATACGTTTGAGTTAATGGATCAAATAGATCGGCTTGAATCGGGTCGGTCGATGGGTTTAAACGGGTTGACCCGTTTATTTTTTTCGACATGCATGCCTTAAATTCATTAATTCCAACTATTTAGTTTTGAAGGTTGATACGAGTCGGGTCGTGTGTTAGATCGACCCATTTCAATCGATTGATTTAAATAAGTTAAGTTAAATTGGATAATTAATAGGTTGATCCGTACTAGTTAAATTAATGATAGCGAGTTGAAATTACAGGCTTAGGTGTAGCCAGTAATGCCTAGTTTGTTAGGGCATCTACAATGGTTAAATTTTTAGGGGATCGATCCCCCCTTTTTGTTTCTCACTCATTGTGAAGCCGGGGTTCGATACCCAAATATAGAAATGACTCCTATGCAGAGAAGCCATTATTTTCTGAATGGTGGAGCCCACAACCCAAATAAATTTTCTTTCTCTCTCCTTTATTGCTGTTTTCTCTTTTTTTTTTCATTTCTTTTTCTTCCTTCTTTCTTTTTCCGTTTTTCAACCATTGTGGAGGAAAAAATAAAAATGAGTAGTTTTGTTTTTTATTATGTGGCACCTATGTGTCATAAAATAGAACCCATAATGGGTTTTCCCATTGGAGATGCCCTTAGTGCCTCAGTGGAGTGGTGGTCATTTGACCTTTTCAATTTGGCTGAGTTTCAAGTTTTGGGACTTAAGTTCTCTGAAAATAAATGACTTATTATTACAAATAACTAGTGTGACCCCCGTGCGATGCATGGACAGTTACTAACGAATAACTGATCGAAATCTAAACAAATACAAAAGAAAATAGAGAAATTTGTATACATTGTAAAACAATTTTTTAAAAACTATATTGTCATTACAAATATCATATTAAAGGTCACCAAAATAAATATAGTGCTACATCAGTGCGATGCATGAGGAGTTATTGATGCTTAAAAAGACGAAAATTAAATAAAATGACTAAATGAGAGAAATATTTTTATAGGAAAAAAACAGCTTCAAATTATTTTACGAAATTAATAATTGAAATTATTATTTCTTAACAAATTGATTAGTATCACTGTGAATTAGTTTTGTAAAATAAATCTAACTTTTTAAATAAACATTTTAAAAATATAAAATATTATATATACATATAATATTATATATATTAACGGAGCCAACGAAGCGAAAATAGTTATGGCAAGTTAAGCAACCATTTAGTACTCCATTGTAATTGTATGACTATTATCAATAGGAGTACCTATCTCAATTTAGCATAATTTCCAAGCCCAACATCAAATATAAAAGAAACAATACTATATAAGTACATATATTAAAAGAAAGAAAAATAAGAAGAAAAAATTAGAAAAATTAGAAAATAATATGTCATATTTATTTACATTAACTCATCATGAACATAATAATGATATTTATTTTCAATTTAACTTATTTAATTTTGAGAAGAAAAATCAAAATCCTATACCCCACCACTTCTATTTAGAAAAATCGAACTAAATAAATTGTTTGATGTATCGAACTAAAATAATTTTTAAGCCCGATATTCGTCTTTATAAATACACAATTTTTTGAGACGAATAGAAAAATCGACAAATTTATTAATACTTTATTTACTATGCTTCAAAGAATTTTTTTTAAAAAAAAATTAAATAAATTGTTTGATGTATCGATAGAATTATAAAAATTAGAAAACAATATGTCATATTTATTTACATTAACTCATCATGAACATAATAATGATATTTATTTTCAATTTAACTTATTTAATTTTGAGAAGAAAATCAAAATCATATAAACCACCACTTTTATTTAGAAAATTTGAAATAAATAAATTGTTTGATATATCGAACTAAAATAATTTTCAAGCCCGATATTCGTCTTTATAAATACACAATTTTTTTAGACGAATAGAAAAATAGGCAAATTTATTAATACTTTATTTACTATGCTTCAAAGATTTTTTTTTAAAAAAAATAAAATAAATTGTTTGATGTATCGAACTAAAATAAACCCAATAATCATATTACCACATCCCAATAACCCACATTCAACACCCTTCCAACTCATCATCCTATACACTATCACTTTTATTTTATTGTATATCTTCATTTTTATGATTAGTAAAATTATTATCGTCATTTTTAATTAAAAAAAATATTTCACACTTAAATCATTTTCACTAAAAAGACATTGAAAAATTAAAAAGGAAAATTAACAAAGTATAATTAAGATAAGAAATTTATATTTAAAAAAGAGGAGGTTTTTTTCTGTGTCAAAATCAAAAAAAAAATAGTCTATACTTATAGATAAACAAAATTTATGATTTTTGGTGTAAAAGTCTTTCATTATACATTTTCAAATACATTGTTATATTGGCAAAAAAATTAATTCAATTCAAAAATGAGAAAATATTTTTAAAAATAATACTACTTCATTCGCCTCTGCAATTAATGTTTGTAATGTTAGTGTCTTCGTCTCAAAATAGTACATTAATTTTTTAGAAGAATAAATTAGTATTATTTTTTAAAATGTTAATTGAGACGAAAGAAGCAATGTTCAATTTTTTTTGGACATATAAAAAAATTCTTCTTTTTTACAAAAACAAATTCCTTCAATTCAAAAATGAATATTAATTTCAGCCCATAATTAATACTACTTTCTATATCAAAAAAAAAATATTGCTTCCTTTGCCTCAATGACTTACTTGTCTCAAAAATTAATATTTATTTTCTCAGACGAACGAAGACACGAACATTATAAACATTAAAAAAAATATTTCACACTTCAATCATTTTCACTAAAAAGATATTGAAAAATTAAGAAGGAAAAATTAACAAAGTATAATTAAGATACGAAATTTATATTTAAAAAAGAGGGGTTTTTTTTCTGTGTCCAAATCAAATAAAAATAGTCTATATTTATAGATAAAAAAAATTTATGATTTTTGGTGTAAAAGTCTTTCATTATACATTTTCAAATACATTGTTATATTGGCCAAAAAAATTAATTCAATTAAAAAATGAGCAAATATTTTTAAAAATAATACTACTTCATTCGCCTCTGCAATTAATGTTTGTAATGTTACTGTCTTCGTCTCAAAATAGTACATTAATTTTTTAGACGAATAAAGTAGTATTATTTTTTCAAATGTTCATTGAGACGAAAGAAGCAATGTTCATTTTTTTTTGGACATATAAAAAAATTCTACTTTTTTAAAAAAAAATCCGTCAATTAAAAAATGAATATTACTTTCATCCCATAATTAATACTACTTTCTATATCCAAAAAAAAAATTGCTTCCTTTGCCTCAATGAATTACCTGTCTCAAAAATTAATATTTATTTTCTGAAACAAAGACACGAACATTATAAACATTAATTTTTACAAAATAATACTACTTCGGGTAAAAAAATAAATGACTATATTCGTCCCAAGGAATATTTTATAAAATATTACTTAATATGTTAAAAAAATTAATGTCAAATTTTGAAACGAATGAACTAACATTAAAAACATTAATTTTTGAGGCGAAGGAAGCAGTAATAATATTCATATTAGTAAAATTATGATTATTATTATCATCATTTATAATAAAAATATATACTTCACACTTAATTAATTTAAAAAAAAAGATATTGAAAAATTAAAAAGAAAAATAAAGAAAATATAATTAAGAAATTTATATTTAAAAAAGAGTGTTTTTTTTGTGTCCAAATTAAATGAAATTAGTCTCTAATTAAAGAGGGAAAAAAATTATGAATTTTGGTGTAAAAAAAAATTTTTTAAAAAAAATTGAGGTCGAAAAAACGGGATGAAAATTAAAAATCTGAAAATAATCCGGCCAATCAGAATTCGCCACATGTCTCTTTAAAAAAAAACCATGACGCGTTCACGCGCCTTTGTCGGCGCGTGTACGCCACGCGCCCACTTACAGCCTCACACGTGTTCTCTACGCCAGGTTAATTGCAAAATTGCCACCGTGTGAAGTTACTAAAATACCCCTGATTTGGACGGGATTTTGACCATCCTGTTATTATATATAGATAGATATTGAGTAAAGATATTTTGACACCCTTATTTTTGGATAAATTTTTGAATAGTTCTTATGAAAATTAATTTTTTTAAAAATATAAGAAAAACTAGTTTTAAAAAGAGTAGGTCTCCGGAGAAACTCCATAAGTTATGGAGAAACGTGTTTTTCCAAAATTTCTGGATATACTTTTTAGTGATTTCTGAATATATATACTTGGTCAATACAAAATTTCTGGATATCCTTTCAAAAAGGTTCTGGATATCCTTTCAAAATTTTTGGATATCCTTTCAAAAGGTTCTGGATATCCAGAAACCCGTTTCTGGATATTCTTTCAAAAGGTTCTGAATATGCAGAAATCCATTTCTGGATATCCTTTCAAGGCCATGGACCAAGGTCATGACCAATACAAAAATTCAGGATATCCTTTCAAAAGGTTTTGGATATCCAGAAACCTGTTTCTCCATAACTTATGGAGAAATTTTCTCCCTAGATTTTGGCTTTTAAAAATGTGTTGTGTTATTTTCATAATTAACTGAAACTTCAATTAAAATGTACGATAATATTTTTGTAATTAACTGTCACTTTAAAAATAAAAATGATATTGTTTTTTAGTTTGAGGTCTAGTATAGTGCCAGTTCGTTTTTTTAGTGTCGGTGGAGTTAATGTGTGCTGCAGTTTAAATTGATAGAAAAAATTAATTATTTCTTTTGATTTTAATATTGTTTTAAAATATGAATATCGAAAATTTCTGGCTTCGTTATTGTGTGAGGCAAAATAAAATGAAAATGAGAAAAATAACATACGCAAATCTTGAAAGAATAATAGGATGGCGTTTAGCATAATGGCATTATTAGAGTTAGATATATTCTTTTAAAAATTAGGATACGACAGAAACTAGCGCGTTTTGAGGAATTAATAAATTCCGTGGCCGGAGGTAGGAAATGAAAGCGTCTTTCTGAGAAATTCATGGGCTCTTGCACAGATGTTGATTGATAGAACTTCAAGGTGGTTAAACCTTCAATGATGTTGAAAGTTTTAAGACAAGAAGATGAAGACTAAACTTTGTTATCAGTCTTTTCCTAAGATATTGATTAATATTCAAAATACTCCCTCCGTCCCATTAATAAGTTAACCATTTTGAAATTGACACACAAATTAAGGAAAATAGGAGAGATAAGAAAGTGTTGTGAGTATAAAAATAAAATAGGAGAGAGAATGAGTGGAGAAAATAGTAAATTTGAAAAGTGTTGTGAGTGTAATAGTGAATTAGGAGAGAGAATGAGTGGAGGAAATAGTAAAGATTCTTTGCCATTTTAGGAAAGGTGAAGCTTTCAACGGGACACCCGTTTTGGTAAAAAGTGAAGTTATTAATGGGACGGAGGGAGTATATGTTATTTTGTAATTTTCAAAAATATATAATTAATGATATAAAACAAGTACAAATGAGGGTTAAATTAAATTTGAATTTTTATCCTAAAACGACATGTATTTTTATCAAATTTATAATTTTAAATGTATATGTATTTTGAATTGTTAGCCGGCCTCATGTGATTCAATAATGGATCGAAGGTGTCGAGAAACTATCTTCTTCTTATTCTTCTTTTTTTTTTATCTTTACGCTAATACACTCTTTCATCGGCAACAACAAGGACAAGTAATTTTCTATTCGTGTAGCAATGCATTTTTCCCTCTAATACTCTCCGTCTTATTAAAATGAAGGTTAAGTTAATTTTCATTCTTGACAAGAATAAAAAGGGATTTTTATTTTAAAATAGATGAAGTATATAAATTATTACTATGTAGTTGATAAATCATCTTTGTTCAAAGTTAGAATCTTGTGAAAAACGTATTTTTCAATTGGGCTTGAATTAGACGGTGGTATTTTTGTAAATAATTGAAATTTTTTAAAATAATGTCTGTTGATATTTTCATAAATAATCATAACTTCTCGACACCTCATATAGCACTCTTCAAAATCGGGACTGGCATTCTGAACACATAGATTAGCCGTTTGTACGACATGGATTGCCACTATGTTAAACATGGACGGGCACGCTTCAACTAGGAGTGTAAATAGTTCTGTTTAGGCTAATTTACGTATCAAACCAATAGATATCAGTTTGAAAAAATCTCAAACTGAATTGAATCAAGAAAAAATTCAAAATGAATCGAACCAAATCGACATGGTTTGGTTCGAACCGCAGTTTGATTTTACGGATTGAACCGCGGTTTAAACCACAATTCAAACCACGGTTCAAACCAAGAAATCGAACACTGCTTAAATTATTAATTAGAACATGATTTTATACTACACAATTCATTGTCATGTTTGTTTGAATTTTTCAGACATAACATACATAATAGATTCGGTATTTAAACACAACTTGAAATTGTGCTTCAATATTTATGATAACAACATTCGATTTGAGTACTTGTAATGGTATGTGCTAAATATTGAATTAACATTATTACAAGAAAATTAACCAAAAGAAAAAAGAGTTATGTGCTAAAACCCATGAATAGAATTATTGATTTTCAAATCTAAATGTGAGATGTATATAAAATATATACATATATACGGTTAATATTGAACGGTTTAGTTGTTTGGTTTATCGGTTCGGTGGTTCGGTCTCGCGGTCTCGAACCATGGTTTGGGGGTTCAGACCGTAGACCAAACCGAACCACACGGTTTGATAATTTTTGTAATCGAACCAAACCACTATTGCTTGAAAACCGAACTAAATCGCGTGGTTTGATTTGATTTGGTTCCGAACATCGGTTTGTACCGAACCACTTACACCCCTAACTTCAACACATTGATTGGCACTCAAAAATACATGAACTGGTAGCAACAAACAAATGCATTGTCACTATTTAACACTACAACTAATCATCTTAAATACTACCACTAACCATCTTTTAACGCTCCATTTACAAAAACTTCGAACACATGAACTGACGGTGTTAAACACATGCACAGACACTTTTAAAATGCATTGATGATCTTTATCACTCAAATTGGTTATGACAGTGCAAGCACTTTGTTATATCAGTTTATGTGTTTTTATCGCCAGCGCAATGTATTTTGAGCGTCTGACCTAGTAGGGATGTCCAAATACGATTTCGGTTTCGGTTTCGGTTGGAAACTACTGGTTCTGGTTTCGAAAAAAGTCAAACCGAAAATGAACTGTGTACCGCCGATTCACAAGTCCGGTTTCAAACCTGCGATTCACGATTTCGATTTGGATTTCTGGTTCACACGGTTTTGGTTTTATTTTTATTTATTTTTTTGCTTAAAAAAAACTGTTTTAGAATATTTTTTTTATTAATGGAAATATTTACAAAAATTTATATAAAAAAGATAGAAAAAAATTAAACAGATGAAAAGTATATTAAAGAAAAGAGGGACGGACGGTACCCTTTAATTTTTTTTAATTTTTTTCTATTTTTTTATTGAATAGAAAAAAATGTTTTAGACTTTTTCTATTACTGATTTTTTTTTACAAAAGGTTATATAAAAATTGTTAGAAAACAATTAATGAAATAAAAGTATATAAAAGAAAAAAGGTACAGACAGACGGTACCCTTTAATTGTTTTTTAAAGAATTTTATATTTTTATTGAATAGAAAAAAATGTTTTAGACTTTTTTCTTCCAAAAAGTTATATGAAAATGTTAGAAACAAAAAATTAAATAGATGAAAATATATAAAATAAAAAGGTTTGGTACCCTTTAAATTTTATTAATTATTAGGAAGAAATTACAACGAGGGGGACAACCAAACATTGCTCTTTTATAATTAAGGGATAATATTAGAAGCCTCTTGTATTATAATAGTTATCTAAATTCTAACCTATAAAAAATACTATACTAAAAATTAAATAAATTACATTTTAGTTACCTAAATCGCTTCCCGATTTAGTTTAATCAAAGTACTCATCTTAAATACGAACATTCGACAGCGTGTCTTGCTTTCTTATTTACGCTCTAATTCAATCATTCAACAAATTATAAGATTCGAAACTATCAGATAATTGTGACGTTTATGCTCTATATTCCCAGCAACGTTAAAAGCTTGCTCCATCAAAATCGTTGATGTGAGAAAAGCAAGTACTTCTTTTGCGATTATAGAAATGATAGGAAAAGTTTGTGCTCTCCTTAATCACCAACTTGAAATATCAAATGGATTTTCATGTTCAAATTCGGTGTATAAATATTTATCAAATTTGTTATTAACACCGCTACGAGATTGTTATATTCCATAAAAAATTATCACAAGTGATGATTCTGATGAGGAAGGTTGAACCGAATGCTCACTTGTACTAGTTGTTGGGTTTTAGAGTATAAAACGCAGCAGAAAATCAAAATTTATAATTTCAATAGAAAACGGTATTCGTGTTTTATAGTATAAAACTTGATGAATTAAGAACGGAATTAAAGAATTTTACCAACTTGCGCATACCGACTCGCTTAAGGATTTCATGTGTAATCCCTCTATATGTATCCATACGCACAAATCATTGAGAATGATCGATGTGAAGAAAGTGCTAACCCCCTTCACCTTTTTCTCTCTCTAATGTAGCCTCTTATGTGAAAAGAAAAAGATTAGAGATTAGGGTTTACTAGATAAGTTGTTTAATTAGGGGTAATTTTGACTCGCTTGTCGAACTAAGCCCCTAAACTTTCATTATGTAAGTTTTAACCTTAAACTCATACTAATGAAATAATGGATCATGACTTATCTATTAAAAACTTGTAACCCTTAACTATCGCAGTAATTAATGCTTATGCGTCTGACACTCTATATTTCTAACACGAAAGCAGTATATCCATACACACTAAAGTAACCGAGTAGCAACGGTTGTTAGCCACCAAACGTGATAGAAAAATGGTAGCGAAACATAAACCACTATGAACAGTCGTAATTAAATCTATTCATCTTAATATCCAAATTACTATTGATACATGAAGTGTCATTATCAAGAATAATATTTACTTGGTTCTAAAAATATCTTAACTTGACTCTATGACTAACTTGTCATGCAATGGCCATGGACTTTCAAGTCAGTTATATTTCTACCAAGAGGTCAGGATCAAACCTTCGTAAAGAAGTGACGAATCCTCTCTTGCCGTTTCACTATTTCCTCTACATTTCATGTTTCATCCAATCTCTAATTATTTTAGACATATTTCAGCACTACATTAATAAAAGTCAAAATAAAATAATCATGCATGAAATAAATAAACGTCTCAAGTATAGGGATTTAACACAATGTTCATATTGAGAATAATAATGACGCTAAATACATGTAGTATTTTTAATGACGGGTCATTTCAGTGAACTCAACTTACTTAGAGCACCTATACTGATAACTTTGAAAACTATCCCTTAGTCTAGCGAGAAAAACTTCGTATACGTTGGTTGTAATTATAATATTCACTATTAATAATTAATATCTAACCAAGGCTAATTTTATGAACATATATATCATAAAATTCTCACCAATAATAGAATTCTCACTTATTATTTCATGATATAGTAATTTAATTTAATTTATTATTTAAATTAATCGAGCAGAAAAGCTAAAATAAAATAATAAATATTTTCATTAAACTAAATAATATAAAATATGTCTTGGCACATTATGCGCACACTTTCAATCTCCTACTTGCACTATTGCCAAGCACTATAAGATCGTAGTCCCAATGCCCCCACATGTTTCTCATGTTTCTGTTGAGCTAAGGCTTTAGTAAGGGGATCTACAACGTTTTCCTCATACCTATTTTGTTGACCAACACATCACCTCTCTGAACTATCTCTCTAAGTAAGTGATACTTTGAAGTACATGTTTGAATCGGTGGTAAGACCTTGGTTCCTTTGCCTGTACTATGGCTGCATTATGGTCACAATACAAAAAACTAAATTAACAATGCTAGGAACCACCCCCTAAGTTCCTTTATGAAGTTCTTGATCCAAACTTCTTCCTTGGTTGCTACAAAAGCTGCTATATATTTGGACTCTGCTATGGAAGCTGCTACTGTTTCTTGCTTGGAGCTCCTTCAGCACACAGCTCCTCCATTTAAACAAAACACATAACCTGATTGAGATTTCTGATCGATCATCCTGATCAGTTTGGAAACTAGCATCAGAATATCCACTAACTACTAGTTCTTCCTCTCCTCAAAAAACCATAAGCAAATCTCTTGTTCGTCTCAAATACTTAAGAATGGTTTTTACTGCAATCGATAGGTTCTCTTCAGGATTGGCTTGATATCTACTAGTTATGCTTAAATCATACGAGACATCTGGCCTCGTGTATAACATAACATACATAATGGAACCCACAGTCGAAGCATATGGAATACTTCCCATTTTATCTTTTTCTTCTTGAGTCTTAAAACTCATAGTCTTAGAAAGACGTATAACATGTGACACTAGCAAGAATCCTCTCTTGGAATCTCTTGGAATCTTTCATATTGAATCTCTTCAATCTCCTACTTGCACTATTGCCAAGCATATGGAATACTTCCCACAACCGAAGCATATGGAGTACTTGCTTTTCTTGATCTAAAACATAGAGACCATTATTAAAATGTCCACGTCCATAGAACATACCATTCAAATAAAAGAAACAAGACATGTTCTTAAATTCAAATGTAAAACCCTTAGCATCCAAACAAGACACTGTAATAATGTTCTTGGAAAAACTAGGAACATAATAACAATTCTCCAAATTTAAAATCAATCCACTTGACAAGTTTATAGAATATCTTCCTATAGATAATGCAGAGATCTTCTTGCCATCAGCAACTCGTATGTCCACCTCGCTTTTGGAAAGCTTCTTTTGATCACTTAGCCCCTGTAAGTTCACACATATGTGAGAACTACAGTCAGAATCAATAATCAAAGAAGAAGAAAAAGACATACTGCACTCAATCATAAAGATACCTGAGGCACTTGCTTCACCCTTCTTATTCTTGAAGGATGGACAATTCTTCTTCCAGTGTCCTTTGTTACAACATTGGAAACAATTTGCTTCCTTCTCATCTGTTGATGGCTGTTGATAACGCTTTCTTCTAGCTTTAGGCACCTCTTTCACTTTCTTGCCTTTGGAATAACTTCCAGTTGCCTTTCTTTTGGTACTTCATACCATGTTGACATGTGATATAGGCTCCTCGCCTTTGGACTTAGCTGAGATATCCTTCTCAACTGTCTTAAGCATGGAAAGAAAGTTTCAAATGGATTTATGTATGTCATTCATATTAACATTCTTGACAAACTGCGAATAACTCTCTGGCAAATATGACAAAATTGCATTTGTAGCCAAGTCTTCATCCACTTTGGATCTCAAGTTCTCGAGCCTCTCTATATACCCAATCATCTTGAGCACATGAGACTCAACTGAGGTTCCCTCTTGTATCTTGTTATGGAACAAAGCTCTAGAGGTCTCATATATTTCTGCTCTTGCAAACTTACGATAGAGATTCTTAAGATGAAGGTCAATATATCTCGCCGACATCAGTTCATGTTGTTTTTGCAGTTCAGGAGACATTACACCTAGCATGATACACTCAACATGTGATATCCCCATCCCACATTGGAAAAATGTGGGAATTTAGTGTGATATATAAAAGACCCATACATTACTACTAAACATCAAATTATCCATTGAACTTTTGGAGACCTGTGATGGGTTGTGGTTAACCCCAAATCAGGAGGTGCTTAGTGGGCCAGTGTGTGTTGCATGCATCCTTAAAAAGGAGAAAATGCTTACTGGACTCAACTATCTCGAGTGGTACAGAAAGTTAAGAATTGTACCACGAGCCCAGAGAAAGTTGTTTGTCTTAGATTATTAGGAGGAGCCAAAAGCTCCAGCTGATGACGTCTTAAAAAAGGATAAACTAAGTATGAGAAATATCTTGAGGATGTGATAGATCTTGTGTAACGACTCGAGCTCGAAGCCCGACCCGCTACATACCATTTGTAACGACCCGAGCCTAAAGCCTGACCGCTAGGCAGGCACCACACACTGGCCCACTAATCACCTCCTCATTTGAGGTTAACCACAACCCATTAAATACCTCCAAAAATCCTATCACATGCCTACAAAAGTCCAATGAATGATTTGATGCTTAGTAGTAGTGTTTGGGTCTTCTATATATCACACTAAATTTCCACATATTTCAAGTTATGTTCGTTTTGATTAGACATGGTATCTACAACAAAATAAATAGCATAAATAAGTATATATAAAAGTTGGACTATTCGTTGGACAAAAGATGGAATCCCAATAGCATAATTAAGTACATATAAAATATGGAATCCCAATAACGGGGTGTTTTTTTGTCTTTTATGCCTTCTAATAGTACTGTATCCATCCATAGTCATTCACTCATATTGTGTTAGTCTATTCGTTGGACAAAAGTTGCATGTTGCAAGGAAATTCTTATTCGTCGCATCATCTGGGATTTTTTTTTATAGAATTTCTTGAAAACGTCGGATTCATTCTTCTTGATTTTTGGAACAAAAGGGGGATTGTTTTTTGCTTTATGATGCCACCCTCCCATAGTGGCTTCCATATTATTGTCGTCACTTTCTCGAGTACTTGGAGTTGGAATATCAACATTTGCGGTGGCACAAAATTGTGAATATCTTGCACTTTGTCATTATCATCCCACTCATTTTCATTTTACCCTGAAAATCCCACATCTTAATATTGACCACCTACATTTTCAACGAATTGTGGTGGGTGGTGGTGGTGTTTGGGAGGAAGATTGCCTTTTACCCTTACTATCCTTCTTGATTGTGATGTTTCTAAGCATATTCATATTTTCAAATAGGGTTAATGATAATTTAGGGCCTGAAGTCTACGAGGAGTACCAGATTGGGGCCTGAAGTCTTAAATATGTCAATTTAGGGCCCAAAGTTACTATTTTGATCAATTTGAAGTTTTTTGACGTTTTCCGTCCAAAAAGGTCGCTAAGTGACCACGTGCGACTCACGTGAGATTCAGTGAGGCATTTTGGTCATTTCGCGTTCAGGCCCCAATCTGGTACCTCCTCGTAGACTTCAGACCCTAAATTATCATTTGCCTTATAAAATAATATAAAAATATTAATTTTTTTTACAAAAAATAATTAGTAAATTTAAAATATTGAAAAAAAATAAAGATAATAGTTGATATGATTTAAAATAATTTAAGATATTAACTAATATCCTTTTTCTAATAATTTAAATTACTTATTATTTTGCTTCAAAAAAATTACTAATTATTTTAGATTGGATAATTTATAAAATAAATATATAAAAATTGATTAAATAAAATAAATATTTAGAAAAAAATTACTAATCATAGATTTAAAGATGGAATAATGTAGTAAGTGTTATTTCATAAATACACAAATAATAAAAAAAGAGTGAGAATTAAAATATTTTTAATTGGCAAAAAATAGAAAAATAAATACAGTCAATTAGGTTTTCTCTGAAAATAAATAAAAAATAAAAATAAAAGGAAAAGGAAATACTAGTATACTAAGAGGGGATGAATGAAAAATTAAGAGAGCTTCCTCCCTAAATTTCGTCTCTCTCTCATCCTAAATTCTTCTCTCTCTTACCCCAATTTCATCTTCTGCTTCTCAATCCCAAATTCTTCTCTCTTTTCCCCAATTATAATTCTGTTCTATATTTGCTTCCTCCCTAAATTTCGTCTCTCTGTCAACCTTATTCTTGTTGTCGGAGTCTTTGCTGCCGCTGAGTTTGGATTTGGTAGCACTAGCGACTAATTTGGTGCTGGATAAGAGCTCGAAGTTTGATGGTTTTGGGTGTTGTTTATTGGGGCCGGTTTGGCCTTGTCAACCTCTCTCTCTCTCTCTCTCTCTCTCTCTCTCTCTCTCTCTCTCTCTCTCTTTCTCTCTCTCTCTCTCTTTGTCTCTTTCTCTCTCTCTTCCTATCCACCCCACCCCTCCTACACCCTCGCTTGAGTGAAGGGTCGTTGAAATTTTTGAGGCTAAACGCCGTCACCGCGGTATTTGAGGTTGTGGTACACAATCTAGCCCAAATCTGAGATTTTTAAGGATTTTTTTCTTTTCAAAATTTATTTGAAACTTGAATTTGGATATGGGTTTGTTAGATAGTTTGTATGTTGGTTATGATTCTGTTTTTAATTTGGATATGTGTTTATTTAAAGATGTTGATTTGTGGGTTCATTTTGTATAATTTTTCTGATTTATGGATGAACGGTGATGGTGGTGGCGGATGATGTTGATGGTGGGGTGAAACTGTGTAGAAAAAAAATGGTGGAGGTGGTAGTGTGGTGATTGCAGGTCGTGGATAGTGGATAGTGGTGGTTGCAGGTGGTGGATGGTGATTGGTTGCAGGTGGTGGATGGTGATGACTGAAGGATGGAAAAGGGTGATTATGAAAGATGAAGAGAGATGGAAAATGTGGATTTGAGCCTCAAATGAATCTAGACATTATCATTAGCATGGTTTTTTTTTTCCTTTTGTTTTTTTTTTTTTAATTTCTTGGGTAAAGATATATTTTATTTATATTTTCAATTTATATAACTTTTTAATCATTATGTGTTTAGTATATTTTTAATTTTTTTTATTCAATTCCAGAATTATAAACTTATAAAATTATAATTTTATCAAATTAAATCCGAAATTACAAATTATAAAATTGTAAATTAGAAAATAATATTATTTTTATTTAATGTTTTTTTAAATCAATAAGTAATTATTTATTGCTTCAAAAGAATTAGTTTTTGTTTTAATAATTAGTAATTTAAATTATTAGAAAAGGATAATAGTTAATATCTTATACTTATTTTAAATCATATTAACTATTATCTTTATTTTTTTCAATATTTTAAATTTATTAATTATTTTTTATAAAAAAAATATTTTTATTTATTATTTTATAGGGCAAATGACAATTTAGGACCTGAAGTCTACGAGGAGGTACCAGATTGGGGCCTGAACGTGAAATGATCAAAATGCCCTCACTGAATCTCACGTGAGTCGCACGTGGTCACTTAACGGCCCTTTTGGATGGAAAACGTCAAAAAGTTCCAAATCGATCAAAATAGTAACTTTGGGCCCTAAATTGACATATTTAAGACTTCAGGCCCCAATCTGGTACTCCTCGTAGACTTCAGGCCCTAAATTGTCATTTGCCCTATCAAATATGGAAGTATGTGGAATGAATGATGAAAATATGGATATTGGATGAAAATGTGAGTTAGTTTATGATTTGAGCTTGGGAATTTAAGAAATTAACGAATTCGTTAGAGAAAGTTAAAAGAATGTTAAGGGAGTTTGTGTGAAAAATTATAAGGGAAGGAGGTGGTATTTATAGTTGCGAAAATATGTTAGGATAACAAATTTTTATTTTTATTTTGTGAACTGAAAACTGGTTTAAAAACGGTCAATATGGCTATTTTTGGTCTAATATACGTTAACTCACAGGCATAACGATTATATTATAACGGTTCTGACGAAATTTCAAACGGTTCTTACGAAATTTCAAAAGGTTTTGACGGCTTTGTCCATTATTCAGATAGTTTCGGATTCGGTTTCGGTTCACATGTTTCGGAACCGGCGGTTCACAATTTTTGAGAGGGACAAATAGGAACTGAACCGTGTAGCAGACGGATCCGATTCGACTGGTTTACAGTTCATGGCGGTTTCAGTTTTTTTCCGATTTCGATTCTGGTCAACCAACCATAGCCCACGTCATGTAGCGATTTCAAACTAGTCAACCAACCATAGCCCACGTCATGTAGCGATTTCAAACTAGTCAACCAACCATAGCCCACGTCAACCAAACCAAACCGTGCATATCTTTTCATAGTAAATGATCTTTGTAATTCGCCCCAGTTTAAATTACAAAATAATAATACAAAAATTATTTTTAATAAAGAAAACTAAATAAAAATATTATTTTTTCCATTTCAAATAAATATTTAAAAAAATGTACTTCTATAAAAAATTATATTCTTTATTTCAAAAATAAATACTCCCTCCGTCCCAACAAAAAAGCCATTTATTTCTTTTTTGGGCGTCCCATTTAAAAAGCCACTTTCCCAAAAAGGAAACCTTAAATCACTATTCTCTCCACTCATTCTCTCTCCTACTTTACTTTTACACTCACAACATTCTCTTTCTTACATCACCTCCCACTCATTCTCTCTCCTATTTAATTTTTCATACTCACAACATTTAAACTTTTTCTCTTTCCTACATCACATTTCTTATTTTGCGTGCCCGGCTAATTTAGTGGCTCTTTCGCTGGGACGGAGGGAGTATTACTTTCGACTCAAAATGAATAACCAAAAATAATACTACATTTTTTGTTCAAATAAATGAGTATTACTTCCTTCGTCTCAATGAATATTTTAAAAAATAATACTCTTCACTTGCCTAAAAAATTAATGTCATACTTTGACACGAAGGCACTAACATTACAAACATTAATTTTAGCGGCGAATAAAGCAGTATTAATTTTTAAAATATTCATTGGGACGAAGGAAGTAATGCTCATTTATTTGAACAAAAAATGTAGTATTATTTTTTGGTTATTCATTTTGAGTCGAAAGTAATATTTATTTTTAAAATGATGAATATAATTTTTTATAGAAATACATTTTTTAAAATATTTATTTGAAATGGAAAATAATATTTCTATTTAGTTTTCTTTATTAAAAATAATTTTTGTATTATTATTTTGTAATTTAAACCGGGACGAATTACAAAGATCCTTTACTATTACTATGAAAAGATATTCACGGTTTGGTTTGGTTGACGTGGGCTATGTGACTAGTTTGAAATCGCTACAGCATCAGCATGTAGCGATTTCAAATTTTGTTTTTTTTTTAATAACATAAATATTAAAATAAAATTGAGCAAATTTAAAATCGTTACACGGTGTAGCGATTTTAACTAAAAAATTATAAACTCGCTATACGGTGTAGCAATTTTTCAAAAAGTGGGACATTTTGGAAAAAAGTTTGAAAAGTAAGTTATTTTGATAAATAAAATTTTTAAAATGTATTATTTGAGAAAAAATTCCACCTTAGCTTTAGAATGAGATCCTCCTTCACTCGCTTACACGTTTCATTAGCATGAGAAAAATATGCACCTTAGCTTTAGAATGTGATCCTCATTCACTCGCTTACACGTTTCATTTGCATGAGATTATCAAATGAAAGAAAAATTACTCCCTTTGTTTCACTTAACTTGGCAACAAATTTTTTGATTAGGATTTTGAGTTAAATTTTTTTTTTTTTTGGGTAGTGTCAAATAAAGTGAGACTGATCAAAATAAAAATTAATGTTAATTGAAGTGGAACCGGACAGTGGCGGAGCCAGAAATATTAGGAAGGGGGGGGGGCAAAAAATTCGGAGCAAAGGAAAGAAGAACGGGGGTTCAGGGGCAGCGCTCCCGATTTTTTTTTTTGGCTATTTTTCTCTTATACAATACAACTTTAGACATAATTAAACATTCATTTTGGGACGGAGGGAGTAGAGTTCTTCTAGAAATGATAATTCAGCCAAGACATGGAGCTGAATGTACTTGGGGAATTTTCGGTGTCATGTGCATTACATCGTAAAGAAAGATGTACGCCCCTTTCGAGTAAAGGAGAAAATTTATTACCTCTTTCACAATGAACTTCAAAGTGTTTGAGAACTTTCCAACAACAGGGAGCGAGAGGCTTGGTTGCAACTTCAAATTCTTTTACTTCAAGCATCCACGATAACTGACCTGGAAAGTGGCACATATAGCCGATATAAGTGTTTGCGGTAAATAATTACGAAGCTATATAATAAATTGACAAAATCTTGCCTCTATATATAATAAAAATATTTTGTAACTTACATCATTTTCCAACAAATCGCTCGGGAATTGTATTGGTGCAATTATATCTGAAGAAAACATGGTTGTCATATATATGCTTCACAACATTAATCGCATACTCTGTCAAATTCAAAAAAACACCAAGTATTTTCAATGAATGCATTCTAAAATTAGTAAAACTTATCTGAAGCGAAGATTTGAAATACTCGGTATATATAACATAAAATCAAAAGGAGTCATTTATATATATATATATATATATATATATATATATATATATATATATATATATATATATATATATATATATATAACATACTTACATGTACCAAAAGGAGCCATTTATCAGGTGATCCATACTTACATGTACCAAAAGAAGATAAAAATACTTTACTTCAACATCTACAATTCTCCTCGACGAGGTGCCATCTTTTGAAATCTTTGAAAAATAGACTCATTATCAACTATGTTGAAAATGTCACGCTCAATAAACACAACCAAACAATCATTTATCCATTGGTCTCCCATACGATTACGCATATGATTCTTTATAATATTCATTGTAGAGAAAGCTCTTTCGACTGAAGCTGTTGCAACCGGAAGTACTAATGCCAAAGTGATCAACAAAAATACATGAGGATATGTTTGGTGCTTTCTAGTGTTGACCAAAGTCTTTGCAAGCTCATGAATCCCTTTCAAATTTTTAAACTTATCATTAGATCGCACATCCTCAATGTAAGTCTCTAACTCACTCCTTAGCAAAAACAACCACGAAGCACAAAAATCTTGAGGATAAAATTCAAAGAAGACGCATCAAACATTGCTTGTCATAAGCAACAAACAAATCATTAGGACTTAGACATGCCAAACAAAGAAGAAGCTCAGTAGTAGCCTCGTTGAAACGGTTATTTAGCTCTTGAAGCTGAAAATCAATCACTGCACAAAAGAAATCAAACCGATAGTAATGCATATTCGTCATTTCTGGAGCTCTACGTCTAGACTTTCCTGGAGATACATATTGGTCATCCATGTTTGGGATACTTATTTTCATTGTTTGACAAAAAATAACAACATCATCTAACAAAGAACACCATCCACTCTCCCTCATTTTCTGCAAATTTCTTTTGCAAACTTTCACTAAATCCATAGCATTTACTATGTCTTGATCAGACCTTTGTAGAGCTTGAGACAACTCATGAGTGATTCCAAGTATGGATGTCATTAAATGCAAACTGAATATAAAATCAAATGATTGCAGCAGCTTCAAAGAAATATATGCCTCGTGTTTTTGCTCAGAACTCACTTTATCATATGCTATCTCATCCAATACATCAATAATGGAAGAAAACATGATAGTAAAATTTATAAGAGTACCATAATGTGAGCTCCAACGTGTGTCACAAGGGCGCTTGATCTCTGTTTCTTGATTGAGACCTTTTCCACTTGTAAGTTCTCCTGTTTTAAGTGCCTTGACAACTTTGATAGCTTCTTTTTCTCGAAGAATATCCCTCCGTTTGGAAGAATCTCCAACAATGCTTACAACACTAGCAACGGATGTGAAAAAGGCTCCAATCACTTCATGTTTCTTAGAGACACCAACAAGTGCTAGTTGAAGTTGATGTGCAAAACAATGAACATAGAAAGCACTTGAGTTCTCCTTCAAAATAAGTGTCTTCAAACCATTGAATTCTCCACTCATATTACTTGCCCCATCATAACCTTGACCACGAAGCCTAGAGATGCTTAACCCATGTTTAGAAAGTAAAGCATCAATAGATTGCTTAAGTGACATAGCAGTAGTGCTTAACACATGTTCAATACCTATAAAAGATTCAATAACACACCCATTTTTGTCCACATAACGAAAAACAATAGCCATCTGCTCCTTCACCGAGACATCTCTAGATTCATCGACAAGAATAGAGAAAAATGCACCACCCATGTCTCGAAGAATAGCATTTGTAGTTTCTGTAGCAGCAGCATTTACTATGTCCTTCTGAATCCCTGGTGAAGTCAATTTATGATTCTCCGGAGCAAGTTTCAATGCCACATCTTTCACTTCATCATTGTGATCAACAAGAAATTGTAGTAGCTCAAGAAAGTTACCTTTATTGCTCGAGTTCTCTGACTCGTCATGACCGCGAAAGGCAAGACCTTGTCTTAGAAGAAATCGAATACAATCGACTGATGCTCCCAACCGAACCCGATATTCTGCTCGAGAATGCTCTACATAAGGCTTTATAATGTTTTGAATATGCTGATTCTCATTCATCAAAATGTCACATTTTTGAAGCGCTCGATTGTGAAAATTTGTTGTGGTTCCACTACATGTTCGTACAATTTTTCTTTTTCTTGAAATTTACGAAACCAACGTCACTGAAATAATCCGCTCCTCCTTTTGCCTTTGCTATTTGGTTTAAACAAATAGCAAAACAAACAAAACGATGCATCTTTGGATATGCTTTATACTCACAACCATCGCCGAAATTCATCAAACCAAGTAGTTCTGAGCCTTCGAGAGCTTTGCCCCTTTTGAGTTTGCACAAACACATGGTCTTTAGGGCCGACATGGACCTTTTTGTAAATACTCACGTCGAACTTGATCCTTCAAATCTGGATGATAATCTGCTATTTTTTCCTTAGTTCGGGATCACGAGGAAGGTCACTAAAATTGAATTCTCCGTGACTTTGTTTCAGTTGTTCACTCTCTGCTACAGGCGGATACAATTCGGACAAAGTTCTTTTTTTTAAATATTTATCCATATTTGTAACCTGAAAAAAAAAAACATTCAACAAATAAAACATATAGCATTTCTTAGGATTTTATTAAAAGATTCAAGAAATAAACAAATTTGTAGTTTGATGAATGAATCAATCAGCAGCATAACTTCATCGCAGCAAACTAAATAAGCAAAAAAGTTTATTCACTGTGTTATAAACTAAATCTCCAACCAATCGGTTACCTGAGATGCCGTCGACTCGTCGCCTGTTCGCAGCCGTGGGATTTTTAGAGGGGTTTGGGGATTTAGGGCGGAGCTATGAATGAAGGGGCAAAAAAGTTTAGATGATCGCCATCCATCGCCATCGCCATCGTTGTCTCTGCAGTGAGGCGAATTGCGGGCGATCTAAGGAGGGAGTGAGGGTCGAATTGCGGGCGAATTAAGGGAGGGAGCTGGGTTATAAATATAAGGTAATTAAACGACGCCGTTTTGAATATAAATTTAAAAAAAAAAATTCAAAATTTAAGGGGGGGCTACTGCCCCTGCTTGCCCCTTCATAGCTCCGCCCCTGGAACAGGAGAAGCATGTAATACTCCCTCCCGCTATAAACTATACACTTTTTCTTAATACGTCTCACTATAAACTAAATACTTATTAAAATAGAAATATTTTATTATTTTAATATTAATGTGATTTACATGTTATACTTACAACAATAATTTAATTATTAATTCTTACCCAACTTTCTCTCTTTTATTTCATACGTAAAACACCTATTTTATTAACACTTTTTCTTAGTCCACGTGTAAATATAACAGTATGTGTGTAGTTTGTAGTGAAATTGAGAGAGTATTATGTACTCCCTCTTTCTAACTTCAAACCGAATTTATTTTCTTTTTGATTTGTCGGATTTCAAATTGGACTATCCAAAATAGCAAAGATTTTTTATTATTCCTCACTTATTCTATATCCTATTTTACTTTTATATTTATAACGTCAATCAACTTACTATTCCTCTCATCTATTATCTATTTTACTTTAATTTTTATACTCAAAACAATTCTCTCCTAACTCACTTTTTTTTAAAAATTATTGTGTACAATCAATTAAGGCGGGACATAGGGAGGGAGTAATTCATTTAGTTAGTCAAACTTGTTGTGCTGGCTAGTTGGGTATATCTCAAATTATTGGTGTCGGGTGAGTCAACGTGTTAAGTTGGCTAGTTGGTACTATCATTCAGTTAACTCCTTATTATTCCTTACCTTCCAAAATGTATACCTATAGATTTAAGGAACATTCTAAAAATATTAATTGAATGGAATAAAAGTTACGGGTTATGACTAACATATAAAGTTCAACATCTCGGACATCACAAAGACATAACTATTGGATGGTCCAATCCAACTGCTACGACCTCCAACGGCACAGCAATATAAATTAAGTCGACCTATTTTATTGTACGACCATCATTGATCTCGATCTAACTTTATACGATATACGATCATCTACTTATACAATATCGTCTGTCTGATCAAGGCACGAAGTGTGGTCGAACTCGAATACTCATGCGACCTCGACCTACAAACATATGCATCTATTTACTGTTAGAACATGGATTAATTAATATGTGTTATTTAATTCCATTTGTTATAATCATTTAATAATGTTAAAGTATAGA
Source organism: Adenophora triphylla var. japonica (assembly GCA_022495995.1). NCBI lineage: Eukaryota > Viridiplantae > Streptophyta > Magnoliopsida > Asterales > Campanulaceae > Adenophora > Adenophora triphylla. The sequence goes on along the minus strand of JAFEMH010004530.1, from coordinate 38,609 downwards.
CAAAATGTGTAGAATTCCATTAGGTGTAAGTACCATTAAATGATGGGCATAATGGTAACTTCACACCACCATCTTTATGAAAGGGTGTAGTCCCTAAATGAAGTGCCCCTTCTCTATCTATATAAAGGCTATCCATCAGCCATTTAGAGACACTTATTCATTTACAAAATTGATCCTGCAAATCTTCTCTTTTATTCACTAAGAAGATCAAGTGTGGGCACTATCATTTAGAAGATCTACTCTTTCCTACTTTGAAGAATATCTTCATACTTCGTTTTACTCAAGAACAAGACTAAGAACAATCATGGAATCACAAGGTACACGCTTCCGTATTATTCTTCTTCTTCTTCTCTTCTTAATCTAGTTGTGAGTCGGTTCATGGTTAATGGATCGTTTATGTTCCAACAATTGGTATCGAGCACAGTCATATACTAGATTGAGTTTGAAATTCTTATAAAGCCTTATGCTTTAATTCTTGTATGATTTCATTTAGTTTTTGTTCTTGTTCATGATACTCATCTTGTCTAAGAGTATTATATTCATAAACTTCATTCTATTTCTGATTTTGGTTTACACAAGGCTTTCAATTCTTAATGTAAGATTATCCTATTTTGGACATAGCCACCATCATTTGATGCGTTGTGAGTTTGTTCAAATGTATAGCCACACATTTAAAAATGTGATGTGAGTATAAGGATCTACTTGCTTTGGTTGAATAATCATTCACCATTAAGTTAAGAATTGATAGTCTAAAGGGTATTGGATGTTTTTGTCTCGTTGTCTGGCAAAGGGCCGGCGCCCTCAGGCGCGGGCTGCTGGCGTGTAGGCGGTATCGGACCACGAAGGGGGTGCGGGCGTAGCCCCAAATGTGTATGACTCTCTCTATTTGGTTCAAAGCATTCATAAAAGGGTTGCTTGTTCATAAAAGGGTGTTAAAAATGGTGACTTTTCGTCAAATGCGGGCCTGAGCACGTAGGCGGTCGCCCATCTTGATACAGGCGGTCGCCCGTGTGCAATGAGCGTGAAATGCGGCAGGCGGTCGCCCGTCTTGACTGGGCGGTCGCCCGTGTATGCAGCGACTTCAAAATTTGTGGAATTGAAGCTTGGGCGGTCGCCCGCCTTGACTGCGCGGCCGCCCATGTGTGCGAAGCTTTAATGTTTATAGAGCTGCAATTTTTGGTCATTCATACCCTTTTGGTCTTTTGTGATAATTTGTTAGTAAATTATAGTATCTGGACACCGATCGCGCTTCGGCGGTTTTAGAGTTATCGAACTTTAAGAATGGACGGGTAGAACAAAAGGTACTATCTTTTAATGATAAATTTCACTTATTTATTTACCCTTTAAATTTTGAAATAACCTTAAGGCCTTTTGTTTAGATTAATTATATCCTTAACATTTTTGGATATAATTAACATGCTTGTTTCCCAAAGGAGACCTTGTTGATTAAATTCAAACTTGTTAAAAGATGAATGTAAATATTGATATGTGATAACATGCTTGTTTCTCGAAAAGGAGACCTTGTTGTTGACTAAGTATTTACATTAAATGGGGTAATAATTGAACTAAACTTTTGGTCATTTTAAATCTTTGTGAACCATCCCAAAGAAAGGCGGGTGTTTAAAGTGAATTGTTTATATTCTATATTAGGGAACAGTACCTTAAACTTTAGGACACCTTTTGTACTTGATCCGGCCCAAAGAAAGGCAAGTATTTAAAGTGTGTTGTTTAAGCTATTTGTTTACCTTAAGATAAATCAAATTGTGAGTCAATTCGTAATCCAAAGATTAGTCTTGATGTCATGTTGATTATCTTTTATTTTGATGGAATTCATTTGATATAATTAATCATTATGTAGTTTCTTATATATGTTTTATTTCATTCTTGTTCTTCTCCTTGATTTGATTAATGCTTCATCCGTAACTACTTTGCTATAAATGATGTACATTTGCTTACTTGGGACTAAACTTAAAACTTGGAAAAATAATATAACGATGATCTTAGGCAATATGAACATCGATCACGCATTTGGGGAATCAAGTCCCATTTGCTCTCACTAAAGGAAATACCGTTATAGAACGGAAAAATGTTAAGCAATAGGAACGGTCCAACCGCGTGAGTCTAATGATCATGGAAAATGCGGTTTCGAGAGACATTTTTGGACAATGTCTACGAAATCGAAAATCTTTGAGTTTTTCTTGAATTCTTGTGGAAACTTGTTTCCATTCGGTACAAGGGAGACGAAAATCTTCGGGAGTACATTATCGAATTATTTCATCTTTCGATCAAACTAAAAGCACTTAAGTTAGAGATTTCGGAAGATTTGCTCGTGCACTTAGTTTTGATCTATCTTCCTCCTCAATTTGGTCCTTTTGAAGTGACCTATAAATGTCAAAAGAAAAGTGGAATATTAATGGATTACTTTCACATATGACATTAGAGGAAGATAGGATGAAATATCTCAAATTAGAAAGTACTCACTCATCATTTACTTCTTCTCGTGGGATTAAGAGAAGAGGGAAGAAAATTGCGGTTGCAAGTAAGAAGCATAAGGGATAATTTAAAGATCATAAAGTCAAGAAATGCTTCTTTTGCAAGGACCTTACTCGCATGAAGAACGACTACCATAAGTATCGCAAATGGCGAATTCAGGATGGTATGTCATTTGGTCTTGTTTGTACTAAGACAAATTTGGTTTCAATTCCTTAATATACATAGTGGTTGTATTTGGTGCAACAACTCACATTAGTTCAATGTATGCGGGGTTGCACTGAATTTCCGAATTCCCGGTGAAGATGAGAAATACATCTATATGGAAGTGGAAATCCGGTTGAAGTTATAGGCATAGGGACTTTTAGATTATTGATAAGTACTGGCTATTATTTTGTATTAAATAATACATTCACTGTACCATCCTTTTGATGGAGTTTAATATCTATCACAATTTTGACAATGAAGGTTACTCTTGTTCTTTGGTAATAATAAACGTGATCTTTATTTTAAATTCCAAACTTGTCGGTACTAGTACTTTGTCATATATCGATAATCTTAATTTACTTGACACGGTCAAGAAAATGAATGGGTCCCATAATAATGAAACCAAAACTAAAGGCACTAAGCAAAAGTTATCAAGTGAAAATTCTTGTATTCTATAGCATAGGCGTTTGGGTCATATCTCCAAAGGGAGAATTGATAAAGCTTATGTCGGAGGGAATCCTAAAATTAACTTGATACTCCGAATAAAACTTTTGCATTAAGTGTTTTAAAGAATAAATTTACAAACATTAAAGGAAATAAAATTTTGAGAATATCAAACGTCTTGGAACTAATTCATATGGACATTTGTGGACCATTCATTAATCCTTCATGGAATGGTCAACAATATTTCATTACGTTCATGGATGATTACTATTTCATTACGTTCATGGATGATTACTCTCGTTATGGATACATTATTTTCTTCATATAAAGTTTCAATCATTGGACGTTTTCAAGTCTTTTAAGGCATAAGAAAGACTATTAAGAACATTAAATCCGATCATAATAGTGAAAACTACGGACGGTATAACGTATTGGGTGAATAACGTCCGGGTCTTTTATACTCGCTATTTTTTTGAAGAGTGTAGGATTGTCCCTCACTACACCATGCCGGGAAAACCTAGCATAGTATATTGGAGAGACATAATAGAATCCTTAAAGATATGGTAAGAAGTATGTTTTCTTGTACTTCTTTACCTCACTCATTATGGGCGAAGCATTAAAAACCGCAGCTTATATTCTCAATAGAGCACCTTCAAAAAGCTACCGACAAAACCCCTTATGAGTTATGGACGAATAAGAAACCGTCCTTAAATCATCTTCATGTATGGGGGTGTCCAGCAGAAGCTAGACCTTATAGGCCTAATGAGGGCAAACTGGACCTTAATACTGTTAGTAGCTATTTTGTAGGGTATGCCGAGAGATCTAGGGGATATAAATTTTATGACCCGAAAACTAGAACATTTTTCAAGACTGACAATGTTAGGTTCCTTGAGGATGTTGAATTTAATGGGAGAAATAGTAATGATTTTGAATTTGAAGAGTTAAAGGAACCACTCTTTATTTCTCAAACTTTAGTTCCTGTTGGAAATCAAGTAATTGTACCTGAAATTCAACAAAGAACATACATTTCAAAATAATATAGAGACTCCCGTAAATAACGGACAACATGAAAATGTTGGACATAATGAAATTCAAAAACCTCAAAATGAGGATGAACCGGTGCCCTTAAGGAGATCTACTAGAGAAAGAAGAAATATTATTCCGGATATTTATGATATGTATCTTGCGGAGAATGAGGACACCTTAGGTTTAGTGGGAGATGATTTAATCACCTTTCATGAAGCCATTAATAGTTCTAATTCTCATAAGTGGATCAATGCCATTAATGAGGAGTTAAAATCAATGAAAGACGATGACATTTGGGATCTTGTCCCATTACCTGAAGGTGTAAAACCTATTGGTTATAAATTGATATTTAAAACCAAAAGGGATTAGCAAGGTAATATGAAAAGATATAAGACACGTCTTGTTACTAAATGATTTACTCAAAAGGAAGGCATTGATTATAAAGAAATATTTTTCCGGTATCTTCTAAAACCTCTTTTATGATCATTATGGCATTAGTGGCACATTATGATCTTGAGCTTCATCAAATGGATGTTAAGACAGCTTTTCTCAATGGCAACATTGAGGAAACTATCTATATGAAGAAACCAGAAATGGTGACTAATTCGGATCAAACTAGTCAACTGGTTTGTAAACTTAAGAAATCCATTTATGGGCTTAAGCAAGCATCTCGTCAATGGTACTTAAAATTTAACCAAGTTATTCTTTCATTTGGCTTTGAAATGAATCTTGGTGAAGATTGTGTGTACCATAAGTTCAGTGAAAGTAGATTTATTATTTTTGGTCTAATATGTGGATTTGAATGATATTTTTCTTGCTAGTAATGATAAGGACCTTCTAAAAGAAACTAAGAAATTTCTCAAACAAATTTGAGATGAAAGATCTTGGTAAGGCATCTTTTGTATTGGGAATCCAAATTCATCGTGATCATTCACGAGGTATTTTAGGATTATCACAAAAGAGCTATATAGAGAAGGTATTACAAAGGTTTAGCATGGAAAATTGTAAATCACATGACACCCATGTCTCTAAGGGAGATAAATTCAGTTTAAAGTAAATGTCCTAAATATTAATTTTAAATCCAAGTATATGAAAAATGTCCCTTATGCACCGGCAGTAGGAAACTTAATGTATGCGCAAGTCTGTACTCGTACAGACCTTGTATTTATTATTGGGATGCTTGGTCAATACCAAAGCAATTCGGAAAGAAGAACATTAAGTCGCATCCAAAAGAATGATATAAAACATTAAACTACATGCTTATGTATATAAAATCGGATCATTTTGAGATCATTAAGTATTTCGATTATGTTTTAGTGGATGCAAAGATGTCGAAAGACATCATATGGTTATGTCTCTTGTTGAAGAGAAATAAGTATAAAATGAACAAATAGATATACAACTTATAGGATCAAACTCCATCTTATTGGATCCATTTTGTAAAGCGTAATCTCTTTTGATGTTTCACGAGCATCTTTGCTCATATGGGTGAAACGACTTTTGATAATGCTTAAATCAGTGGGAGTTTGTGTTGTTTTCTATTTCTTTGTGTTGTTATTATTTATATTGATCTCATTTGGTTAAGTAGGACTAGTTGGAGAATATATATATGCGTTCTTCATATATATTCATTAATATTCCATGCTACATATCTATACTTAATCTATGTCGTTTAGTTGGATATATATATATGTGATTAATGTGGGTTTAGTTGCGAATCAATTACAACGACTGCCCCTTTAGTCCCTATACTTATAAGACTAATGGACGGTATTGTGTTGGATGACAATAAACGTGCACATAAGGGTTGTCATTCATGTTATAAATGATTAAGGAATTTATTTAGTAAAAGATACATATTAATATTAATCCAAGTGGGAGATTGTTAGAACATGGATTAATTAATATGTGTTATTTAATTCCATTTGTTATAATCATTTAATAATGTTAAAGTATAGACAAAATGTGTAGAATTTCATTAGGTGTAAGTACCATTAAATGATGGGCATAATGGTAACTTCACACCACCATCTTTATGAATGGGTGTAGTCCCTAAATGAAGTGCCCCTTCTCTATCTATATAAAGGCTATCCATCAGCCATTTAGAGACACTTATTCATTTACAAAATTCAGTCACAAATCTTCTCTTTTATTCACTAAGAAGATCAAGTGTGGGCACTATCATTTAGAAGATCTACTCTTCCCTACTTTGAAGAATATCTTCATACTTCGTTTTACTCAAGAACAAGACTAAGAACAATCATGGAATCACAAGGTACACGCTTCCGTATTATTCTTCTTCTTCTTCTCCTTCTCTTCTTAATCTAGTTGTGAGTCGTTTCATGGTTAATGGATCGTTTATGTTCCAACATTTACAACCCAATCTATAACTATCTGCTACAATCACGAATATCGTTACGTCTACGTTATCTCCACAATTTAAATGATTCCTAACAATCTTACATGACTACTATATATACTAGACTACATCCAACATAAAAAGGTAATGTATTCTTGGCTATTTAAAGATTACGTCATTTTCATACAGTTTATATCATCATATAACTCGACATCTTATCATCACGCCGGAGGGTATTAGCCAGAGACCACCCCGGCTAGTCATTTGTTCGTATTTTCAGTTCCTAGTAGCTATAGATCAACTTATTGTTGGACTAAGTCTGATATGGATCGTTTCCTGCATCATCAGTTTGGTTCCATTGCCGGGAAACGGTCACGCTAGACCCTAAAACCTTGCATAATCTTTAAACATTGTATCTGATTGACATACTGCTACTGCCTCTAGTGAGCCAATGCGTGAGAATGTTGGGGGAAACAAAGATGCAGGTGCGGGGAACCGCACTGCCAACTTACCCCCACCTCCATAGGGGTACCCCACTAGGAGGGCCACTCGTTCCAACAGCATGGCCGACGGGATGCATGGGGTTGCAAGATAGGAGGAGGGAGAAGAGTCCCATGCCTAATCAAGGCGTAAGCCAGCATGCTAAACGGATCCAAACAGGTCGAACAACTGCAGGCGACATAACAGGTCCCTCAGTTTCTCACCTCAGTAGGAAAGAGATCTTGATAGAGCGGGCTAGATTGCTGCAGAGCTTGCTCGAGGTGCAAAATGAGTTGCTCGAGCTACCTGAGTGTCCTAAAAAGGACGATAGAAGATCACATAGGGTGGCTCCTTCTCTCACCTCGCATAGGCATGCTAACGGGGGCCCTAGGCCGTCGGGAGAAGAAAGAAGAAATAAAATGCCCCCCCCACCCACATATCCATAGACAAAATTGGCGACCTAAGGGATAGGCTCAACCAGGAGATAGAGAAAGAGGCCAACTCAACTTAGAGAAGGCAACTCGAAGCTGACAGGGCTCATCGTAGTAGCCCCAAAGGGGAGAGCGATCGCATCACCGGCGGAAAAGGAGAGAAAGGACTCCCCCTAGGGATGAAAGGCAAAGGACACACTCTAGGAGGAAGCACCACCGTGAGGAGAGGCAAAAGTCCAATTCTATCTCCCACCAAAGAGGCGACCTAGATGTTAGGGAGCTTATCAATCTGAAAAGGAGTTAGATGATATGGAGGCAGATTGTAAAACAACTGATGGAAAGGTCGAACGAAATGATTGTACTCTTTAACCTTTGGCCAAGGACATGCTCGACAAAGGTTATGCGGGGTTCAAGTTACCCATGTTAGAAAAGTATTCAGGCACGACCAATGCCTTGAATCAAATGCAGCATTTCGAGGCCACTATGTGTTTGGTCTCTTTTGAGGATGACGTGCTATGCAAAGCATTAAACAGCACCTTCACAGGTGCAGCACTGACTTGGTTCTGCGATCTATCAACTGGCTGCATCACCTTATGGAGTAATATGAGGAGGAAGTTCCTTGAGAGATTCTCTACGGCAGGGGCCAGCAAGAAAATAGTGACCGACCTCAACAATATGACCCAGGGTAAGACGGAGATTACCATGAGTTACTTCACCAGGTTCAAGGAGTTAGTCGACCAAATAGAGGAAGACCTTACAGATAGGGAGGTCATCAACTGCTTCAGGAATGGGGTATCCTCTCCCAATTTGAATTATGAGCTACAGGTTAGGAGGGCGACCACGAGGAAGGAGTTGTTTGAGAGGGCATATGATGTGGCTGTGGCTGAGGAACGAAAAGGAAGAAAGAAGGAAAGAGGCTCCAAACATTTTGAGGTTGTTGAGTCAACCAAAGAAGGGCAGACCAAAAATGATAACAACAAGGGGAAGAATAGAACTAGGGTGACTGAAAGAGTCCCTGAAAGCTTCACCCCACTCACGGTTAGCCGGACAGAAATCATGAACTCGGTCGACCTAGGACCTCCTGCCCCAATGAACACCCAAAATAAGTTCAGAAGGGATAATGGTAGGTACTGCGAGTACTACAAGGATACCGAGCATACTACGGAGGAATGTATGAGCTTGAAAAGAATCATCCAGAAGTGGGTAAATGAATGAAAGTTGGATAGGTTTGTGAAGGGAGATCGTCCTGCAGGAGGAGATCGACCTACGAGGAGTGTACCTGAGCCAATACAGCCAAGATTGACTTTGGGGGTAATTGCTGAAGAAACAAGCAATACATTGCTCAAAAACAAGATTTTCAAACTGAGCAAGGCTCCATATTTGGCACCTAGAAGCCTTGTTCAAGACGAGGTGATCAGTTCTACCCGTATGAGCTAGCTACCAGCATGAATGCGAGAGAACAGATATTGGTGATTCCTGGGATCATTGATGATTGTACATCCAGCCGAATTTTGATCGACACGGGGGCCTGCAAAGACATCCTCTACTACAAAACCTTCCTAGACATGGGTTTGACAGATGTCAGGTTGTCATCTTACTCAGGTCGACTTGAGGGCTTCACCAATCACAGGGTCGACGCAAAGGGCCAGATAGAGTTGGAGGTGGACATCGGACAACATCCTTTAAGGACAACATGTAAGGTAACATTTATAGTCATTGATGTTATAAGTGATTACCATGCTATACTGGGTATACCTGGACAGGTCGCACTAGGAATGGTGCCCTCCATCCCTTACCAAAGGGTCAAATTTCCCACCATCCTGGGAGTTGGGTATACCTGGACGAAAACTTTTGAGTGTACGGCCGAATCTTCCTCGTCGTTCCAACAACTCAAAGAGTACCTCGCCTCCCCACCATTGCTGAGTAGTCCGATCCAGGGAGAAAGTTTGTAAGTCTATCTATCAGCTGGAGATCATGCAGTGGCAGTAGTTTTGGTTAGAGAGGAGAATGGCTTTCAAAAACCTGTGTATTATGTAAGCAAGGCCTTCTTCGATGTAAAAGGGAGGTACTTCAATGCTAAAAAGGTAGCCTACGCCTTAGTGGTAGCAGCCAGGAAGCTTCGAGCTTATTTCTCTTCTCATCCTATTGTCGTACTAACTAATGCTCCTTTGAGGAAGATATTTCATAAGCCAGAAAGCTCGGGTCGACTGCTCAACTGCTATAGAATTGACGAAATTTGACATCGAGTACAGGCCTCGAAAAGCTTTAAAAGCTCAACCTCTAGCAGACTTCTTTGTCGAGCTTACGTTCACCAAAGAAGACACTGCAGAGATCGCCTCAAAAAAGAGCTTGAAGGGGAAAGATCAATCAATCCAACAGACAGTGAGTTTGCCCGATGACTACTGGAAGGTTTACTCGGATGGATCTGCCACAAAGAATGTCAGTGGAGCTGAAGTTGGGTTGATCGAACCAGAGACTGGTAGGGCTTTTGAAGAAGCTTTAAGGTTCGAATTTCAAGCCTCCAACAACCAGGCAGAGTATGAGGCCTTGAACGCAGCATATGAGTATGCTAGATGCTTTGGGGCGACAAAAATAATAGCCTAATGTGACTCCAAATTGATCGTGCATCAAGTCGAGGGAGAGTATGAAGTAATCAATCTTATTACGATCCAAATATTGCGAGCTGGTGAAAAAGTTGCTTCAAGACTTGGAATTTTGGGAGATACAAAGGGTAGGCCGTGAAGAAAACGAGTTGACCGACCTACTATCCAAGCTAGCTACTTCAGACGAGCAGCATGGACAACCAATCTCATACTTAGAGCATCTAGCATACGAAAGAGTGCAGGTTCTATGCTCGATCTACGGCTCTAAGTGTTGGATTGATGAGATGAAAGCCAACATTGAAACAGGCGAGCTACCACCTAACGAGCAGAAAGCTAGAGTGGTAAAGAAGAAATCCCCGAGATTCACTATACATGGAGACGCATTGTTCAGAAGGTCATTCGTCAAGCTGTTATTAATGTGTGTTCATCCTATGAAAGTACCTCAACTCTTGCTCGAAGTAAATATTAGAGTCTATGGAGGACACCCGGGGGCCAGGACGTTGGTGGACAAAATACTTACTTTGGGGTACTACTGGCCTCATATAAGGGAAGACGCTCGCGAGTTTGTGCAGAAATGTGATAAGTTCTAAAGATATGCCGACCTACCAAGGCTCCCAACAATCGAACAAACACCTGTAGTTGCAGCTTGGCCGTTCGACATGTGGGGGTAGATTTGAACGGACCCTTCCCACCAGCTCGTGGTAATTACAAGTATGTGATCGTTGCTATTGATTACTTCACTAAGTGGATTGAAGCGAAACCATTGGCAAAGATAACGGAGGAAAACGCCGTCAACTTTATCCATGATTACATTTGGTGTCGCTTTGGGGTGCCACACTCAATCGTTTCTAACAACGAGCTACAATTCTCAACTTCTTTTGAAACAGAGATGAAAAGGTTGGGAGTAAAACATTGGAAGTCATCAGCCGCCTATCCCGAAGGTAACAGACAAGCTGAAGCGACCAACAAGTTGGTATTTACAGCCCTAAGTAAGGGCCTACTAGGTCGGGCTGGCAGCTGGTTGGACGAACTACCCCTTTTTTTTTAAATTCCGCACAACCACCCGGGGGTCTACAGGAGAAACCCCAATTGCTATTACATTTGGGTCGAAGGCCATGGCACCTTCTGAGCTACGAATTCCTACTGCAAGGGTTGCTTTGTTTGATCAAAACCAGAATGACTCCAATAGATTGCTCGACCTGGACATATTGGATGAGAAACGAATGACCGCTCAGCTTATAATGATCAACTACAAGCAGAAAACTAAGGGGTATCACGACAAGAAGGTTAGAAAGAGGTCGTTCAATGTTGGGGACTACGTTCTACGAAAGATCGAGGTAACTGGAAGGTAAGATGAACATAATAAGTTATCTCCAAATTGGGAAGGACCCTACATCGTCACTAGAATTGTTAAGGAAGTGACCTACATGATTAGCCATCCATGTGGTGACGAGGTGAAACATCCTTGGCATGCTAGCCACTTAGTTAAATATTATTTCTTATTGAGCTCTCAATGTAACGGTCTACTTCATCAGTAAAATGGGGTTACCCCCGAGAAGTTTTATTCACAAACTGTGTTATACTTGCAACATGTTCAGTTCAGGTCAGACTCTTAGTCGATCTCGAAATATTAAACAGACTCGACTGAATTCCTAAGTTAACCTCGTTCTTAAACAGGTTCCACTGAATACTTATTTCAGTCTCGTTCCTTAAGCAAACTCGACTAAAGTCCTAAGTCAACCTCGTTCTTAAACAGGTTCGACTAAAGACTTGTGTCATTCTCGTTCCTTAAACAGACTCGACTAAATTCCTAAGTCAACCTCGTTCTTAAGCAGGTTCGACTAAAGACCTATGTCAGTCTCGTTCCTTAAACAGGCTCGACCAAAGTTTTAATTCAACCTCTTTCTCAAACAAGTTCGACTGAATATTCAGGTCAGCCTCGTTCTCAATCTAGTTCGACCAAAGCCTTAGTCAGCTTCGTTATTACAAACTGGTCCGACTAAGACCTTGGTCGATCTCTTAATTAATCTAGTTCGACAAAAAGACAAAAACATGGATCAAGGCAAAATGGTTCAAAGGTCAAATAGCATTAAAGTAACAAGTCCCCCAAAAGCGGGCCAGGACTTGCCCAAATTTGAAATACAAATGTTATAAATTAAAATGCCTCCCAAACCGAGCCAAGGCATTGACGACTAAAAAAAACAAATATTGTTTGTGAAATTGTCAATGGCTTAGACAAGTGAGATAAATTCACAAGTCTTGTCAATAGTATTGTCAATACTAAGAATAACACAGTTCACACCAATCCAAAAAGAAAATAATTGAGATTTTTAAAGCAGCGGAAATAATAAAAATAAACACAAGAGAATAGATTTTTCTCAAGTTATATATATATATATATATATAAATATATAACTTGAGGGATGCCCGAATGGCAAGACCTTTCTTAATGAAAATACTTTCGTTACAAGGTCGAAAAGTTTCCTAAAGATTTTCTATCAAAGGCTTAGTGGAACAACTATTCTAGAACACACTATTTACAAGAACTCACTATCTAACACTCAGAAACACTCTAGGAATGAAAGTTATTTGTGATAACTTACTGGTGGGGACACGTGTTGCCAACACATGAGACAACACTGAAGATTTGTGTTCTTGACTTGTGCAAATCTCAACTTCTGAATTAGGTAAATGAAGATGTCGAATGCAATATTTATAGGCTCCTAGAACTTGGAGCCTACTCATACTAACCAGAAAATCAACCATAAGATAAAATCCACCTTTTTAGCTCCACTTTCCTTGTTTGTTGAATACTAAGTCATCCTAGGCTTCACCACATGTACCGCCATATTTTAATTGGCGACATGCCATATTTTTAATGAAAGTGTTAGGCGAAATGCCAAAATTGAAAGGAAAAATTGACGACATGCCATATTTTTAATGAAAGTGTTAGGCGAAATGCCAAACTTGAAAGGAAAAAATTGGCGACGTGTCATACTTTAAACAAAAAAAAATTGGTGAAACGCCGTGTTTTAATAAAAAAAGGGATGGCGAAATGCCAAAAGTATCTTAACATACCATTGAAACCTAAAAATAGATTTAAAAATATTGATATGAACAAAAACATGATTGATTGAAATAATTAAATCATGTTTGTCATATAGATTCAATAGTTACCAGATCCAATCATGAATCAAGGATTTAGCTACTAAGGGCCCTAAAAGTATTAAACAAAGAAATAAACAATATAATTCCTTGTTGATAAATGAAAATCCAACGTGTGAGGGATCTCCCCAACTCCAGGACCTATAAACTCGTGTCCCAAGCTGGAGGGTCCCCAAAAAAACCCTTTAAAAAAATTCTTTATTAACTTGAAAAGTATAATAATCCTTTTTCAAATCAATTTCAAAATAACCCCTCTACATGGAGGGGATATATAAACCTGCTTTCAAAGCTATAACCTGTTTAAATACAAATAGTACAAATATACAGGCTTACACAAGCCAACTTTAAACAAAACCAACTCCCTGGTTTAATTACAATACCACATCCTGAAAACCTGTTTATAATAGTTTTATATACAAAACTTTCCCCAAAATGAATAACATCAACCACGACCCCCAACTCCCAAACCACAACATACCCTGACAACCCAAAAGATGTCCAAACTCCTCCCCGGCCTCACCGGTCCGGTCCTCCTGTCTCAGCGAGATCTAAAACAATAAAGGGAGAAGGGGTGAGAAGAAATCTCAATAAGTTATTATGGATGCAACAATATGCCATATAATATGCAACACGTAATCAGGTTGCTCATAACCACATTGGGAAAATAGTAAACACTTTACGTTACCTTTCCCGTCCGAATAATCAGTCATATAAAACATATAAGTCTCCCAGCTATCCGTAAGGCGGTTGGCACGATACAGAAGTGGCCAATAATAATGTAATGACTCCCAGCTATCTGTAAGGCTTGTTAGCACGATACAGCAGTGGTCAATCCCATGTCTGTGATCACAGACATGCCATGTCACAATATAATGTAACATTCCCAGCTATCTGTAAGGCTTCTGACACGATACAGCAGTGGCTAATCTCACGTCTGTGGACAACAGACGGGCCTAATTATAGGTATAATGCAATTCAATCACTTATAAAACAAATATATACTTGATTGTATCCCACTATACCCATAACAATAGTTCATATAACCATATTCAAGTACATAAACAGTTACTTGAAAATACATCCACACATTGGGATATCAATATATAACATGTTAATATTAATCATGTCAAACCATTTCCACAGTGCAACTTACCTTGTAAACAATATTGAATAATGCCAAACCAATAACATGGTATAATACTCATGCTCAAACCAATGAAATAGTGCAACACGTATTTAAACACAATGTGCACAACCAACCATGAATATGCAATCACATATGGGCACAATGTATATCAAGTAAGACCTACATATCCATGTCGTACTATTACACACCTTCTATAAAGGTTCCATATCAATTTATCAAGTTTTTATCAACTTTGGTTAAGTTGCACAATTGACTTTCAACCATTTTCAGGACAATATTTAAAGCCCTTCCCAATATCAATTTGGACCATTTAAGGTTCCATTGTATAGTACTAAATTGTACTAGAGTTATAGTCATAAAGGGACTAAATCCAAGCTAGGTTACTTAGGTTCACAAGCTTGCAAAGTCAGCACCAAAAACCTGTCCTGGGCACGAGTCGTGCTAATGGGCACGAGTCGTGCCCAACCCCCACACGACTGATTGGATTATCACGACTACCCCTCACGACTACAACCAAAGGGTCACTAGTGTCGCACGGCTGGACTCATCATGGTCACGACTCATGCTACAGGACAAGAGTCGTGCCCAACACCAGATTTCACTATTCTATGCTGGACAACATCAGCAACAGCCAGAACAATTACAACTCTCATTCTCAGCTACTACAAAGTCATCCAACAACAGTACACATATCTTATAAACCATAATCATACTCCCTTCATGCCATATAAAAATATTACACCACTTTCCAATTCAACCAAACCATACTTTATCAATTCTTTCATCCTAACCATTTTCAACCCACATGTTCATCGTTTTAAAGACCAAATAAAATGATCCAACATTACCAAAGATCATTTAAACCACATAATAACATCATTTACTTGGTAATAACATTTATGGAACAAAATCATAATAATTTACCAAAAATAGGTCGAAATGAAAAGAAGATTTGATCGGCTCTAAATGATCCACTCGCTTCCCCGATCAATAATATGTAATCAAAACCCGAAACGGATTATCGGTTGAATTGATACGAATTTCCGAAGGTAACCCTAGGTTATAAGATAAAACGTAGGGAGAAAGATACTGAGGAAGAACTTGAAGCTTCTGGGGAGAAATTTGATATTTATATAACAATTTTACACTTTAGCTCCTCCAAGAATCAACTAACCACAATCCACTACCTTAAACTTTATAGTTACACATAAGCTCCTCAATACTTTTTTTATAACATTTCATTTAAAATTTCAAATGTTATAACTTTACCACATTAATTCCCATTTGAACCATTTAGACGTTATATATTAAAATTTAATTTAATAACATCTAAATCACGTAAATGACCAAATTGTCCAAATAAACACATAATCAATCCATATATCATTTCAAAGCATATTATGAGATGCAATGCACCCCACCCCCACGTGCTCCACGTGTGCCCAAGATGGTGCCTAGGTTTAGGCACAACGTGCTGGCCGAAAACTCACGCCAAGTCCCTGAGATTTTAGATATTACAGAAAAGTACACCAACAATGCAAAAATACTCAAAAGTCCTTGGATTTAATTCCTAACAGGTCCCTCACTTTTTGTAAAATTCTCCTAAGGTCCATGGATGTGCGGCCTCCCAAAATATGGTGTGACGAGGTTCTCTTCGAGTTTCGTTCCCATGTGTGCGGATGCACCGTGTTATGGTGTGCGGTCGCCCCTTCTTCAGTACTCTCTCAGAATTTAGCATACTTTCGGAGGGTATAACTTTTTCATACGAACTACGTTTTGGACGTACCATATATCTTTGAAAATCTCTCAAATAGTACTTATCCACTGGAATTGATTGCTGAGTGGTCACATCTTTTTAATTTTTCTCGAAATTCATTCTTTCTTTTATTGCTGCTCCGATTCAGATCATTCCTTTTTACAACCTTTAAGATTATAATCCATACACTTTTCCTCTTTTTCCCTATACTTATAAATAATCTAAAAATCCATTAAAACACCCAATGTTGAGAATAAATAGGTCCAAAAGTTTACGATTTAGATGTGTAGAAACACATCCATCAAATACCTGCAAAATTATCTTTTGCTCGTCCTTGAGTAAATAAAAAAGAACTAAGCAAAAATAAAACTACTCCTAAACTGTGAAATATAAAAACATTAAAATTAAAAATATTTTTGGGATTTAAACCATATAAAGAGTTGTTAGCTATATCAGTATCAAATCTTTACAAACACGTATAATCAACAAGAGTTATTATGAACATGGGATTACATTTACATTAATGCATCTAACTTATAACTCTCTACCACAATATAAAAGATGAATGATTAATGGGAGATCATTGTCACCAAAGTAAGATATTTTATAGGGTCACTTGTGTCATTCTCTAAACATAGGGTCACTTGTGTCATTCTCTAAACCAATGATAATAAGATAAAATTATGAGCAAGGACACTCATATGAATGTTAAACACAATTGTCAAATTGGCTACTATTTAGGAATAAAATATGGTTTTATAGCTTGTAATGTGAGACGATAATCGCGAGCTAGGTTCATAGTTACAAATGAAGGTAAGGATATACGAAGTCAACCAAATGAAATTATAAAGACTTCGATAAAATACCATCACTTTGAGTGTATCTCTCCGCTCACCCACGGCAACCAATGTTTCAACCACCAAACTTAAAATTTTGCATACTTTCATATAAAAGGGTTGATCACGTTCCTTTCTTTCCTTTGGTCACTTTCAATCATCACTTTAACATAGGAAGGAAAAGCTTTTCAGATTTTTCTTCATTTTTTTATTTTTGCTTTACATATAGGAAGATAACGAATAATATTATTCACTAAATACTTTGCCCATGTCCCTCTTTTAAATAAAATACATGACACTTTTTCTTTCATTTGTTTACCACTTTCCACTCAATCCCTTTATTTTTCAATCATAACCCACAATTTCTCATTCATTCCCTAGTTTTATTTTCTTGAAAAGGTAAGAAAATAGTGTATAAGCGTAAGGGTAGGATAATGTGGGTACAAAAGGAAGACGAATTGTGATTTTTGATAACCTCTCATTTTATGAGAGATTTTCATTATTATTAAAGCTCAACATGGGTTCTATCGAAAATTTTTATAAGTGATTAAAAAATTAAAGGCTCACAAACTAAGTTCAAATAAAATAGTCATATAATACTTCCTTAATAGCCTATTTGATGTGTTATTGACAGTCATACAAACATGTTCTAGGGACCTGATAATGCCAAATTGATCCAGTAAATGTCTTTTAAGTTGGTAACAATGATCAAAAAAATAATATGAAAGTAAAAGTTGAAGTAATCATAATGCACATGTTTCAATATAATCATATCATCATATTGATAATAACACTTAAGATTCACAATTAAAGCACCCTCAAATCATCATACACTTTAGCTAACATCCAAAAATATGACAAGTACAAAAAAATTAATTTTTTCTATTTTTTTAGGGTGACACTATTGAAATTACCCGGATCCGAGAGGCAGCGCATTCGCGCCCCGGCATCTGGCATTTCCCCGCTTTGCAGCGTTTGTTCGATTGGAGGATGTCTCGCCGTTGTTTTCGCATTTGTAGAGTCCCCACGCCGTTTTTATTAAGCCCAAAACATTGAAAAAGGGCATCAGTTTAAAGATAATTTTAAACTATTTTTGTGTGATGGGATTTTGAGTTCGGAGGTCAGATGACTCCTCGGGAAGAGAATATTAGAATATTAGAGCTCACCCGAGTCGCCTCGTAAAACGAGTCTTTCGGATACCCCTAATATCCTTTAAAATGTTGTGTGTGTGTGTGTGTGCTTTTAAAAATGCATGCTATGTCGAATGTCTACATTGTACACTACGTATTGAAATGTATTGAAATAGTAATGGAAGGAAGCCTTACCAATGTTGGTTCGTGTCTGTCTTCCGCTGAGGAATAGTGTTTGAGGTCGGAGTAGCGTTCCGGTACGGATCGGGATTGCTTCGGGAGGGACCGGTTGTCTGCGGACAGAGTTTCGGCGTGAGTTGATGTTGCAGGCTGCGTTTGGGCGGAGGGTTGGCGTGCGTGGGGATCGCGGGGATCACTCGGGCAGAGGTTCGGCGTGCGTTGGGATCGCAGGGATCACTCGGGCAGAGTTTCGGCGTGGTTTGGGATTGCCGGTTTGACTCGAAAAGAGCCGGGACACCGTGGAAAGACCAGACAAGGCCTCGGAGTACCACGAGGGGCCTCAGAGTACCTCGAGAGTGCCTCGGGGCAGCGCGGAAGCGTCGCGGGAGCGCTCGAAAAGGCTTCGGAGCACCACAAGGGAGCTCGGAAGGCCTCGTAAGGATCCGAAAGGGGCCGGGAGTGCCTCGAGAGGACTTAGAGGGGAATCCAGAAGGCTTAGAGAGGAAGAGAAAAGTGGGAGGTGTGTGAAAATGAGGAGGGGGAGCCCTCTATTTATAGTGCCAGATTTGGTGCAAGAAGGTCCGTACGGACCTCCACAGTAATCCGAGAATTTTGGTTTTCCTCGATTTGAGGGAATGCGTGATGATGGTGAATATACGCAATTATGATGTCCCTGAGCAATAAGGTCCGTACGGACCAACTTGACATGCGAAGAGGTCCGTACGGACCAACTCTATGAGGAGGGTAATCATTTTCCGAGGATTTGAGGGAATATTGTGGACTTTAAGAGGATTCGGTAATTATTAAAGCAAAGAGGTCCGTACGGACCATGTATGCTTTTCCAATTTCTGAAAATTCCCAAAGGTCCTTTTGTCCCTTTTGTCCCAAAAAGGCCCCTCCTTGGTTTGGGGGGTTTTGAGAGGGTTTTGAGTGCCGGAGGTCGTCGAGGCTGCGTTGATGAGCTCTGCGGTGCTTCCCGTGTGTGCTTGAAAGGGGTGATCAGTTGGGGTACTTACGAAGCCCTCGACGACGTCAACTTATGAAAGAAGTGGGGTCGCCAGATAAGATAAGGGTCTAATACGGATCGCGTCTTTGGGAGATAAAGTGGCCAAGGGGAGGTCGGTGTGAGGACGTGGTGGTGTCCTATTGTGTGACCGTTTAGGTCGGTAATTTGGACCTGTGATTGGATTCCTACGTATCCTGGCGGGAATCAAGCACAGTCGTAGTTCGGGTGTGGGGTGAGTGTTTTGTGAATGCGGGCGTGGTGGTGCCACGAAGTGTTGTGTGACCGCCGAGGTCGGTGGTAGGGCGTGGTGGTGTCTGGGTGACCGTATAGGTCGATGGCTGGACCTGTGATAGGATTCCTACGTATCCACTGGCGGGAATCAAGCACAGTCGTAGTTCGGAAGTCATGAAATTGTGAGTGCGGGCGTGGTGGTGCCACTGAAGTGTTGTGTGACCGCCGAGGTCGGTGGTGAGGACGTGGTGGTGTCCTAAAATGTGGTGACCGCCGAGGTCAATTGTGAGGACGTGGTGGTGTCTGGGATGGAAATTTTACGATTTTCCTAATCGGGTGGTTTAAGGCCTTAGGGTAGGAGATAGTGATTTGGGAGGTTTATACGGTCTTTCGGACCGAGTGGTTTTAAAGCCTTGAGTGAAGATAGTAATTTGGTCGATTTACTCTGATCTCCGGTTGAGTGGTTTAAAGCCTTAGAGTGAAGATAGTATGAAGACTTGAGTCGTCTTCGGTTGCATGTGTGAGGACTTTGAATCGTCTTACGGCTGCGGTTTGCCATGAGGACTTTGAATCGTCTTATTTTGGGTTTATGCCATGAGGACTTTGAATCGTCGGGTTGGGTGCCGTATGAGGACTTTGAATCGTCTTCGGCTGCGGTTGTGCCATGCGTGAGGACTTTGAATCATCTTGGCTGCGATTTGCACGTGCGTGAGGACTTTGAATCGTCTTACATTTTGCGGTTGGTGCCATGCGTGAGGACTTTGAATCGTCTTCGGCGGCGGTTGGTGCCATGGAGGACTTTGAATCATCTTGGCGGCGGTTGGTGCCATGCGTGAGGACTTTGAATCGTCTTGCCGCGGTTGGTGCCATGCGTGAGGACTTTGAATCGTCTTACGGCGGTTGGTGCCATGCGTGAGGACTTTGAATCGTCTTCGCGCGGTGGTGGTGCGCGTAGGACTTTGAGTCGTCTTGAGCTTTGAGAGGTTTAGATGCCTCGTGCTTTGTCCGTTGGGGAGAAGGTTGGACTTACGATGGCTGCCGGTGTTCATCCGTTGGGGATTATCGTGGCCTTGTAGGGGCTTGCAAGGATTCCCTTTTTTGACTTGCTGGGGAAGGAGCTCGGGCTTACTTTGATGGTCGGTGTTTATCTGCTGGGGATATGTGGCCTCGTAGGGGCTTTTCCTGTTGAGAGGGTGACGTCGGGCTTACTTTGATGGCCGGTGCTTGTGTTGTCGATGAGTGGGCAAGGATGATGGCCGGTGATTGCTTCACCATTTGGCATTTTGAAGGCGTTTCGTGCCTTGGGATTTGTACTCGGAGGTGTTGGCTCCTTCTTGCGCTTGTTTTGCCGTTGAGTGGGCAAAGTTCGGGCTTACATTGACGGTCGGTCTTTGGGGATATGTAGTCTTGTACGACTTCCGCTTTGACTTATTGGGGAGGAGCTCGGGCTTACTTTGATGGCCGGTGGTTGAATTGCGGAGTTGAATGTTTTGGAGCGTTTTTGTGCCTTGAGATCACGTCTTTGGGAGGTGTTGGCTCCTTCTTGCACTTGTTTTGCCGTTGAGTGGGCGAAGTCAGGGCTTACGTTGGCCAGTAGGTGGTTAATTGCCGTTGGAAGGTGGGTGAGGACCGGTCTTATTTGGCCCAGTGGTTGGATTGCCGTTGGAGTGGCGAGTCCGGAGCTTACGTTGGCGGCCGATGGTTGAATTGCCGTTGGAGTGGGCGAGATCCGGGCTTACGTTGATGGCGGTGGTTGAATGCCGTTGGAGTGGGCGAGTCGGAGCTTACGGCGACGGCCGTGGTTGAATTGCCGTTGGAGTGGGCGGAGTCCGGGCTTATGTGGCGGTGGTTGAATTGCCGTTAGGTGGGCGAGGTCCGGTCTTACTGACGGCCGGTGGTTGAATTGCCGTTGGAGTGGCGAGTCCGATCTTCTGGCGACGGCCGGTGGTTGAATGCCGTTTGAAGTGGCGAGAGTCCGGTCTTACATTGATGGCCGGTGGTTTGACTCGGAAAAGTGGGTGTGGACCGGTTCTTACATTGTTTGGCTTTGCTTTGGAGGTATGAGTTCATTCTTTGTTTTTGATTTAGCAACTTGTCGCTTTCTCCATTTTCTTTTGCTGATCCGGTTACTTTTTTGGAGGTGTGGTTGCACGAGATCTTTCAGTGCTGAGTGGGATAGAGATCACAGGCTTACATTGCGGCGTATCTGCGATTATGGGCTCGTTCGGCGAGGAGAGGAGGAGGAGCGGGGGGAAGCTCTTACATCGCCTACGGGGATGTGCGGGCGTCTGGAGAGGTAGCCGGAGGGGTTTGTTTTGTTCGTGAGCTCGGTATGAGGGTGATGAGTTGAGGCGCTGAGGTCTTGTGAAGATGCCGGGGCTTGACTTGTGACGTCGTATGCACAGGGGAGGCGGGTCTTTGGCGATGGCCCGGGTGTGCTTCCCGTTGGTAAGCAGGGGACCCTCTTTTGGGATGCTTGATTCTCGGGATATGGATGTGTTGGACTTTGAGAGGTACCTTGGCGGTGTGGGTGGAAGGAGTTTATTTTTGTATGGAGAGGAGTATGGGGCCTTCGTGAGGAGGAAGTTGAGGACGCGCCGGGCATTAGCGAGAGAGAGGCGCGCGGGTTCCCCGAGGAGGTTCGATCTTGGGCCGGATTTCACGCGTATGTCAGTGGGGACGGATCGAGGAGGAGGTGTGCATGCCCGTTTACAGCGAGCTCTATTTGCACAGAGTGGATCCCCGATAGATCGGTGAGTGTGCTTGACTCTTTTCCATCTTGGCATCTTTTACGTATTTTCTCTTTTTGTTGTTGAGTATAAGCGTATTCTTTGAGCGTTTCCTTGGTGCTTGCTTGTGCGGAGTCCGGGGAGAGCCTATGATATCTTTGACTCGCCGTTATGTGGCGATGAGGTCGTTTGCGAAAGAAGATGGCGTCGAAGATGTCTTGCCGGTCTTCCCAGGCAGCGTGCCAGGCGTACCGGCATTTATGCCTTCGAGGCATTACGTAGCAGCGTTCCTCCACTAGAGCCGAGCCGGAGCCGCGGCGGGAGGACCTTCGAGGGCGGCATAGCATGGATGCCGGGGCGTCTTCGGGAGCTCCGGCGGCGGCCCTTTATCGGTTCTTCCCTCCTCGGGGCGCGGGAGTGAGGATCCTCGAGCCTTCTTTCTTTGATCCTTTCGTCGGATTTGATCCTTCGGATTACTTTGAGTGGCGGCCTCGGCGAAACTCGGTACTGCGATGATGAGGGCGTGACGGGCGAGTTCACCGGGATGCCCGACTTCTCTGGAGGACCTTGGCGAGGATGATGATCTTTGAGGAGTCGATTAGTATTCATTTGCTTTCCCTCTTTTCATATCTTCTCTTTTTTTTTGTTTAGCAGAGACATTTGATGTACTGTAATAAAACACTTGTATTTGCACGGCAAACAACATTTTATTTTAAGATGTAATGTCATTTTTGTGATTCGACGGGAATTGTCCTAGAAATTGTTGCTAGTATTTTTATTTTGTGCATGCCACGTGAAATTTGAGTGTGCGTTTGTGGGTAGTGTATGTTTTGCGGAATGGCTTTGGCCGGTGTTTGGGCGGTTTGGAGCAAGGTCTGCGAGGGCCGGTGGTTGTTGTACCTTGTTCTTTGAGGAAATGGGTCATGGTTGCAAGGAGGTCCGTACGGACATACTTAGCATGCAAGAGGTCCGTACGGACCAACCTTGCTTTGGGAAGGAGATAAATGCTTTCAGGTGTCTGGTTCTTCCCCATTTCCCCATTTGCGGCCATTTTGAGCTTTCTTCCCCATTTTCTCTAGGAACCTCCATTTTTGCCATGGATTCTTCGTATGTCCCTAGAATTTTGCCGAGGCTTTCGCGGGAGAGGCAAGCACACTTCCTTGAGCGGTGAAAACGTGGATGCGGCGCCGTATGAGGCATCGAGACGGGCTTTCGAGGTAAGGTTTCGTCTTTGCTCGATTTGGTCTTTTAAGGAGTTGGTTCTGATTGGGATTTGTTGCGAGTGCCGCGAAGTTGCAGGATGTTAGGAGGCATGTGTCTTGTTTCTCCTATAATGAAATGGTGCCCACTTTTGAGGATTTTCGGGCTTTGATGGGGGGCCGGAGGTGGAGGCCATCTCGCTTCCTTTGATTGGTGGTCTTTGCGGTGAGCGTGAAGCTTGCGAGGCTTTCTTCGTACTTCGTTGGAAGAAGTGCGGGGGCATGATCCTTGATTCGGGTCATATCGACATTTACGAGCTGCGGAGCGGTTCATGGTTGATGATGAGAGTGATGTCTCTTGGGACGCATTTGCCTTGTGCGTGATGGCGGCGCTTTTCATGGTCGGCTCCACTTGGCATTTGCGATGGCGCTTTGCTAGATGTGGTAGGGCCTTGCGGAGGCTGGAGAGGATATTGTCCCGTTGGTCTTTGGGGAGACTCTTCATGGTATCGACCGTCGCGGCGGGGATCGTTTCATGAGAGGGGAAGCCCCGCTTTGCTCACCTTGTGGGCTGCGAGAGAGACTTCGAGGCCATGCCAGGGCTCAGGCGTCGTTTAGCCCGTGGTCATTTGCTCGGCGACCTCTTGTGTTGGATATGGATCGATCCGCCTGGGAGAGATGGATGGCACGGCTTAGTACGCATCGAGATCATTTGGTGGGTTCCTTGTTTTGGAGGATTGAGACTAGGAGGATCTTGCGGGAAGGGTCTACGTTGTCGAGTTCCGGGTTTGTCTTGGTCCTCCTTCTATATTCCGTCGCTTGTTTCCGGCGGTTTGGGATGAAGCGGGAGCCTTTGTTGAGTGCAGGATGACCTTGCTACTACGGAGGTAGTTCCTCTTTGTATGGCGGCTTCGGGTGCCTTCTTGTATTTTACGAGGGTATGGAAGTATTCCGCTTTCCCTCTGTGGTACTCCTTAGACGTCGGGGAGTGTCGTATTGACGACTCGGTGCACTGGCTTTGGTATGGCGGCGTGTTGGGCAGTCCCAGTGGTCTTGGAGAGCGGGCGTGTAGCGATTACAGGACCCGGTTGCCGTAGTAGCTATTGCCTTAGGAGTGCGAAGCACAGGTCGACCACTTTGGATGTGACGGAGACACTTTGTTTGACCTACGAGACTAGAGTTGACCGGCCCGACGGGGAGAGGTCCTCTTTTGCGGACTCGCGGGGAGGAGATCCGAGCCGAAGCACGGGCGAATGAAGCCACGAGAGCTCTTGGATTGTTTGACTCTACGGGGAGGACCACGATCTCGGGCGAGAGACGCGAGTTGGTTCACGTGGAGCGAAAGAAGACTCGCCGGGGACGAGGAAGAAAGGAAAGAATGGCGAGGGGACAAGCGCGAGATGGCGCGGAATGACCTCCTAGGTATCCATTCATTGCATTTGCAAACACATTATTTGTTAAATGTATTAAATTTGTCTTTTAGCATGTTGTGAACTTGAGAGTAGACCGTGCTTGAACTCATCAAGAAATGTTGTAACCGTTAGTGATTTGTGATTTACTTTTAAAGCTTTGTCGAGACGCAAGATCTCTTGTTTGCCTTTGTTTCTTTTGTGCACTTTGTCGGCGTCCATCTTTGGACTTTTACATTTGCATTTGCGGGTGAAGCGATGCAGGCCATGATGGCAATCCCTTTGCTTAGGCTTTGTGCTTGGGCGAGAGGTTGAATGCTCCCTTGACAAGTCGTTTTGACGGTCTTTTCGTAGCTTCCTTGCCTCTTTGTTGGCGTCGGGCTCTTGACCTCTTTTTTGCGGCTTACGCTTGAGCTTCTTTTATTTTTTGTTTTTTTCGTGTGAGCCCTTGCTCGAGCTCTCTTTTTTTTTTTTTGTGAGCCCTTGCTCGAGCTCTTTTTTTTTTTTTTTTGAAGCGCGTGAGGGCGAAGACAAGCCCACGGCTTGGAAGCGAACATGAGTCGATCGTTTGATCTTTGAGTGACCCTCGGATGTCCTTTGATGTTGCCGCCGTCGTTTGACTTGGTCAAGGTGGCTGTTGGGGCGTGTTCTTGAAAAGTGCGTAGCTTGATGGAGGTCTTGATTGACATTCAAACTTTTGACTTTTTGTGTATTTTTAGGCCGGACCAATTAAGGTTGCCTACGTTCCCGGACTAGAGGGCTCAGAGTGCGTAGTTCGACACTACATGGAGTGCGAGATGCGCGGTTGTTCTTCTTCGGGCGAAGTATCTGCGAAGTTTGCTTCCGTTATTTGGATTCATGAAGGGATTGCCATCTAGTGCATCGGCTTCATGGCGCCTCAGGAGAAGATCTTTTGAACCACGAAAGGGCCGATCCATGTGGGTTCCCATTTTCCCGATGGGTTGGTTCGAGTGGGAGGCTTTTCTTTGAGTACAAGGTCGCCTTCCACGATGTCTCGGGATTTGACTTTCTTGTCGAAAGCTCTAGCCATCTTGCTTTGATAGGCTCGGACGTGTTCCATGGCCTTTAGTCGTCGCTCGTCTAGCGAGCCAATTCGTCGTGTCGGCCGGAGCCATTCAACTTCGTTGATGTCATTTTCAGCGGCACTTTCGGAGTGAGGAAATTTCTGCTCGATGGGAAGGGCTGCTTCCATCCGTATGTCGGGGCAAATGGGGTTTCTCTCGTAGGCATTACGGCGATGTGCGGTAGCCCCAAAGTGCAAGGTGCGGCTTCTCGGGCCAATCTCGTCCTCGGGTGGTCATTTTCGGATGATCCGTTCGAGGTTTTGTTTCTTTGCTTCACGGCGCCGTTTGTTTGTGGCCGGTAGGGAGAAGATTTGTGGCGTGTGATCTTGAATTCGGCGGCGATGCTGTCGAATTCCCCTTGAAGTGTGAACCATTGTACGATATGACCTCATTTGGGATGCCGTATCGGCGAGATGATGTTTTCCTTGAGGAAATGCGCGACCTTCTTGGAGGTGAGTACCTTGTAGGACTTGGCCGACCCATTTGGTGAAGTAGTCGATGGCTACTAAGATGAACTCGTGACCGATTCTTTGCTGGCGGAGCAATTTTCCCGATGACGTCAATTCCCCAGTGGCAAATGGCCGGGGTGTAGTCATGCGGTAGAGATCGTGGGGCGGCGAGATGATTGAGGTTGGAGAACCAGTTGGCACTTGTCGCGGCTTCGGACAAAGTGGATGCAATACGCCTCCATGGAGATCCGGTAGTAGCCCATCCTGAGAATGATTTGCATCGGGGCTCACGGCGTTCATGTGGGGACCGCAAGCCCCATTGTGGACTTCGTTCATGAACTTGTTTGCTTCTTCTTGGGCGATGCGGCGTAGGAGTAGCCCGTAGTAGCGTTTCTTGTATAGCATGTCCCGAGGATGACGAAGTGAGAGGCGAGGCGTTTTAGGGCCATGATGCTCTTGGTTTTGACCCATACGTTGTGTGGGTCTTCCTTGTTTATGAAGGTGATTTCCCGTTCTTGAGGTATTGGAAGATACTGGTTTGTCTTTGGAAATGGCGTCGGACTTGCGTCTCTTTGGCTCTTGACAATCTTGCAAATCGTTGTGATTAAAACCTTCTCGGCGGCTTGGGCCCGGTTTTTCTCTCGTTTGACAACATGCTTAAATGTTTGCTTGATGCATTTATTTAATTAATGTGTTTGCCTTTTGTATAGATGAATTGTTATTAAGCTTAATATCATCATTTGTTAAAGATGCACGAAATGATTTTTTTAGGAAGGTCGGACCTTTTATTGAAAGCGTGAAAGGCGTACATTGTTGATCAAAGATTCACAATCGTCGGGCGTAAAGCCGTCAAAAGACTCAAAAGATGTGAATACACGAGACCACAGACTCGAAGCTAGACTATAGGCGATGAGGGATTGGACCGAGCTTCATTACTCTCGGATGGGTGTAGCTCTAGAGGGAGTGGTCTTTGGTTCGGGTGGCCAATCTTCCCTTGGCATGAGTCCGGAAAGTAGCTTGCATGCGGTTCGATTTCAAACCGGATCGGCGAGGTTTTTGGATGCTCCCACGATGATGTCCCTCCATTAGTGTTGCCACCGAGTCCTTGGGGGTTTTTGATGATAGAAGTCGGCGAGGGCTACTTCTAGGAGGCGAAGCATTCGGCGGTCGGAGTTGATTCTTGCTTGATGTTGATCACTTTCATAGAATCTGCACTCTTTATGCAGGATCTTTGCTTGGATGACATTTACAATGTACGATTCGAGGGGCATGTTATATCTCCTTCCACTGATTAAGCCTTGGAGGAGGTTGCGCCACTTTGTTCATCAGGGTCGGACACCGGAAATGTTGAATTGAACTAGGCTTGTGATGGTTTGTCCCAGTAAGATCCGAGAGTGTCGGCTAGAGGGTTGTCTTGTATCGGGGATCGTTGATGAGCCGGTTGCAAGAGGGTTTCGGCGAAGTAAGGGTCTACTCCTCGATCAATCTCCATTAGGGCATCCATTTCTTGATCCTCTCTCAAGCATTCTTCACGATCGCATATATCGAGTTGTCATCACGACCCATGAGTTCTTCGATTTCCCGGCTCGTCGCGGCTTAGAGCGTGGATGTGGGGATCCGCCGTAGCGGGACGGGGTAGGAGAATCATGCAGGGAAGAATATTCGGTCATGTCGGGACCTTCTTACGGGTCATAGCTTCGGACAAGCACTTGCCATTGCCTTGCTTCGCGGATCACTTGATCGCTCCGTTGGCATTGATGAATTTCACGCATTGGTGAAGAGTAGATGATCTGCTTTCATCGATGTATCCAAGGTCGTCCCAACAAGCGAGAGAAGGTTGGTTTGATTTCCACGACTTGGAACTCTACCGACTCCGGTTGTACGTCGAATTGGATCCTCGGATTGATGACTCCTACGATTGGTCGTGCGGTGGAATCGTAGGCTCGGATTACCGAGGTGAAGGCCTTATCGAGAGAACGGTCGATGCGGAGTCGTTTAAGTGTGCTCAGCGATGATGTTGGCTGCGGAGCCGTTATCAATCAAGACGTTCGGGAGGAAGAACATCTCTATTTTTATGAGGATGAGGAGGGCTTCGTTGTGCCGATTCTCACATATTGGCAAGTCATCGTCTGTGAAGGCTAAGCCGCTTCCGTGCTACCGCTTGACTCGGTCTCTTACGAGGAACGTTCGATCCATCCATTTGTATGCCTTGGCGGGGCAAAGATCGTAGGGAGACGGTTGCCCTTGGGCGTTCTTGTCGGAATTCCCGGTCACGAGATCTCTTGACTCTGGTTTCACGCTCCCGGTCGTAGCGGAGACGGCATCTTGACGGTTTCGGAAATTGCGGGAAGTGCTGCTCTCGCTTGGAGTTTCGTCGAAGGCTATTGAGTTTACCTGTCGTTCGGGGAATGGATTTCCGATAGTATTGGGACCACGAGGGCGTTCCAATTTTCCCTCCTCAATGAGCCTGGACCACTGCTTAAGCCTGAAGCAATTGTCGGTGGTGTGGCGGGAGTAGTTGTGGAAGGCGCGGTGCTTGCTCATATCCATGTTGGGTTTGGGAGTCTTCGGTTGGAAATTCTCGAGTGGTTTGAGAAGATTGCGTTTCACCAAAGCTTCAAATACTTGACCCAAGGGCATTTCCGAGGTTATCTAAATCTTTGGGCGTGGGAAGCGAGGGGATTGTTATTCTTTGGGGTTGCTTGATCGCGGTTTACTTGAGCTCCGTTACGAATGTAGTGTCTTGTTCATTTGCTTCCTTTCCTTTGGTCGGGGCGGGAGTTGAAGTTGCCAGGTTTGTTCGATAACGGTAAGACGAGGCGGGGTTCTTTGTTGCCTTTTGAAGACTCGAGTCTTTTCAAACTTTGTCCGGCGTTGACCATGGCACGGAGATCCGGATAGAAATGGTGGGCGATCAAGGTCCTCAAAGATGGCTTGAGGCGGGAATGGAAGATGTCCATCTGCTCTTCTTTGGAAAGTGGATCCATTATCTCGCTTAGCTTCAGTTCCATCTTTTGTAGAACTCGCCCTTTTGGTTCGTCATCCTTTTGTTCGGTGGCTTGCGGAGTCATGGCGGTTTGTCTCCCATTCGAGGTTGGCGCGGTACTTCTCAGGGGAAGATTTCAACGATCGATCCCACGTGGAGCGGTTTTACGCCTTCACATTGAGAAACCACCTTAGTCTTTGTGGATTTGAGAGAATGTTGAAAGTGATCCGCCATACTGTTGAGGGTTGCCCCTTTGGCTCTCATACCCGGGACATAGGTGTCGATGTGGGTTTTGGGCATTGTCCCATCAAACTTTTCCATTTAGGCATCTGAATTTCGGAGGAGAGGGACCACTTTGCTCGGATCGGTAGGCGGGAGAGTCCTTGAGAACTAGCTAGCTTGCCTTGCATGTCTTTCATTTGTTCGATCGGCCAAGCCATGTGGGGATCGGTATGCGAGGTGGGTTACCGTTTTCGGGGACGGAAGCCGAAGATGGAGGTGGATTGGGCGATGGAATTGCCATTCGGGAGTCTTGGGGATGTAGTTGAGTGTATACCAACCCATACCACAGGGTGTTGAAGTTGAGGGCGTGATTGCCGAGGTCCGCTAAGGGTTGTGTTTGGGAGGCTGGGAAATGATTCGTTAGCCCCAATTGGCGAGACTAGCGGGTGGCAAGCTTGAGATGTCGGGATATCCGCTCGGGATGCCGTCCACAGTAAGCATGGGGACTTTTGATTATGATTGCGAGAGCTCGTATAGAGGCAAAGATTGAATCACAGGGGATACCGAGACGCATTGGGATACGACGGAGCGAGCACGTATGTGTCTTGTTGGTGCGAGCTTGATGTACGGAGAGCAGGAAGCTTGTGTTGGCGGGCATGCTCGGGCATTTGCTTGGTGGCGCTGAGGGAGGCTTTGAGCGGAAGGCTGCTGCGTTCTTTGGGATCTCGTAGCTTGGCGGAGGCGGGACCTGCTTGATAGCTTTGAGAAAGCTGGGGGAGCCAGATATGTCTTCGTCCTCTATGAGAACAAAGGTTCCATCGAGGTTGGGGGCTGGCTGTTTGTTCCTCGAAGACGCGAGGTGTCTACGATCCGAGGCTTCTTTGTTCTTCTTGGCGCTTTTTGATGGTTTCGAAGGCTCGCGGCACCTCCTCCATTGTGCGGAGGTTCCTTAGTGGCGGGGTTCCGTTTCCCTCAGCTTGTTATCTGTTGATCCCGTCATGGGAGAGTAGCGGACGGTGCAGGCAGATTGAAGCTTGGAAGGGCTATCGGACCTTGTGACCTCGATGCGAAAAGGCGGCTTCCGGGTATTCTCAACCACTCTCGGTTATTTGGAGGGTGACGGGCAAGGTTTAGACACGGGAATGGCCTTACGGGATAAAAGGGGAAAGCTCACGTGGCATGCGGTTTAGTTTCTTTTATTTATGATTTTGTTTTTGTTGTTTTAATTTACTTAAAACATGTTTTCTCGAGAATCCTAGGTAGGTTGGAAAAGATTGCTCTTCTTTTCGCAACTATGCTAGATCTGGGTCGATGGAGATCATACGTGCGGCTATAAGTCCCTCGTTTTGCACACGTATTTCGACATCCCGGGGTGGACGGCCCGGGCGAGGGTCCTATAGTGCAAGCGGTTTCCACCGGCCTAAAGAAAAATCGAACCTAAGGACCGAGCTGTCATGTTCGTTTTGATGCATTAGCCATGTGAATAGTGAACCGAGGCCGGCCGCTAAGTCAAGATCGAGGTCAAGAGTTCGGCATGACCTCTCTTTACCTTGCTTGCGCAAGGATGCGTGACGTTAGGCGTTGGCTGAGTCATATTGTGCATGGGCGACGTATCAAAGGCGTGATGACATGGTGTCATGTGGCATGGATGTATATCAGGGACGGAACATCGTGCAGGTGTAGCCGGAAATCAAGATCGAGTCAAGATTTTAGCATGACCTTTCATTCGCTTTGCTTGCATGAGGATCTTGAGTTAGAGCCTCGACTCGAAAAATGGCCGGCATGGTATATGTATCCGAGTTTGTATGACATGGGCTGGTAAAAACCAACCGAGTGCGGACGAGTGTGACTCAAGACTCAAACGTGCGGGGTTGACGCTTGGCTAGGATGGGATGTTTGGAATGATCCGTGCGCGTCCAAGAGTCCTAGGAAGACCAAACGGACTGCTGGCGAGACCACTCCGGGTTGAGGGTTGTAGTGTGCGGTGTATCCGAGGCATCGGTGCGCGTAGCGTGCGGTGTAACCGAGCGGCGGTGCGAGTAGTGTGCGGTGTAACCGAGGCGGCGGTGCGCGTAGTGTGCGGTCTCTAAAATTCTTTTACGAGTAAAACGAAGTTTTTGAAGAATTTTAAATGTATGCACGAGATGTATATTGATGCATTTTTTTGTATTTTATTTTTTGTAAAATAAAAAGTAAAGCACGTGCACACACACACAACATTTGAAGAAGGGGGTAAAATGAAAGTTTGACCCTCATCATCGTTTTAAAAATCTTTTGTTTTGTTTAAAAGTTTTTAAAACAAAAATTCCAATGGAGTCGCCAGCGAAATTACCGGGATCGGCTCGCGCGGAGGAGGCCCCGAAGCATCTCGCATTTGTCGCTTTTCGGGAATGTTTGCCCGGATCCGAGAGGCAGCGCGTTCGCGCCCCGGCATCTGGCTTTATTCCGCTTCAGCGTTAGTTGGAGGTGTCTCACCGTTTGTTTTTGCATTTGTAGAGTCGCCACGCCGTTTTTATTAAGCCCAAAACATTGAAAAAGGGAATCAGTTTAAAGATAATTTTAAACTGTTTTTGTGTGATGAGATTTTGAGTTCGAAGGTCAGATGACTCCTCGGGAAGAGAATATTAGAATATTAGAGCTTACCCGAGTCGCCTCGTAAAACGAGTCTTTCGGATACCCCTAATATCCTTTAAATGTTGTGTGTGTGTGTGCTTTTAAAAATGCATGCTGTGTCGGATGTCTACATTGTACACTACGTATTGAAATGTATTGAAATAGTAATGGAAGGAAGCCTTACCAATGTTGGTTCGTGTCTGTCTTCGGCGAGGAATAGTGTTTGAGATGGAATAGTGTTCCGGTACGGATCGGGATTGCTTCGGGAGGGGCCGGTTGTACGCGGACGAGTTTCGGCGTGAGTTGAGATTGTAGGCTGCGTTCGGGTAGAGTTTCGGCGTGCGTTGGGATCGCGAGGGATCACTCGGGCGAGAGGTTCGGCGTGAGTTGGGGTGGCGGGAGTCACTCGGGCGAGTTTCGGCGTGGTTTGGGATCGCCGGTTTGACTCGGAAGAGCGGGACAGGTGGAAACACCGAGGCGAGGCCTCGGAGTACCACGAGGGGCCTCGAGTACCTCGAGAGTGCCTCGGGGCGGCGCGGGAGCATCGCGGGAGCGCTCGGGAGGCTTCGGAGCACCACGAGGGGGCTCGGAAGGCCTCGGAAGGATCCGAAAGGGGCCGGGAATGCCTCGGAAGGACTTAGAGGGGAAGCCGAGAAGGCACAGGGAGGAAGAGAGAAGTGGGAGGTGTGTGAAAATGAGGAGGAGCCCTCATTTATAGTGCCGAGATTTGGTGCAAAGAGGTCCGTACGGACCTCCACAGTAATCCGAGACTTTTGGTTTTCCTCGATTTGAGGGAATCTATGATGATGGGGAATATTTGCAATTATGATGTTCCACTGTGCAATAAGGTCAAGTACGGACCAAGTTGACATGCAAAGAGGTCCGTACGGACCAACTCTGCGAGGAGGGTAATCATTTTCCCGGGATTTGAGGGAATATTGTGGACTTTAAGAGGATTCAATAATTATTAAAGCAAAGAGGTCCGTACGGACCATTATGCTTTTCCAATTTTACGAAAATTCCCAAGGTCCTTTTGTCCCTTTTTATCCCGAAAGGCTCCTCCACTTGGTTTGGTGGGGGTTTTGAGAGGGTTTGAGTGCCGGAGGTCGTCGAGGCTGCGTTGATGAGTGCAACGGTGCTTCCCGTGTGCTTGAAAGGGGGTGATCAGTTGGGGTACTTACGTCGGGCGAGGTTGTGATAACTTGATAAACCTTTGAAAAGACATAATATCTTTTAAACCGTAGAAGGTAAATACCTTAATCGTGCGTTAAGGCGAAGTTTATCGTAACCAATAGACTTTAGAAAAACGTACAATCTTTTAAGCCGTAGAAGGTGTTTAACTTACATCTTGGAGATGTTGTCATGTTGAACAGTTGCACATGTTGATCATACAAACATGCATCTTGAACTATCGTAGTTTATAATGACATCTTGCAAAACATCAACACGTTAGGGTTGGGTGTCAGCTTAGCTAACACCCCTCCGATTCTACTCCATTGGAAACAACCATTGTTCCCCCATCTCCTAAAAACCCTACTCATTCACCATCTTCCGTCACTCAACATAATGTGGAACCAACCCCTGTTCTCCCTTTTGTGGCCACTGTTCCTGATTTGGTCACCCCCTTAACAAAGAAAAGGAAGCTTACCACCTCCAAACCAAAGGGGAATACCATCAAAACCTCACCCCCTCAAAAAGTGAGAAGGTCTCACAGGGTGAGAAAACTCTCTGAGGCTGATAAAGCCAAAATTTTGAAGCTACCTGGTGGAAAACCAACTACAGCCTGCATCACCTGTGATGAAGAAGAAGAGGAAGAGGAGCCACAGAAGCGATACTAACCGGGAAACCTAGGGCTCAACAAAGTGCAACCTCAATATGACAAAGATGAAGAACCTTTAGCCAACATTCTCATGGAATTGAAAGGAAAGAAAGAAAGTGGGTGAGCTTGAGCTTTGTTGTGGAGGAAGATGAATGCGAAGGCAGTGATGATTACGATGATATCACCAAAAATGACTTAGAGACGGACGGAGTCTGTAGCTAATTTGGCTGACAGTTAGATTAGAGACAGAGCCAAAAATCGAGAGACGGATTCGGATTAGTCTCTAAATTAGAGACGGATTCGAGATTCCATCTCTAATTTAGAGACGGAATACGAATCCGTCTCAATTAGAGACGAGAATCCGAATCCGTCTCTAATATAGAGACGAAATACTGATTCCGTCTCTAAATTAGAGATGGATTCGGATTCCGTCTCTAGAATTTTAGAGACGGAGGTTTTGTATCGGTCTCTAAAATAGAGACAAATTCGAGAATCCGTCTCTAAATTAGAGGCAGTGATTCGGGAGATCGTCTCTAAACTTTAGAGACGAGATTTTAACCCGTCTCTAATTTAGAGACATATTTTTGAATCCGTCTCTAATTTAGTAGACGAGATTCAACATCTGTCTCTAAAATTTAGAGACGATTTAGTATCAGTCTCTAAATTTGACTTTTCTTCTATATACTTTCATTAGTTTAGTTTTTTCCTATCTTTTTTTTATATAATTTTTTAAAAAAAAAAACACTAATCAACAAATGCTAAAATATTATTTTCTATTCAATAAAAAATTTAAAAATAAATATAGGGTAGTCCGTCTCTCTTTTGACTTTTCATCTATATACTTTCATTTGTTTAGTTTTTTTCTATCTTTTTTTATATAACTTTTTCTAAAAAAACCACTAATTAACACAGGCTAAAATATTATTTTCTAGTCAATAAATTTTTTTTAAAAAAAATTAAAAAATAAATATAGGGTAGTCAGTCTCTCTTTTGACTTTTCTTCTATATACTTTCATTTATTTAGTTTTTTTCTATATTTTATTATATAAATTTTTCTAAAAAAAAACACTAATTAACAAAGGCTAAAATATTATTTTCTAGTCAATAAAAAATTTTAAAAAAATTAAAAAATAAATATAGGATAGTCCGTCCCTCTTTTGACTTTTCTTCTATATACTTTCATTTGTTTAGTTTTTTTCTATCTTTTATTATAACTTTTTCTAAAAAAAACCACTAATTAACAAAGGCTAAAATATTATTTTATAGTCAATAAAAATTTTTTAAAAAATAAAAAATAAATATAGGGTAGTCAGTCCCTCTTTTGACTTTTCTTCTATATACTTTCATTTGTTTAGTTTTTTTCTATTTTTTTATATAACTTTTTCTTAAAAAACCACTAATTAACAAAGGCTAAAATATTATTTTCTAGTCCATAAAAATTTTTAAAAAAATAAAAAAATAAATATAGGGTAGTCTGTCCCTCTTTTGACTTTTCTTCTATATACTTCATTTGTTTAGTTTTCTATCTTTTTTTATATAAGCTCTAAAGCCACTAAACCCTACACCCTAAACCACATACCTACACTTTAAACCACTAAACTATAAGTCCTAAACCCTAAACCCTACACCCTAAACCCTATACCTTAACCCTTATACATTATACCATATACCCCAACCCCTAAAGTCTAAATCCTATACCACTAAACCTATACCACTAAACCTTTTACCCTAAACCACATATCACAAACCACTAAACCCTAAACCTTATACCACTAAACCCTAAACCCTAAACTCTAAACCCTAAACCTATACCACTAAACCCTAAACCACTAACCACTATACCTAAACCTTATACCACTAAACCACTAAACCCTAAACCTTATACCTAAAACCTAAACCACATACCACTAAACCTAAACCCTAAACCCTAAACCCCAAGCCGTATACCACTAAATCCTATACCCTACCAAGGAGGATCGATTCGGTTGGTAAGGGTGAACGACTTCTCTATGGGAGGTACCGTGCTCGAACCCTGGCAGAATGAAACTAGGCATTAAATTTAATAGTGGGAAAAAAAACTCCCTTCCCTTTGTTGGAAGTTAAATTTGAAATTTGAAAGTTTGGAGCGTCGGCGGGAAATTTAGGGCGACACGAGGTGTCTTACGGGCCAAGGTTTTCCGGCCGTTTTGGCCGTTATTTTGGCCGCCGATCTGCATGCCGGCGTCGGGTATGCGGGGGCGATCCTTACTGCGTTGTAGGGAAGGAGTGTAGGGAGTGTTCTCGGCGAGGAGATTGGATCTATTGGGTGAATCCTCCATTAATGGAGAAGGAGGTCTTGCATTCTATCAAGGTGGGCGGAGAGCAACCTAGGGTTTCTTCTGGCATTATGGAGGTGCAAGGGGAGAGAGGCGGTTGCAGGTATCCATGTCGTATTCGGCGGCGGTAAAGGGTGATCGTGGGGTGGACGGAACATTTTTGAATCCGTTTGAAGGTTTGGATGCACCAATTAGACCTATAGCGAAGGTTGATGGTGCTAATGCATTGATTCTTACAGATAGGTGAATAAGGGTTTTGAGACTGGGTATTGCTATTTGGGGGGTATAGAGCCATCGAATGAGCACTTCGGGAATGTTATAATGGTGGAGGATGGGGAAATTGAGAAGGAGAGGAAATTGTCTTATCACTAAATGGGGTTGACAAAGGGTAGGGTTGAGATTGAGGTTTTAAACACGGGGTGGTTTTGAGGTTTTTCGATGGGGAGCCAAGTAACAAAATTGTTCTGCGGAGGAGAAGGATAGTGCTCAGCTGGATGATATTTCCTCTTCGCGAGAATCTTTGTGGCGGTGTGATAAGGGGAGATGTTGAGTGTTCTAATGAGGAGGTTTCTTCTTCGGCTGGGGAGGATGATTCGCAGGATTCTTCTTTTCTCATAGAGGATAGAGCAGGGCAAGAGGGAAATAAAAACGTGCAGCAAAAGGTGTCTCCTCGGAGAACTCGGAGTAAGCGTAAGGGGTGTCTTCTAAATCAAAAGTTTCCCAATAGGCTTGTTTCTAATATGGAATGCTAGAGGGTTGGGAACGTGGGAACTATGGACATTTTGAAATTATTGATTGCTAAGCATAATCCGTGGTGTCTTGCAATTCTAGAACCCAAGCTCATGGGGGATAGACTTTCCAAGGATTGCGAAGCGATTGGAGTTTTAATAATTTTTTGCATCGGAATCCAGTCAATACGCACATTTGGGTGTTGTGGAATTCGGATTTTGACATGGATATGGTTTGTAGTTCGCGTCAACAGATTTTGATGCGTGTTTCTTGTAGTGGGGATGATTACGGTATTCTTTCTTTTGTGTATGCGAGTTGTGATCGGGTTGAGAGGCAAGCTTTGTGGACGGAGGCGCGGATATTTCCGTTGATTTGATGTTCATTGGCTTGTAGGGAGACTTCAACATTATATCGCATCCTTTCGAGAAAGTGGGAGGTAATGGTTGGGATTTCACAGGTATGGATGAGTTTAATTCTGTATGGGTGATGCGGGTATTTACGAGGTGGACTTTGAAGGCGGCATATACACTTGGTGCAATGGCCATGATGGGTCGACGCGTATATGGCAAAGTGGATAGGAGTTTTGGTTAACGGGGCTTTTCTTTGAAGCATGGAAGCATCACGGTTACTCATGCCTCGGGACATGTCGGATCATTCGCCTCTAAAGGTTACCTTTTCGGAGATTTCCAAACCAAGGTACGTCTTTAAATTTATGAAAATGTGGTTGGATCATCATGATTTTAAGAATTTTGTGCAAGAAGTTTGGAGTCGTTGGTCGGGGTAATCCTTTGGAAAAACTCCATAGAAAATTACATGCTCTTCGCAAGGCCCTTAGACAATGGAATTGGGAGATCTTTGGAAATATCTTTAGAAAAATTGATGGGCTTCGGGATGGAATTATGACTTTGGATGTTCAGTTGCAGCAGGGTTGGGATGACTCAGTAGCTCTAAATCTCAAGCAGAAAAGGGTGGAACTCGCTTAGGTTCTACGTTGGGAATACGAAATGAAGCAAACTCAGTCGAGGCAGATGTGGGTAAAAGATGGGGACGAAATTCGGTGTTTTTCATTCTAGTATCAAGGAGAGGAGACGGATGAATTCTCTCAAATTGCGCTTCCGGATGGTTCTTGGTGTGATAATGAGGCGGTCTTGGGTAATCCAGGGCGGCTTACTTTGAGGAAATGTTCCGTTCTATTCCGCATGTTATTGATGATGATGAAGTCTATTTGCGGGTATTGATGAGGTTTTGACTTTGGAGGATAATATAGCTATTTACGCAATTAGGAGGAGAAAGAAATATGGGAAGCCATTAAGTCCTTAAATGCGAGACGGTGCTTCGGGTGCGGATGGTTTTACGGGTCACTTTTTAGGGGTTCTTTGGCACATTATTAAGGCGATGTGGTAGGCTACGGTTCGGGCTTTCTATAATGGTGAGGAGTTGCCAAGGGGCCTTTCTTCCAATGTTCTAGTTTTGATTCCCAAGGTTGATAAGCCAACGAGTTTTAAGGATTTGAGGCGATAAGCTTGTCCACTTTCATGAACAAGATTATCTCGAAGATTCTTA
>JAFEMH010004529.1:0-205086 GCA_022495995.1 Adenophora triphylla var. japonica | reverse complement strand
AACGGATTTTGACGATTCGCATTTGGGTACTTTCAGCTAGGCCCTCGCGCGACGTCTTCTTCGAAGGAGGGCGGGTCGCTGAAAGATAAGGATCCAAATCGGGATGCCTTACTTTGGAAGAGACCTGGGCGGTCACCGGGCCGGACCCTTAGCGAAAGGATTCCTACGTATCCCGAGCGGGAATTAAGCCGATCGTAGTTCGAAGGTCCAAGGAGCCGCGCGGGGACCTCGACCCGAGCGAGACCGTCGGGAGGCGTGCCCGAACCCGAGAGGAGACCATTGCGAGGTACCTAACCCGAATGGAGACTATCATGAGGCGCCCGAACTCGGGACTTCGAAACCTTCGAGGCGTGTGGCGCTCAAACCGAGTTGCCGGATCATACGAGGGCGTGTGGCGCCTCGCCGGGCTTACGATGACGGGCGTGTTTATCCGTCCGTGGATAGGTGGCAATGATGGGAACTATTGTATTAAACCGCCGTTATTAACAACTCTTAAGGATCGACGTTTCTTCTTAGAATCCTGCCTGGGACGAGCATTCTGCCACTCCTGATGGCCGAAGAGGGATTGTTATGCGGGCTTACCTTCACGGCCGCCGAGGTGGACGATCGGGCCAGATCGCGGCCGAGAATGAATGGTGAAACCGCTAGAAATTTTAACCCTGAGACGGAATTGTAACTCGAATGTCCGGAGACATGATTGAGCGTTTGAATGTCAAGCGTCAACTGGGGTTTTAACGTATGGAGACGGAATTGTAACTGGAATGTTCGGAGACATGGTTGAGCGTTTGAATGTCAAACGTCAACTGAGGATTGAATTTAATGTCTAGAGACGGGAATGTAACTGGAATGTTCAGAGACATGATTGAGCGTTTGAATGTCAAACGTCAACTGAGTATTGAATTAACGTCTGGAGGCAGGCGTTAGTGAAAACTAACTGAGAATTTAACGTCTGGAGACGAGCGTTAGTGAGGACTAACTGGGAATTTAACGTCTGGAGACGGGCGTTAGTGAAAACTAACTGAGAATTCAACGTCTGGAGATGAGCGTTAGTGAAAACAAACTGAGAATTTAACGTCTGGAGACGAGCGTTAGTGAAAACTAACTGAGAATTTAACATCTGGAGACGAGCGTTAGTGAAAACTAACTGAGAATATAACATCTGGAGACGAGCGTTAGTGAAAACTAACTGAGAATTTAATGTCTGGAGACGAGCGTTAGTGAAAACTAACTGAGAATTTAACGTCTGGAGACGAGCGTTAGTGAAAACTAACTGAGAATTTAACGTCTGGAGATGAGCGTTAGTGAAAACTAACTGAGAATTTAACGTCTGGAGACGAGCGTTAGTGAAAACTAACTGGGAATTTAACGTCTGGAGACGAGCGTTAGTGAAAACTAATCCGAGAATTTATCCCTTGGGGACGGGGATGTTAGAAATGTCTAATCGGGGGAAATTTTACACTTTGGAGGCCAAAAGGGGTAAAATTGAACCGCCCAAAGTTGAGGGGCCAAATTGGCAAGGAATCTTTTAATTCGTGCAAAGAAGAGTTCGGCCGGACTTGACCGAATTTGACCAGTTGTTCAAATCGCCAAGTCCGACGCAAATGGCCATTTTCTTTCATTATTTTCGACGAGGAGGAGAGAAAGGAGGAGAGAAAATTCATCCCAAATTGTGAGGTTTGCTCAGATTTGTGAAGGAAAATTGCTATGGAAGGTGATTGGGAACCAATGGCTCGTCATGGAAGGACCGATGACGAAAGAACGCGGTTGGTTCGGACCATTCAAACCAATATTCATCCATTGAATCCGACGGAGTTCTACCCGGCTAGGGAGAACCACAATTCCAAAGGAGGGATCGAGAGACAAGTAAGCTTCCCTCAAATTCCATTAATTTTAAGAATGTGCATTCTTTAAATTGACTAGGAATGAGTTAGGGATTTTGGTGCCCGGATTGGGGCTTTTGACTTTGCTATGAACCTTTGTCGAAATTGACTAGGATGTAGTTCAATTGACACTATGGGTAGATGACATAAAAATTTTGGTTGCAAAATTCCATGCCTAGATGCATTTTCCAAAATTAAAGTAGCTTTAATTCGGGACGGAGTAAAATTTTCGAAATGTTCGAAAGGATTTGAAAGTTCCGGTTTCGACGGAGTTTTCGAAATGGTTTTGAAAGTTCCGGATTCGACGGAGTTTTCAAAGGGTTTTGAAAGTTTCGGTTTCGACGGAGTTTTCAAAATGTTTTGAAAGTTCCGGATTCGACGGAGTTTTCAAAGTGTTTTGAAAGTTCCAGATTCGACGGAGTTTTCGAAATGTTTTGAAAGTTCCGGATTCGACGGAGTTTTCGAAGGGCTTTGAAAGTTCCGGATTCGACGAAGTTTTTGAAGGGATGGAAATATTTGTAGGAAATGAATGAGAACCGTATCTGCATTGCATCCTTTTGACATGCGTTCGTGCATCCTGTTGACGTTGCTTCTGTGCTTAACGTATTTTTGCCTTGTTCACCTGCAGGGGCGAGGGACGGTTGATACCCACAACCGTAAGAGTCCTGGGTGCCGAGGCAAAGGCGAGCGCCGTGGAGGTATTCCTGACGATGCTCGAGAGGGAGAGAGGAGTCCACGGCAGCACTCGGTGGTCGACTCCGGCCGGGCCGGGTTTATCGGCGGTAGCCGCGATAGCCGATACGCAGAGGGCCAGTCCACGTACGTGGCTCGAGCGAGTATCGGTGGGATACGACCCACACTTTCCATTTCGATGGGGAGGCGACTGACTCCCACCGACTTTGCCGCTATCACCGGGTTGCCATTCTGGGGCAACACGCCGGTGTGGGTGGATGGTTATACCCTGGGCGCTTGTCCTGAGCCGCCGGGTTTTGATATTACCGATGCCAGTGGGCTTAGGCATTCGGCATACAGCCGATGGAGGTGCATCTCGCAGACGGGTATTGCAGATTATTTGGCCGGATCTCCGAGGATGACCGCGAGCGCCCGGCTCGAGGGTTCATTTGGTTCGCGTTGTCGCCGACTTTGTTCCCGACTTCGACACATCCCGTCACTTCCTCTCGCTCGGCCGCCGATGCACTTGGATGCCGCAGGGGGTATGCATGGGGGAGGCCGGACTCGGCCGAGCTCTATCATTCCCCTCGGACAAAGTTCTCGCGGGGAGAGGAGAATTCCTTGAGCTATTTCTCGCATGCTTTGGATTTAAGTTTACGTCTTTTTCTCTTCCTTGTCTCTGTTATGTACTCGTATGTATCTGCTTCCGTAGCCGACATAACTTTCCATTTGCTTGGCAGGTCTGGTGCTATGAGGTGTTCAATCCGCAGGAGTGGGACATTAGGGAGGCGTATCGACCCTTGTTCCCCGCCATGCTGGTTTGGCAAAAGAGGGCGAAGAAGGCGGTCTCATCGTGAGTGGGCACTCGTCTGACGTACGAGGAGGTGTCCCAGGCCCTGAACCGGAAGTTCTCTGAGAGGATCCAGCTGACCTGGTGGAGTCGGTTCCACGCTGTCGCGGTTCAGGTAGCTAGCGAGGTTACGCGGTGGAGGAAGCTCCCGGTGGGACTTCATTGCGACGCTATGTATCCGGGGAGAGGGTGACCCGTCCGCATGGCCCGGGGTCACTTCCGATGGTGCCGGTAGATCCTCCTACGCACATGCAAAGCATCCTCTCGTCGATGCCGATGGATGAGTTGGAGAGGTATAGACATGTGGCGTGTTCTACACCGAGTACATCATAGCGGGGCCGACTATGAGACTTTCTTGAGGATGAGGCCGAGGAGCCCACAGTGCAAAGACAGGAGGGCGATGGCCCCGGATATCCCCGAGATCTCCCGCTCCCACGCGCTAGGCCGGCGTACGAGGGGCCGGACGGTTCGCGCAGCGGCCGGGTGATCCCACTCCTGATGAGCCGAGACCACTGTGATAGTGGTCGACCCCAACACTTCGTGAGTGCCTTTTTTTGATTTTCTCGCATTTGATAGTAGCATTCTCGCAAATGTTGCATCTGTACTTTCTTCTCGTCTTCTGATGACTTTCCAGGTTCGCAGGTGTCTGGCCGTACGTACAACGACGCTATGAGACTGGTGGCCGGGTGGTCCGCCTACGCTAGGAGGCTCGTGGCGTTCATGCGGTGCAGCCTCCTGAGGAGCGTGGATGTCCGTGAGCCGAGGCCGTCTAGGCCGAGAGGTTCGCCCGCTCCCACGGCCGGTGGGAGGACTTTGTACAGGATTTGGCCGCGCTCGCGGCGGAACGGGCCGGGTTTGGGAGCTCATCCTCCTTCGCACTCGGGGCATGAGAGGGGAGAGTCCTCGAGTTCGCAGATGCCGAGGATGCCTTTCGCATATTCCCGCCCGGGAGGAATTTGGCGACTTCTTGTTTGCGACGGATCCCACTCATGAGCAAGGCCGAGTGCTCTGATGACGAGCGTGACTCCTGAGTAGTCCTCCTTTACCGCTTTCTTTCTTTTTTTTTTGTATCGTCTCGGAACGACTTGATTTGAACTGTATTTGAAAAGGCGCCCGTGGGGCGGAACCTGTATTTCGCACATTTATTCTGTGATCACCTTCTGTTATTTTCGGCAAATAAGGAAGTAGGTTAATCAAAAATAAATAAAATGAAACATGCATTAAAAATTGAACGGGTCAAAATTTAAGCCTATATGCACTGATAATTAATTAATTGCACTGTTGCACGAGCCCTGGGCTAAGGGATATTGACATTGGTTGAATGAAACTAGGGCGCACGCAGATTCACAAGGCATGAACAGTGGCGTTGTTTGGAATTGCTTCCAATTTAGGAGCAATGGCCGCAGAGTTGACCAAGTCAATCCGCAGGGGAGTCCGGCCTGACCGAGAGTGAATTTCCGCATTCTTTTAAATTGCAGCTTTCACTTTGCAATTGGTTAAGAACTGCGCATTCACCTCTGATCAGTTAGCTGAATTCTCTCAAATTTCTAAGGTTTCCTTCATTTTCCATGGCTCCCTTTCCCAAGCTATCGTCTCGAATGCAAGAGCGATATTTGGACAACTTTCAGTCGTGGGTACGGAACCACACGAGGCAGAACAAAGGGTTTTTCGAAGGTCGTTACTTGGATGAAATCTGCTTGGGCTTTCAAGGAGCTCATGCGCGATTGGGATCTTTGAGAGCCGCTCATTTCTCGGGACGTACGGAGGAATGTGTACAACTTTTCGTACAACGAGATCACTCCTACGCTTGAAGATTTCCGGCCATTCGGGAGGACCCGAGACGAACAGCCTAGTTCTTCCGTATGCCGGTGGCATGGCCACCGTTGAGAAGCTAGTGTCTTTGCTTGGTATCTCTCCGGAGAAGCATACTGGATGCCGATATCGGATACCGATTATGTCGACATTTCGGGACCGCCCGATAGATTTGCCTGAGCCGAGGGGAGCGTCTTGCGTGGGACGCGTTTGCTCGTGCGCGATCGCTACTCGCTCACGTTCACGTCCCCGGGTGTGTGCCATCACAAAGGTACCGGACTCGGTGAGGCAGGC
Source organism: Adenophora triphylla var. japonica (assembly GCA_022495995.1). Taxonomy (NCBI): domain Eukaryota; kingdom Viridiplantae; phylum Streptophyta; class Magnoliopsida; order Asterales; family Campanulaceae; genus Adenophora; species Adenophora triphylla. The sequence goes on along the minus strand of JAFEMH010004529.1, from coordinate 199,578 downwards.
ACGGAGCGGGGAGACATCGTGCCGTCGGTCTTGGGCGAGACGTTCCCGGGCATAGGTCGGATGGCGACCGGTAGCCGATACATGTGGGGAGGGAGTCCCGCTATGCTTACCATGTGGTTGAGGGAGAGACTGCAAATGATGCCCGAGGTGCCAATGTCTTGTGACGCTGGGTCCTTCTCTCGACTACCTCTCGGTGATAGGGGGCAATCAGCCGAGCCGGAGCTCGATGGCCGCACTCGCACGCATCACTTGCGATGGTGGGTTCCCCACCGGAAGTTACAGACTTGCTCTGACCGCTCAGAGGGTCTATTGGTTGTCGAGTGCCGGGGCCGTCTCGCACGTCCTTCTACATTCCATCGTTGGTTCCGCGACAAGACGGCCGGAGCAGTGCCATTGACGGGCTTCGAGTTCATGCCGCTACCTTCGAGGTGGGATCTGCCGATGGAAGATCCTTCGACGCTATTGCCGCTCACACGGTGGTGGCAATACACGTCCTTTCCTCGCTGTGGTTCTCTTTCACCGAGAGGGGGCACCGTTCGTCGACGCAAGATTCGAACCGGTACGAAGAGTGTATAGGGGAGACACAGATGTCTATCTTGTGGAGACGGAGTGAGCCGTTGGGTGCCGACACCTTGACAGCCTCGACCTTGAGGAGGACCGAAGCGAGAGCTAACCTCGGAATCGTACCGGGAATGACATGGCCGACTATGAGGCCAATGCCGATCGGGAGGCCAATCAAAGCATGGTCATGATGGCTCAAAGCGAGGCGCTCGAGACAGAGCTAGGGAAAGGGCCGCGCTGATGCCACAGTGTTTGACGGAGGCGTCGGGAAGGGTCCCCGAGCTGTAGAAGGACTACCGGAATATTCCCCGTGAAGGTGAAGAACACTCACGGGGAAAGGGAAGGGGAAGAAGGATGAAGGACCAAGTTCGGGAAACTAGGTTGACCTTGCCGTCCGTAGTATCCACCCATTGTCATTGCACACATTAACCGATTAATGTTTTATTGTAGTTTTGCTAGCGTGTAGCGAGTCAAGATTTGACCGTGCTTGAACTCATCAAAGATTGTTTTAACCGTAATGAATTTATAGGTTAAATGAAAAGAGTTTTTCGAAACACAAGCAATTGATGCTTATTGTATTTTTTTTGTTTTTTAGACCGAACCAATGATGGCTGCCTACGTTCCCTTTTACAATTGGACTAAGGGGCTCAGTCACCGTAGTTCGACACTTTTAGGTGAATTTGAGAAAACGAAGACAAAAGAAGTGCGACTATTTTTTACCCGGATCATTAGCGGGAATGTATCCAAATGGGTATTACTCTTTTAGCACTTTAATTTTACCGAGGGACGGTGTATGGGGAAGGAGAGTTGACTCGTGCTCTTCCTCAAACGAAGTATTCGCGGAGCTTGCTTCCGTTCACGGGGTTAACGAAAGGGTTCCCGTCCAAGTCTCGCTAACTTCATGGCTCCTCCGAGAAGATTCTTTGTACCACGAACGGTCCTATCCAAGTAGGCTCCCACTTTCCGAGGGGATTGGTCCGCGTAGGAGGCTTTTCCTTTAGCACCAAGTCGCCTTCTCTCGATGTCTCTGATCTTGACTTTCTTGTCGAATGCTCGGGCCATTCCGCTCCGGTAGGCTCGAGCGTGTTCCATGGCTTTCAATCTCGCGCTCGTCGAGTAGAGCAAGTTCGTCGTGACGGCTCGTAGCCATTCGACTTCATTGATCCCGTTTTCCAAGAGGACTCTGAGGGATGGAATTTCCAATTCCACGGGCAACATTGCTTCCATTCCGTAGGTAAGCGCGAACGGAGTCTCCCCGTGGCGGTTCGATCGATGTTCGGTATCCCTGCAGGGCTAGATGTAGCTTTTCGGGCCGCCTCCCGACCTCCGGTGGTCATCTTCCCGATTATCATGGCGAGAGTCTTGTTGGCCGCCTCTACCGCACCATTGGTTTGTGGTCCGTAAGGAGAAGATTTGTGACGCGTGACTCGAATTCGGCCGAAGTTGGTCACAATCTCCTTCGAAGTGGGTCCCATTGTCGGATATGATCTCGCTGGGCACTCCGTATCGGCACATGATGTTCTCTCTGATGAACTCGGCCACCTTCTTAGAATTCGCACTTTGTACGATCTCGGCTTCTACCCATTTGGTGAAGTAGTCGATCGCGACTAAAATGAACTCGTGACCATTGCTCCTCGGTGGAGTGATCTTGCCGATGACGTCGATTCCCCATGTGGCGAAAGGCCATGGCGTAGTCATGCAATAGAGTTCGTGAGGAGGGATGTGATTGAGGTTGGAGAACCGTTGACATTTGTCGCAGCCTTGACGAACCGGATGCGCCGTTTCCATCGATATCCAATAGTATCCCATACGGAGAATGATCTCGTGTCAATGCTCTGGCGTTCATGTGCGGACCGCAGTTCCGTTGTGGAACTTCGCTCATTAGCTCGCCGGCTTTTTCTTTGTTTACACACCGAAGGAGTGGTCCTCGGTGGCGCTTCTTGTACAACATACCCCTGTAATGACGAAATGGGATGCCAGCGTTTTAATGCCATCATGTTTTTGGCTTTGATCCCTTCTTTGTATTTTCCATCTTCATTTGTGAAGGAAGCTTCTCCGTTTTGGAGGTACCGGTAAATTTGATTGTACCAGGTTCGTCGATCGTTTCTTTTTTATTTCGATCTCACAAAGAATAGGCGGGTGTTTCCCGTCCGCCTATTCTCGAGGGGTTTTACCGTTTCCCATCGGGAATTTCGACAAGAGAGGCGAGGGTTGCTGTGGCGTTCGCGGCTGCCTCGTCTCTTGGCAAATAATGAAAAGAGATGTCCTCGAACCGAGCAATGAGCTCCTCCATGTACGTGTGGTACTTCGGGAGGCCGTAATCTACCGTCTTCCATTTGTTGGACACTTGATTGATGATCAATGCCGAGTCTCCGTATACATCTAGTTCGAAATGTTGCGCTCGAGGGCGGCTTCCTGCACTCCGCCGCACAAGCTTCGTATTCTCGCCGCATTGTTGGTTGTTTCAAAATTCAGCTTGATGGCTATGGGAGTATGCTCGCCCTGGGATCGACAAGGAGCATTCCAATACCATTCCCTTCTTGTTGGCCGCCCCATCGAAGAAGAGTTGCCGCGGTTTGCGCTGCCGAGTGAAAAGATTCCGTCGTCCGAAAATTGCGGATCGTGACCCTCGGTTCACCGCTGGGAAGTCTCGCCACCGATCCGCCATTACTCGCCCTTTGTTGATTTTCTCGACCATGTACTTGATGTCGAACTCACCAGAAGAATGACCACTGGCTAGTCGCATCGACAGGATGGCTTGTCAAAGAGATATCTGACGGGTCCATTTTGGAGACCAGAGCACCGAATGTGACCGCATGTAGTGTTTCGCTTCCGACTACCCATACCAAGGCGGTACAAGTTTTCTCTAATGCCGAGTAGCCGAGTTCACTTCCTTGAAGCTTCCGCTTACGAAGTAGATTGCATGCTCAACCTTGGAATCTTTCTCGTTCTTGTGCGCATTGCTCCGATTGACGTGTCTCATCATCGATATAGGAGTAGTGGCTTGTCTTCATGTGGCGGGCAATGCACTGGGGGATTCACCAAGTAGGTCTTGATCTTCTCGAAAAGCCGTTTGGCACTCCTGAGTCCCATTTGATGTCGGCATTCTTCTTCATCGCTTGAACATGGGCTCGCAGAGAGATGTCAACCGGTTGATGAAGCGACCGATGTACCGAAGTCTTCCCATGAAGCTCTTCACTTCGTCAAAGTCCGAGGCGGCTTCATGTCGATGATGGCCTTGATTTTCTGGGATCGGCTTCGATACCTCTTTCGTAACCATGTACCCCAAGCACCTTGCCGCGCTGACGCCGAAGGTGCACTTCGCAGGTTCAATCTCATGGAGTGCTTTCGAGTCTCGTTGAAGAACTTTCTCGATCCGTCATGTGCCGCATGTCTCGATCCTCCGGAGTGGATGATCATGTCGTCGACATATACTTCGATTTCCTTGTGAATCATGTCATGGAAGAGGGTCATTGCAGCTCGCCGGTAAGTAGCCCCAACATTCTTTCGACCGAACGGCATGACCGTGTAGCAAGCATGTCCCCCACTGAGTGGTGAAGGCAAGCCTTGGCTTGATCCTCCTCGGACATTTTGATCCGGTTGTATCCAGCGATAACCCATCCACGAAGGACTTTACTTCAAAATTTGCCGTGGTGTCGACCAAAGCATGTCGATGTTAGGCAAATGGGAAATCATCTTTAGGGCCGGCCTTGTTGAGATCCCGAAATCCACACAAAGCATCTCGACCTTTCCATTGGCCTGTGACCGTCACGATGTTGGAGAGCCAAGTCGGGTACTCAATCACTCGATGAAACCAACTCTGAGCATTTTCTCAATTTCTTCTTTAACTTGCAAGGACCACTCGGCTTCGATCTTGCGCAGCCTTCGTTTGGATGTGCTTGATTCGGGATCCAGGGGAATTTTGTGCTCCACGATCGAGGGATCGAGTCCCGGCATGTCCCGGTATGACCAGCGAACACGTCAACATACTCCCTGAGGAGGCTTATCGTGGCTTCTTTTCTCGCATCGGCGAAGAAACCGCCCACTTGTGTCTCTTTAGGCTCTTGCACCGACCCCGTGTTCACTTTGGTCATAACCTCTTCGGCACTGGGGCCCGGTTGTCCTCTTGGTCAACTACACGCCGAGAACTTCTCTAATGTATTGTTCGTTTAATGTGTCTCGCTTCTTTATCAATTGAGTTATTAACGTCTTTTAAGTTGTTTGTTAACTTATCGCTTGTTAAAGTGGCAATGAGAGGATACTCCGAAAGGTCGACTTTTCATTAAACAAGAACGGAAATACATGGTTGGCTACATTATCATAGTCTTCCGGCGTAAGGCCGTTGGATGACTCGCAGGACCGGACTCGACAAGGACTCGACTCGAGGGTTTGAGACCGGGTTTAGGGAGATGTGGGTGCGGGCCCACCTTGTCTTCCATTTCGCCCGGCTTGCCCTTGGTCCTAAGTGAAAGTTACCCAATTCTTCAGCTGGCATTGCTGGATGCTTGATGAGGGTGCGGGATCGAGAGGCTTGGCTTCGTTGTCCCAATCATGGCAATCATGCGTTTCTGAGCCTGTGTCAATCAAGTTCGGCACCTCCATGACTTCTTCAAAAAGACTCGTAGAGCCGGTCCACCGAGAGCGTCTTCTATGAATTCCCGGTTCCTTCGCTTTGGAGTTACCGTCTCGAATGTGGCCTCGGCGGCCGATCCGAACAATCGTTTCCCATGAAGAGTACCTTGAGTTGCTCTTCCGCATCCGGGATTCCTCAATGTGTACTCATGCCGGACTGTGGTGGCGCTGGTCCAGTAGAGCCGTGATGTCGAGGAACGCTCCTTATCGGATTAGCCTTGAGTCCTCTCGAAACGCTTCGAGGTCCCGTGCTAGCTTTTCCATCCTTTCGTAGTCTCGTGCCGACTATCCCCGCTTCTTTCTCATCTTCATCGCTTCCACCGTCTGGCCCTCGCTCGCTGCTGTCTGGCCGCTCGCTTCGCTGCTGTTCCTTGTTGGTCCCCGCCGCTGCTCCGGTCCCCGCGCTGGTTCCCTTGGTGAAGTAATGAGCGAGGTCGAAACCGTAAGGTCGGAGGTTGGGTGTGCCGTCTGAGGTTCCCTTGCGGCCGCCGCTTTGGTGCGGGCGAGCCTTTTGTTTTCCTTGATGTCACCCGGTGTTGGCACGTAGCCAAGCCCCCGGACCGTGGTGTGGTCCTCGACTTCGATGACTTGGTGTCGGCCTTGTAACCTTTTGCCGAGCCCCGCCCCGGGATGAAGTTCATGAGTTTCATCATCTTCATGGCGGGAGGAATCTTGTCGTGAGACAGTGGAAGGTCCACGTTGCATATTTGGATCTTGGAGGTCTCCAGAGTGAATCCAGTTAATGCCATGTCGTCACTATGCTTGATTTCTAACACTGGAATGTCGTTGGTGCTGGTCCCCTGGTGACGCCGTCGCCGTAGATCGTGGTTAGCTCGTTGCCTTGCATGAACTTGAGGCACCGATGAAGGGCGGATGCCACGCCATTGATTTGATGCAGCCAGGACGCCCAGATGGTCGTGAAAGTGATTGGAATGTCCAACACTTGGAATTCGGTGGGATCATCCGCTTGCCGAACCAAATATTAAGAGTAGCAACCCCGAGAACCGTACGAGAAGTAGAGTCATAGGCCTCGACAAGGTGGATCAAGGCTTCAGATCTCGTAGGCTTGATGTCAAGCAGTCCATCATCTTGGCAGGCAAGACATTCATTCCGGAACCTCCGTCTACCAACACGCGGGGAAGGCGACGCTCGTCCACTGACTATGATGTAGAGCGGCTCATTGTGATCGCCCCCAAATTTTGGAAGGTCCAAATCGTGAAGGTGATAATGTTGCCGTAGTGGATGTTGCCGATCATCCGAATGACCTCATCCGGGGTCAAGGCCCACTGGGACCATGGTACGGGCCAGCTTTCCTCTAGCTTGAGCTTATGAGGATAAGAGGACGTGAGCAGTGGACCAAAAGGGAAATGTTCGCCCGGGTCTCGCTTGAGCCGAGTGAGGATCGGGTCCTCTTTCACGGAACTTGCATCTTCGGCGCACCGGGTTGCGCTCGCTCCGTCGGCTTTTAGTGGCCTTAGGTGGTAATGCATGGATTTGACCCGATCGGGTTAGAACGCCGACATCGTTTGGTTCCTTCGAACAGTGCCGCTCCGAGTTGAGCCATAGTTAGAGGAGGATTCCTCGTAGCGTAGGGCCATATGTCTTCCCTCAACTCATTGATCGTAGATGTATTCCTGGGAGCTTCGGCAGCCTTGACGGATTCTCGTCCTGTGATACCGGCTTCGGGGTGCCTCCGCGGGAGGTAGTTTACGGATTGCCGCACTGCTCGAACGTCGTGCACAATGCTGGTTGCCTCGAACCGAACCGTGCGTTGGCTGACCCTCCGGGGAGGTTGGAGAGTTCTTGGCTCAAGCAAACAGCCTCCTTGATCTCTTCACGATATATCGCGTTCCTTTCCTTCTTGCCGAGCATACTGTGGCATTCTGAGTTGGGTCCGGCGATACTCATGGTTTGCTAATTTTCCTCCGCTCTTGGCCCAGATCAACTTTCTTGCGGCAGAGCCTGCGTCGAGAGTTAGTGCCTGCGTTTCTTCCCATGTGAGAATGGCCAATGCTTCTTTGAACTGCGTGCGGCCTAGGTAAACCTCCATCGGGAGAGTTTTCCTTCGTTTTATCTCGAGTGGCGGGTATGTCGGAAGGTGAGTACACGGCTTCCCGAACATCTCGCCCATGTGACTAGTTGCCGTCCCGCTTGATCGTTTCGTAAACGAATGCCGCAGCCTCGTGGAATTTCCCTGAGTAGTTGCTCGAGACGAATTTCCATCTTCCTCTTTTTTTTTTAATAGACCTTCCTCCCTAAGTTGGCCTTTAAGTTTGAGTGCGGAAATGATCCGTTTCCATCCTCCCAGGACCCTTGGGATTCCGGTTTTGTTGACTTCATGCCCGGCTTGGAAGAGAATGGTTTCATCGTCTTCGTCGTCGCTTTCGGAGAACTTGCTTTCCTTGGGGAGATAAGCGCCGGTATTCGTTCCGCCGTGCCGTTCCATCTCCTAGGTCATCGGGACCGTTGACCACCCTCGTTGGGCGTAGGGGGTTGGATGAGAACAGACGGTAGTCGATGAAGTTGCCGTGAGCAAAACCCCTGAGGTCGAACTGGTCTAGAGTGGCCTCTAGCTTTCTGTCTGAAGCTGCTTGTGAAACTTTAAGGGCTTGGTCCCTGTCGGTCTTTTGAGCTTGGTTTTCGTCCCAGAGATGGTTTTCTTGAGCGGCTAGTTCCATGAGGGCCTTCCTTGCGAGAGCTAAACAGTCTCCGTAGGTACGCACCGTCTGACTAGTGTCCATAACTGTGATAACATCCAAATCTCCGAATGGCGGAAACACTTGGATGATGTTGACAAAGGAAGTCAGACTGGGACATTCCATGCGGCCTTCCTTGATCTCGGTTACCAAGAAATTCGCCCATATCTGCTTGATTGAACACACGGGAGTGTTGAACTCTGCAATGTTGACAGTCTCGTGATGTCGCTCGATCGCCAAGTCTATCAGAGCTAGTAGTCTGCTGGCGGGATGTCTGAATCCGTGACCGTGATGACCGGGAGCAGAATCGAACTGGAGCATGTTGATGCTGAGGTGGTCATTTCCCACGTCGGAAGCTGACTTTGTCTTGTGGGGAAGACCTTTACAGATGTTTTCGAGGTGGCTGCCGGAAGTGTTCCCGAGGTTGATCTGACTTGTGATAGGGTGAGAAGCTTTGTCTCCTTTGCTGTTGCCCTTGGCCTTGATGGCGCTTGTGGCTTTAAGCTTGACTGACGGCACGGGTCGGTTGCCACTAGGGCTGGTACTTGAAAGTGATGATGAGCTCTGAGCTCGATTAGCCAGGGCCTCGTTTACCATGAGCAGGCAATGCCGAGGGTAACTTTGGCATTGCAGACCGAAGATAAGGACCGGATCCTTGGTATCATCGGATATCTCGGAATAGATGATGTTGACGAAGTCGTCAGTCACTTGATCGAGGGATTCTTTGTCGTGTCAACCACCTTGCTTCCAATTGTCTGATAGCCGCCCGTATCGACGTTGAGCTTGACAATTTCCATAGTGTTGGAGCCTTGGTCATAGGTGACCTGATCGGAACGGGTGCCGTCCTCGAAACCGAGCATGTGAATGCAGAGGTCTCGCCCGCTGGCCCGCGCATCCTCGACTCCGGAGAGTCCTGATTCGTCGTCGTATGATGGCTCAACCCAAACGTAGTGACGTATTGCGTCCGGGTGCGTTGCAGGAGCTGCTAGGAAAATATAATGCCCTTCACTGGAGAAGAGGGTGCAGCGGGTAGTTCCTCATGGAGGACACCCCATACGACGTCTATGCATTCAAGACGAGAATGACGGTGCTTGTTGACCTTTATCACAAATATTTCTTCACTGCGGGGCCAGAGTTGGCTTCAAGAATGCCGACGAATCTCCGATTGGAGACAGGGGTTTATGTACCCGCATCATGGCGATGCTCGGTTTCTTTCCACCGCCTCCAAATGTTGGAAACGGCAGCTTGAACTTGATGTATCTGATCGCTCTGTGGTCCGCCCGCTCGAGTACGTTTACATAGTTAGCATCTCCGACTCGAGGGATTCTCATGAGATTTGCCCCGTAGTCCCCCTCGGTCTTTGAAGGAGGTAGCCCCGTGCCTCGATCGCGGCACGCTTGGCTACTGTCTCGGCTTCGTTTCCTATGAGGAAACTGTCCCCTCTGATGACTTCAAGATCTCCCTGCCGGTTAATGAACTTAACGCACTGATGGAGAGTGGAAGCTATGGCTTTCATGTGATGCAGCCAAGGGCGTCCCAACAGAGCCGTGAATTCGGATGGAATGTCCATCACGTGGAATCTTGCTGGCACCATTTGGGTTTCGAACCAGAGTTCCAGAGTCACCGTCCCCAGGATGGGACGAGACGTGCTGTCGTAGGCCTTGATAGTCCGGGTAGACGGAATCAGATGGCTTTCGTTGATGCGCAGGGCTCGCATCATGCTGAGAGGGAGAACGTTAACGGCTGACCCGTTGTCTACCAATACTCCGGGGAGTGATATGGTGTTGAGCTTGAGAGTAATGTACAGAGCTTCATTGTGCCCCGAGGCATCTCTCGGTAGGTCTTCGTCACAGAACGTGATCATACTGCCATACAGTCGGGAATCGTAGATCTGATCTCTATTCGGAGAAGGAGAGTCATCAAGCCATCCGTTTCCTATCTTCCTCTTGCGAGGTAAAGCCTTTGCTGGAGCCTCGGGATTGTGTTGAGGCTGTTTGTGGCAGTTGCCTCCCTTGGTTAGCACGTTGATCGAGTGCGAGTGCCAAGCTGATTTTGATCTTCCTTTGCCGGTCCGGTTCTAAGCCGGACAAGTTGAACCTTAGCCGATCCCACGGGGTTAGGCTTCGAATGGTAGTGAGATTACCAAGATCCGAGGTATTCCGGTGTCCCAAGGTCCGAACTCGGTGTCGCCGGGACTTTTCGGCTTTCCCACCCCCGTCCGCTCTAAAGCCGCATACGGCCTCGGAGGAAGGGAGGACTGGCCGGAGTAGAGTACGTAGTATTCGAACTTCCCGATGGCTCTCCGAGTGTACCCACACCGGTGTCTCCGCTTCGTATCTTTCTCTCGCCTGTTGTTGAGAGGACTTCTTCTTCTCGTTTTCTGAGGATTGCTCCGGACCACATCTGGGACTCGTACCTGTGCAAAGTGAGGCCACAAACATCGTAGCCGATGTGGACATTAGATGAAGACCCTACTGGAAGAGGCTGAGGAACCGGCTCGCGGCAATCTTCTTGGGCACCCACTCAATGGAATTCACACTGTTGTTGTTGTTCGGAAAAGGGTTTCCGATCGTATCGGGCCCACGGGGACGCTCCAACTTTCCTTCCTCTATCAAGTTCTGAATTTCGTATCGTAACCCCACGCAGCTTGTCGGTGGTATGGCCGTGATACCGATGGAAGATGCGCACTTGCTCTTGTCGCCGTTGACTACGGGATTCTTGGGTTTGTAATTTGCAACGGGTTTAAGGAGACCTTCCTTGATTAACCCTTCTAGCATATTGCTCGGGCATATCCAACTTGTCGAAGTGCACGGCATCGCTTCGAAGTGGAGTTGTTGCTTTGCGGGACCGGGGTTTCGTTGCCCGACCGCTGTCCCCGATGGATGTAGTTGACAGACGTATCTTTCCCTTTGCCGGGGCCGGTGCGGGATTGAATGCAACCGCCGAGCGGTATCTCGTATGGCCGTGCAAGAGCCAACTTTTCCTTGAGATCCTTCTCGAACCGTGAGCCGGCATTGACCATGGCCCGGAGATCTCGGGAAGAAATGATGATCGATGAGAGTTCTCGATGGACGGTCTTAAGCAGACTTGAAGATCCGCATCTGTTCATCCTCGAGAGTGGCTCCATGATCTCTGAGAGAGTTTCCAACTCCACCTCTTGTAGAATTCTCCGACGCTTTCATCCGCTTCGCTCGGTGGTGATTAAGTCCTCGCGACTCGTTTCCCACTCTAAGTTGGATCGGTACCATTCCAGAAGATGTTACCGATCCGATCCTAGGTGTGGCGATCCGCAGCTTGTCCTCGAAACCATCGTAACGCCGAACTTTTGAGCGTATGCTGGAAGTGGTCGGCCATTTGCTGGAGGGTTGCTCCTTTCACTCTCATGCCGAGAACGTAGGTGTCGACATGCGTTTGAGGACATTCGGTTCCGTCGAATCGGTCCATCTCCGGCATTCGGAACTTGGAAGGGAGAGGCGTGACCATTCCCGGATCTGTGGATTTTAGCATTTCCTGCTTTGAGCTGCTCATGGTGGCTTTCAGGTCTTTCATCTGTTCGACCATCCAGGCTAAGGTTGGGTCCAGTGGTGGACTGTGAGGCTCGGCACGGTGCTACCACGTGAGCGGTAGTGGTTGGAGGTGGAAGGCTTGATATATGTGGATATACGGGGGCCTTTTTCGAATCAGATCGGGGTTTGTCCCCGTGTTTTGGGATTCATGTATAGGCAATGGGATGAACCCAGTGGAGGGTATTGAAGGATATTAGCATCTGCTCGAGATGGTCCAGCGTGCGCCGGTGGTATTGAGTGAGAGGAGTAGCACCGTCTTGGCCAAATATGACAGGGTTGCCCCGAGAGGTGGCAATGTGAAGCCTAGGTCTACTGCTTTCCTTGGTTCGAAGGCATCCCGTAAGTTGGCGGGGGAGGGACCTGGTTGAAGGTTTGAGGAACTGGTTTCGGGGAATCGTCATCCTCGACCAGACAAAAGTACCGTCCGACCGGGGATAGCCGCTATACCTCGCTTATTCGTAAGCCGTACCATGAAATTCCCGCCGATCTTCTTTTGCCTCTTGTGAACCTCACAAGCCCTGGATGGCTTCTTCCAAAGTCATATCTCGCTACCGGTGGCGGGGGTCCTTCCCCGTCACGATTTCTCGGTGAGCTAGACATGTCGGAAATTCTGGCCGAGGGAACCGAAGAACCGTCTCGACGCCGCCGTAAACGGTGATTCTGGCGAGGCGTTGACCCGGAAATCTGGAACCACTTTCTCGCTCGCCGCAGGGAACGAAAGGAAGGGTTTAGGCTTCGGAAAGGGGTATTTGGCTCAAGGTTTCGGGCTCGTGCAATGTGCAGTTACCGATTAATGTTTACTTAAAGCGCGTTTTCTCAGAGTCCTAATCGGTTGGAAAAGAGCGAGTCTTCTTTTTCGCAACTAATCCTAGAGCTCTAATCAGTGGATCTCGTCACTACGCTTATAAGCCCCTCGTTTCCATTTGTAGATCATCTTTCTCGGGACGGACTATCCCAAGCGAGGTCCTATAAGGCAAGCGAGTTCCACCGACAAAGGAAAAAGTGAACTTAAGGCTAGCTGATCACGCAAACTTCCAACGTATGTGACGCACGGGCCACAGTCGAAGTCAACGTCCTTAAGTTAAGACGGGGATCGTGCCAAAATTTCGGCATGACCTCTCCTGACTCACTTGTGCGAGGGACCTTAGCTTTGGCGTTGGCCAAGTTGTGGCTGGCATGGTACATACGGTGAGGTTTGGTGACACGGTGTCACATTGAACCTTCGGGTATATTTTTCGGCAGAGCTCCGCGTCAAAGTCAAGGCTGAAAAGCTCAAGACTTCGGGTCGAGAACGACCTTTGGTCTCAACCTCTCGAGCTTGACTCGTGGCGGGAACCGGCGTAAAAAACATACACTTAGGCTTTATGACACGAGCTAAGCAAAAAACCAACCGGGGTCTTGGACAAAGTGTGACATAAAGAGTGCATGGCTTACACGGGCTAGGATGGGCTGTTTGGGACGACCCCGTGCGCCCCCGAAAGGTGTCTGGCAGACCAATCGGGGTGCAACTGATAAGGCCATCCCGGGTTACGGGTTGTAGTGTGCAGTGTACCGAGGCAGCAAGTGCTCGTGAAGTGCGGTGTACCGAGGCAGCAAGTGCGAGTAGTGTGCGGTCACTAAAATTCTTTTTCTGAGTAAAACTGAGATTTTTCAGAATGTGTCTTAAAGCATTATGATGCGCAGTTCAAAAGACAACAATGAAAATCAAACATGAATGGGGATGCACAAACATGGTATGATTTTGAAAAGTTGACAATGTAATGCCTTTGAAAAAATCGTTTGAGGTTTAAAGTAACACACACACATACGAAAACGAGGAAGGGTAAACGAAAGTTTGACCCACGGAAGGCTTTTTAGAAAACAGCGGTAGTTTTGAAAAAAGTATCCATATCCCCAGCGGGGTCGCCAACTGAAATTACCCGGGATTTCGCGCGGTCGCGAAACGCGGTTGTCTTTCGCGGAGGGTTGGTGTCTGAGACCTCGCTTCATGGGAAGGAAAATGAGGAGTCGCCACGCGGTTTTGTATTTTGAGCCCAAACGTTGAGAAACGGCTTTAGTGAAAATGGTGTCGTTTTTATTGGTAGCAAAAACTTAGGAAAAGGCTTTTTGAAAACAGGGGATCATTTTTATTGGTAGCAAAAACGAGTAAAAAGCTTTTTTAAGTACCAGAGATTGTTAGGTTCGGAGGACACGTTACGTTTCGGGAAGAGTATTACGAGATCACCCGAAATGCCTCGTATGACGAGTCTTTCTACCTTTCTCGAAAATCGTGTGTGTGTGTGTGTTTTGAAATGGGGGCTTTAATGACAAGCTTAATCTTGGTTTGAATGTCAAACGTTGATTAGGTGACTTTGTTTGAAAAGACGAGCGTTTGAATGACAAACGTCGGTTTTGAGTTTGAAATGAGCGTTTGCGTGGCAAACGTCGATTTTGGGTTTGAAAAGGAGTTCGAAGGTCGAACTCCGGTTTTTTGAACCGGGCGAGTCATTGTTAACGATTTTTACGGGAAAAAGCGTATTAAATGATTTTGAGTGTCTAATGGCGGCTTTTAGTTTGAAGATGAGCGTTTGGATGCCAAACGTCATTTCGCGCGTTTTGAAAGAGAGTTCGAAGGACGAACTCCGGTTTTGAACCGGGCATTACATTGTTAGCGATTTTTACGGGAAAAAACGTATTAAATGATTTTGCGATCAACGAAACGGGTTGCGACTCGGACTTTGAAAAGTAAATACTATCACGATCCAAACGGGTCGGACTTTGTAAATGACAGTATTTAAAGCAGTATCAATGGAATCGAACGATCCGGAATCGTAAATGACGATCAACGAGCCAAACGACTCGGAATTGTAAATGACGATCGACGAGGCCAAAACGGCTCGGAATTGTAAATGACGATCGACGAGCCAAAACGGCTCGGAATTGTAAATGACAGAAAAGTAAATGACAATCGACGGATCGATCGATCCAGAATGGTAAATGACATAAAAAAGTAAACGGAACGGGGTCGGAACGCCGTTTTAACCCGTGATTACTTCTCTTACGGGAAGAGAAGAGGATCGAGGGGCTAAAACATATCGGACCCCGTTAGATGGAGGCGTCTACATTTCAATAACGTGGTTCGAAACGGTTGTAGCGACTGGCGCGTAAACCGAGACGAAATGAGAGATTAGAGAGAGGGAGTTGTACCTATGGCTAGGGTCGACTCATTTGGCTCGGGAGGTGTATACGGGATACGAAGATTGGTTTCGAACGGTGTTTCGGAGTGGTGAGGGGCGTATTTGATCGAAATACGGAAGTTTCACGCGAATCGAGACAAATGGGAGCTCGGGAGGGGGTGAAACTCAGTTGGGCCGTGGGGTAGAGTGATTTTTGGGTAAAATTTTTGTTTTTTTTTTGGCTTTGACAGCAACTTCTATTTATAGGTGAATTTTCAGTAGGAGTCCGGCCGGACTTAGACTGAAATCCAGGGGGTTTTGTGAAACTTTGGAAATTGGAGGGGCTTGCTGGCAATATCTGAAAATCTGCAGAGGAAGTTCGGTCGGACTGAGACTGTATACCAGGGGTATTTTAGTCTTTTCACTTTGAATTTGATTGAAGGGTGACTAGAGGGAGGTGGCATGCGTGCCAAGTGTCCCTGTGAGTCACCAAATGTGTGGGAGTTCGTTCCCGGGTCCCGGTTTTATCCGTTTTTTAAATAACAGTCCGGAAAATGTCCGAAACGCCCCCGGAAAGTGCCGGAAAGTGCGTTTTTCAGAGAAGCCGTACTTTTACGTGCGATGACGTGTGTCAAGTACGCTTTGACGTTGGGATGCACGGAGCAGTCCCGGGACGTCTCGTTGGCATGGCAACGGGGAGTTACCGAGTTTCGGTTAACCTGGAGCGGGCCAGTTAACGGATTTTGGCTAACTTTCTAACGGATTTTGACGATCCGGATTTGGGTACTTACAGGTTATAACCGGTTAAATAACTGACGGTTATAATCGCCGGTTAGCCGGTTTGAAAAATTTGTAACCTTAACTGAACCGGTTAACCGCCTGTTTCGTTTAATCCGATTACGGTTAAACCGGTTAACGGGTTTGACCGGTTAGTTGACCGGTTAAAAACCGCCGGTTAGCCGGTTCCGGTTAGATTTTGGACACGTCTAGATGTATTTCATTTTTGAGAGATATTGGACAAAAATTCGATTTTTGACAGAGGGGTAGTCTCGCATGAGACAAGGCCCTCTTTTTTTTTTTTATGCACACCCTGGCTTTTGCCTAGACCGCCTTTTCAGGTTTTCAATCTAACGGGCTTCTTTTCTTGTGCAAGCTCTAATTTTTGCCTAGGCTGTCCCTTTTGGGATTTTCAACCTAGCGAGCGATTTTTTTCAAGAGGCCAAGTCACGCGAAGTACTTCTTGAGCTTGTCCATGTTGACCGGCTTTGGTTGTTGATCTCCGTCTAAATCCACCAGCTGAAGGGCTCCCCCAGAGAATATCTTCTTTATGATGTAGGGACCTATCCATCTTGGTCCCCACTTGCCGAGAGGGTTAAAGGGTCCAGGGCGGTGTTCACGGAGAACTAGGTCGCCTACTCTTATATTCCTCGTTTTGACCTTTTTATTGAAAGCTCTTGCCATTCTTATTTGGTAGGCTTGAGTGTGCTCGGCTACTCTCAGTCTTCTTTCGTCTAGTAGTGCTAGCTCTTCGTATCTGTTTTCCAACCAGTCTACTTTTTTCACTTGGTTTTCTAGGAGAACCCTAAGTGAAGGTATTTCCAGCTCTATACGTAGAACGACTTCCATCCCGTATGTGAGGGCGTATGAAGTTTCGCAGGTGGCTGTTCGAACCGAGGTCCGGTATCCCCAAAGTGCGAAGGGTAGTTTGTCGAGCCAATCCTTTCCAGTGACTGCCATTTTTCTTATGATGTTTTCGATCGTTTTATTTGCGGCTTCAACTGCTCCATTCGTTTGAGGCCTATAAGGAGATGACTTGTGGCTTACGATTTTATATTCTGTCAAGAGACGGTCGGTTTCTTTCTCAAAGTGGGAGCCATTATCAGATATCGTATCTTGTGGCACCCCATATCGACAAATGATGTTGTGCTCGATAAACTCTGCTACCTTTCGGGCATTCA
Source organism: Adenophora triphylla var. japonica (assembly GCA_022495995.1). NCBI lineage: Eukaryota > Viridiplantae > Streptophyta > Magnoliopsida > Asterales > Campanulaceae > Adenophora > Adenophora triphylla. Next base: position 183,010 of record JAFEMH010004529.1, on the reverse strand, counting down.
AGACTTTGTAGGAGGCGGCCTCGATTCATTAAGTGAAATAGTCAATGGCTACTAGAACAAAATTGTGCTCGTTGGTTCCTGCCGGTGTAACCTTTCCAATCACATCTATGCCCCATGTAGAGAAGGGCCAAGGGGATGTCAAAGGGTACAACAAGGAAGGCGGTGCATGCTGAAGGTTAGCATGTATCTGGCATTTATGGCTTTTCTTGACCATGTTGCTGCAATCTACTTCCATGGTTAACCAAAACTACCCTTGTCTGATGATCTTCTTGGCGAGCATGTTTTCGATCATGTGGGTTCCGCATACTCTTTGATGAACCTGGTCCATTATTTCTCGGGCCTCTTCTTCGGTGGCGCAGAGGAGGTTCCTCTTGGAGTACTTTTTGAATAGGCGATCAGCAATGATGACATAGTTAGCTGCTAATCTCTTAAGGGCAATCTGAGTTTTCTTATCGGCCTCAGGCGGGAAGGTTCCATCTAGGATGAAATGCAAAATGTCATAGTACCAAGGTTTCTTATCAGAGTCATCGATGGTGGCGCATTTGGATGACCATTCGTCCTTGTAGTCATGGAGGTCTATGACGGCGCAGCAGGCAAGAGTTGCTCGCCGAGCCACTTTAAAGGGTTTTACTGCTTTTCCTGTAGGGATTTGGACCAAGGAAGCAAGCATATCCAAAGCATCTGCAAACCGATTTTTGTCTCTGGGGAGGTAGTGGAACGAGACATCTTGAAATTGTTGCACCAATTCTTGGAACATGGTTACGTTCGACAAAATCTCATGTATGGGTAAGTGCTCGGTGATTTCCAGTTCCATCAATATGCTGGCCCGCGATGATTGAGGGCATGAAGGCAGAACTAGACGCTCCCTTAATGGGGAATTCAGAAGAGAGAATCCAAGAATGGCCATTCCTCTACGATCCCTACCACCATCAGGACGTACAAATGGATGGATTGAGCGCTCCCCGGAGATAAGACGATTTGAAACAGGTCAAACAAGCGACAACGCCAGGAACATTATAATTCACAGAGGCGGATTTGCTAGATTGCAAAAATAGGCACAACGAGGCCCTTCATATCACCATCAAGTTGAATACATTCGATCTCCCAGAATGGTTGATAACGGTTCGTCAATCATTATCCTCACCGCATGCATGATGAGACAGTTAAGAATCAATTATTCCTAGCTGAGACCTTCTTCCTGAATGCTACGAGGTTACGACTCCTTATCTCGCACCATTCTGGGGGTGGTAACCTTAGACCTCAAATTTGATGAGTAAAAAGAGTTAGTGGAATTCTAGGTGATGGAAATTGAGTCTGCCTTCACTACCCTACTGGGACGACCCTGGCTACACTAGATAAATGGAGTTGCATCAACCCTTCACTAATGCGTAAAGTTTGTCAACATCAAGGGAAATCTCAAAGTTATCCACCGAAGCATGATGGAACAATCATAGGGAACGAACTATGACCCAGAGGAAGGTCCTGACATGACCGAATACTACCTGGCGGATGATGCTCCAGATATGATCCAATACGAAAGGAATCCTAACATCAACGCAGTGGGTTTGATGAGTCAGAATCCAAGGAAGCCATGGGACAAGAAGGGGAACCGAACCAGTGCTACTGTGAGGAATGCATAAGGGAGGACCAAGAAATGGAGGCCCAAATCCTGCTTTATCGAGGGGAAGATAAAAGCCTCACCAAAAATCTCCATGAAGTAAGCATGCCTACCACTAATGCTTTGAGATTTGTCAACCCCCATGTGGACACACTTAGATCCTAGGAAGACGGTTATGATAGCATAATCAAATTCAACATTCTGTTACTCGATTTGGAGGAAATATGGAGCAATGTTCTTTGGAATCTGGTCAAGGAGGGAAAGATAGCATGTCCTGACAATTCAGATTTCATAAATGTGATCAAGGCAATGACCTTCTCTGCAGGAACGAATTTCCTAACAGTGATTGATGTTAGCATGAGTAGGCTCAAATATGAAGAATGTCACGCTATCCTAGAAAAGGCCCTCCACGACCTGTATCATCAAGATCCTCGAGATTTGGCAATGGCACCGACAAAAGGATGGAAAGTATGCTTCCCAAGGAACAACAAGATATCACTTCAGTTTGGCTTGAGGTTGGAGAAGAGATGAACCTACCTCCTGGGATGGTGTTGATTAGAGAGTGGCTACCAGAAACTTTGCCACATACGATGCCTGGAAGGAGTGAGCATCCCGAAGCTGCGGGAGATGCTTGGAGAGCACACAGTGAATACCCAAAGCAGACCTGGCTCAACTCGAGTATGATATGAAGGAATTCAAAATCAAATCACCCTCTGAATGTCTGGAAGCAACTTTAATCCAGTCTGATTGGAGGTATTTCATGGGGCTCAATCCTTCATAAAATAACCAGAATGAGATGGACGAAGAGGACGATATCATCCTTTGGAAAAGGATCAGCTCAAGATCATGACCATTTTTGTTGCATGATAAGTTGGAGAGAACTTCGCAAAGAGACGGGCAACCAAAATGTCGTGAAGCCTCAGCCTTTATCTTGGGAGGATATAAGGACAACCGTCAAACCCCCAGTAAAAGCGATAACGGTCTATGAGCTGAGGAATGATGTGTGGCCATATGCTAAACGAAACCCGTTCATGACAAAATTGAAAGAAAAAAACAAGGGAAGGATAAAGCCCGAAGCAAACGTACTGACCCCTTCCTGCCAAATTCCTGCAAATCTCCCATAAGGCCAGTCATATCAGAGCCTTGAACCGAGAAGGGCCCCTATGCCAAGGAAACCAAAATGTTGTACCCCAAAGGAGAAGACCCGATCTTGACCCAGTTGAAGCGCGCTCAAGCCAACATCTCCCTTTGGCCCTTGCTCACTTCCTCATATCCTCATAAGCTCAAGCTGGAAGAAAGTCTGGCCCGGACAGAGTTAAAACCTTCAGCCCAGACTATCAAGGCCTACGACTCGACGTCTCATGCAGTTTTGGGGGTAGCTACTTTAAACCTATGGTTTGGAAAATAGATGATACCCACAGACTTCCAAGTCATTGACATCCCAATCACCTTCACCGCTATCTTGGGCTGGCCTTGGTTACACCAAATCAATGGAGTGGCATCGACCTTACACCAATGCATGAAATTCATACAAGGAAATGATACGGAGATAGCGTAACCACGGAGTGGAAAAATACAAACGGCATCCTGATCCTAGAAATCAAGCACGATAATGATGGCATGATGTTGACAGGATTCACTCTTTAAAATCCTAAAGCACAAGTATGCTGCGTGGATCTCCCTCTGTCTTGGGAGCAGATTCCCCCTCCTATGAAAATGATGAAGCTCATGAACTACATCCCGGGGCTCGATTTGGGCAAGCGCCGTCAGGGCACTCATAAGATCATTGAAGTTAAAGAACAGACTGCTCGTCGTGGCTTGGGATACGTTCCCACTCCCAAAGACGCTGAAGAAGATAAGAGGATTGCACGTGAGAAGCGCTTGGACATTGAAAAAAGGATCCCATACATAACGTCCAATCTTCGCCCCTACAACCTCGACATGGCCCAGTATTTTGTAAAAGTGACCAACAATTTGAACGAGGACACAGAGAGAAAGGAAGAGATCATCAACGCAAGACAAGACTGGTCTGCAACAAAAGAGAAATGGGAAAAGCTACATCAAAGCCTTATGAAGTTTAGGATCTCAAGCCAAATCCCGTTAGAAGAGCATTTCTTGACATGCCGATTATGCCAGGTCCTACTACCACCACTGTTCACAATGAATATCGATTTAAAGAGGCTTCCTATTTAGTCGAGGAATTTTAAAATCTCTCTGTCATTGAACCTGCCATAAACAAACTGGATGAATCAGTGTTCGAATTGGTAATGCCCAAGGCTAGTGAAGAAGACTTCAGGGAAGACATCTGGGATGGACCTTTGCTTCAGCAACTCCTCAATGAGGAAATCGAAATGCCAGACTTGATCAATTTTGTTTTTGATAACTTGATGATAGCCGTAGTAAGAGAAAGCAGCACAAAGCCTTTTGACCCTCGTACCCTTGTGAACCAATCAAAATTGCCACTAAGTAATTCGGTTACCTTCTTCGGACCCATAGCTAGCAAAAGGGAAATGGTCGAGCAGCTTCTAATGACCCCTCGTTTCTTAGAGTCTAGCTTTAAAAAGTGTCTAGAGTCTGTTGTATTTGAGTTCGAGTCTCTCGAGTCATCTGATGGCCTCACTCCCAAGGATTACGAGTTTGTAGCAGACATTGTATTTCCGTATGCTTTGAATGAAAAGTTTGACCTTTCTGAGTATCCCCTCATTGCCACTTTAAAAAATGATAAATTACTAATAAACCAAGAACAACTGTTAATAATGATCCACTTGATAAAGATGCAGACACACTAAATGAATAATACATTAAAAAAATCTTTGAACATGTTGTTAAACGAGAGGAAAATTGGGCCCAAGCTGCTTTGGGAGTTTTAACCAAAGTGAATTTGGGGACTGCTTAAAAGCCTAAAGAGACGCAAGTTGGAGATTTATTTGTCGGCACCGAGCGAGAAGCATCGACCGCATGCCCGGATTGGATTCCACCATAGAGGAACATCGAATTACCTTGAATCTTGAGGCCAAGCCCGTCAAACAGAAGTTACGCAAGATCAAGTCCGAGTGGTCTTTACAAGTCAAGGAAGAAATCGAGAAAATGCTTCGCGTTGGCTTCATAAGAGTGATCAACTATTCATCCTTAGAGAAAACCTGTGAGGCTCTAGTGTGGGTGGTCGGGAAACTGAGACACTACATGCAATCACACTCGGTGCATCTAGTCTCCAAAATGGATCCTGTCAAATATCTCTTCGACAAACCTTCATTGTCAATGAGGCTCGCCAAATGGTCTTTCTTCTTGGCAGAATTCGACATCAAGTATGTGACCAGGAAATCAATTAAAGGACGAGTGATGGCCGAATAGCTGGCCGACTTCCCAAGCAATGAAACCAGAGGTCCTGAACCACAATTTCCAGATGAAGGAATATTCGCGCTTGAAGTAGAGAATCGATGGCAGATTTTCTTTGATGGAGCAGCTAACAAGAGAGGCAATGGCATTGGAATGCTTTTGGTAGACCCTAAGGACGAACACATAATGTTAAATTTTGAGGTTACCAACAATGCGGCTGAATATGAAGCATGCGCCGCCGATTTAGAGGCTGCCCTCGAAAGGAGCGTCCAAGAATTAGAGCTCTATGGGGACTCAGTCATGATCATTAACCAGGTCTCCAACAAGTGGAAAAAAATTGACCGGGGATTACAAAGATATCATGCATGCATGGAAGACCTCATTGCACAATTAAAAGAAGTCACTTTTCATTACCTATCGAGAGACCTGAATCGATTCGCAGACGCTCTAGCCACTCTATCCTCACTCGTGAAGATCCCCGAAAGGAAATTAGTAAAGTCGTTCAAAGTTGGAAGGAATGAAATTCCAGCCTATTGTTGTGAAATCGAGGTAGAACCTGAGTCAATCAATGAACCGTGGTACAACCAGATTTGCCAGTACCTCAAAAGCGGAGAAACCTCTATCATGAATAAGGAGGGAAAATACAAAGAATGAGTCAAAGCCAAAAGAATTATGGCCTTGAAACGTATGGCCTCTCATTTTGTCATCTTGGGAGATATGATGTACAAGAATTGCTACCAAGGACCGCTCCTCCGATGCATTAGCAATGAAAAGGCAATCAAACACATGAATGATGTCCACAATGGGGCTTGCAGTCCTCACATGAAAGCTCGGGCTCTGATGCAGATTATTTTTCGAATTGGCTGCTACTGGATCTCCATGGAAGCAGATTATATCCGTTTCATCACAAGCTGCGACAAATGCAGTGATTCTCCAACCTTAACCACATTTCACCTCATGACCTCTACTGCTTGACCACCCCCTAGCCTTTCGCCACTTGGGGAATCGATGTCATTGGGAAAATCACTCTGCTCGGTAGCAACGGCCACGAGTTCATTTTCGTAGCCGTCGACTATTTTACAAAGTGGGTCGAAGCTAAGTCCTATAAGGTGTTAACTTCCAAGAAAGTCGCCCAATTCATCAAAGAAAACATCATATGTAGATACGGCATCCCAAATGAAGTCATATCAGATAATAGGTCTCATTTTGAGGGGGATTGCGACAGATTATTGGCCGAGTTCAAGATCACCCATCATAAGTCCTCTCCCTATAGGCCACAAACCAATGGCGCCGTAGAAGCAGCAAACAAAACCCTCAAAAGAATCATCAGAAAAATGACAGTACGGGGATGAGATTGGCCAGAGAAGTTACACTTGACACTTTGGGGCTACCGAAAATCAGTTAGGACTGTCACAGAAGAAACCCCATTCGCTCTAACTTACGGGATGGAAGCGGTATTGCCCCTTAAAATTGGAGGTTTCATCGCTATGAATATTGTTAGAAAATGAAGTCAACGAGGTAGAATGGCTCTGAAGTCGACACGGCGAATTGGCCCTACTAGACGAACGCTGACCAAAGGCCATGGAATACATTCAAGCCTATCAGATTCGGATGGCTAGAGCTTTCGATAAGATGGTAAAGTCTCGAGATATCAGAGAAGGCGATCAGGTGCTTAAGGAAAAGCCTCCCACCCGAATCAACCCACTTGGAAAATGGGAACCTACATGGATTGGCCCGTTCGTGGTTTAGAAAATCTTCTCAGGAGGTGTAATGAAATTAACAGACCTGGATGGAAACCCTTTTGTGAATCCATTGAACGGAAGTAAACTCCGTCGATATTTCGCCTGAAGGATATTGAGTCCTCTCTTCCCCCCCTTCTACACTCTAAATTTTTTTAAATAAAAAATAAAAAATGCATACATATGTATTGAAGAATAATACCCGACTAGACTGAAAACCCTAAAAAGGGCATTCTAGGTAAAATCAGGGTTGCACCATTCTCCCCCCTCTGTCTCCCCTTCTCTTACAAAAATAGAGTCAAACTACGGAGACCTGAGCCCCTCAGTTCACTTGTAAGAGTGGAACGTAGGCAACCATCATTGGTTCGATCTAAAAAATATATATATATAATTCCAAATTTGGTGCTAACAAAGTTCGGAATAAGACGCAAGTAAGGATTTCGTGTCTTGATAAAACTCTAAAGTAAATCACAAATCATTACAGTTAAAACACTTCTTGATGAGTTCAAGCACGGTCTACTCTCAACTCACAAATTGCTAAAATATCATAAAACATCTAATAATTAATTTGCCTGCAATGACAATGGATGGATACTCAGAATTCTAGAAGTTCACTCAATGCCACTCGCGCTTGAACCTTCGCCATTCTTTCCTTTTTTTCTCTCATCCCCGGAGCGAATCTTCTTTCGTTCCACATGAACTATCCCTTTCTCCCTCCTTCCAAGATCGGGAGTCCTTCCTGTTGTGTCGAGCAATCCAGTCACTCTCAAAACTTCATTCGCTCGTGCCCCAGCTCGAATCTCCTCCCTACAAAGTAGGACCTCTCTCAGTCAATCTGCCGACCTTGGCCTCATAGTCAAACAAAACATCTCCTGTGATATCATGAGGGTTAGCCTAAGCTTCGGCACTCCTAAGGCTGTAGCTAGAATGGCAAACCTGCCTCATACTGGCCTCACACCTGCTCCCCAGAATCATCTGAGCCTGTCCAAAATGTCACTCATACCAGTCTAAGTACTCAGTGGTCAGAACAATACACTCTCTGTGTCTGAGAAGCACCCGAGGAGGAAAAGCAGAATACTTCCATATCCTCATGAAAAGAAGGAAAGTGGATGGGTCCGCCATAGAGAAAGGAGCTACCTCCATAGTAGCGATGTCATTCTAGACCAGCAAAGGCTCTTGCCTCATCCCAAACTGCCTAGAAACAAGAGACTGAATATAGAAAGAGGACTGAGATAGTCCCGGAACCCTGACAACATAGGATCTTCATGGATAGCCCTCCTAGTTGTTGGGTTTTGGGGTTACAAACACAGCGGAAGAATCTTTATAAAACAACAAAACCCTAGCCTTGAATCTGTCTAGCATGAAGAGATGAAATCATATGAAATAGATTTTACATACCTTGTAGCGATTATGTTTGCTCAAAACGAATCTCAAATCGAATCTGAAATTCAACCTTTGAATTGATGCCGAACCTTTGATCATCTTCTTCCTTGTTCTAATCCTTGTGATGAATCAACGATTGCAAGTCTTCAAGCTTTTGGAGATAAAGCAATCACCCTCTATCGATAATCCACACGCGAATGAACCAAGAACAATTCTTGTAGGATTGCTAGATGATCCTCCGATTGTTGAATCACTATTTAACAATCAATGGCTAAATTATGGAATTGATATGGGTGTTTTGATCTTTGATTCTCAATCAAAATCAATCAATTAGTGTTTCTATAACTCTAATTTTCGTCTATGTAGGCTGAAGCAAAAGGGTTCTATTTATACTTTATAAATATTCCTAACCCTTAGGGAAAAGTGCCCTTTTCCTAGCCAAAATCGGAGCCCAACAGGAGGTTTGTCCCGCGCGAGACTGCGTGTCCCGCGCGATACAATGTTACGATCAAAACTGGAGCTTAACAAAAGGCCTTGTCCCGTGCGAGACCTGGCTTGTCTCGCGCGATACAACCCTTCTGTCCAAACCAAGTCGTGGAAACGAGTCGTGACCAAAATACTACTCGTGCTGATTGAGAGCACGAGTCGTGCTCCTAGTCATGAGTCATGACCAACCCAAATTCAAATTTTCATCCATTTTCATCCGTTCTATGTGTGTTACCCTTTAGGAATTATATTTTATATTGGTAGTGAGTTGAAACATCAATCCCACAAGATATTAGTGATCTCTAGCAGGTCATTATGTCCACCCAATTAAATATAACATCAAAGCTTGATTCCTTGATAGATCAATGTCACAATCCCTTTGTCTACGATGTCATATTGAACATGAATCATGGTCCATGTCAACTCATCTTGTTCAATGCTTTCTTGATTCCGAATATGTTGATAATCCAACTGCATTTGATCTCTATCAAATCTCTTAAGTGTGGCCACACATTTCATCAACACTATTCATCGAGGGGCCCAAACAAAAATCTCTCTCAACGAGAGGGACAAATCCCATCTTGACTTATCATTCTTCCCTGCAGGAATCCAATCATGCCAACATAACCCTTATTGCTATTCTATTAAAGATAGTGTTAGACTACATCAAACACAATGTTCATCATGTGGAAGAGGATGATAATCTCAAGTACAAAGGATTCAATGACACGATTATCATGAGACTTAATCATGACATATATGACTATAGACCATGTCATAAATCTCATCGGTAGGTCATGTCCAGTACCTGTTCTCTAGCAAGTTCCATAAGTGTAATGTGCATCTCATGCATATAATCATCTCCATGATTATCCATTACCAACTTATACTAGTCATTCACAATAACTAGGGACGCAGGTTATTATAATAAACATGCAAACATATAATAAACCAAATAAACAATCTCTATAATAAATGATAAAGACGATTACATAGCGGTTTAAGTTATAAGTCAAACATAACTAAACGCCTAGGGCATTACACCAACAATCTCCCACTTGCACTAGGCTTCATCTATGTATCGTATACGCATGGGCCTAAATGACCATCATGCTTTGCTTGTGCGAGGGACTTTGTAAGCGGATCCCCAATATTATCATCGATTGATACTTTGCATTTCTTAACGTCTCCCCTATCAATGAATTCTCGAATGAGATGGAAATGTCTAAGTATGTGTTTGGATCGCTGATGTGACCATGGTTCCTTTGCTTGCGCAATGACACCATTATTGTCACAATAAAGTTCCACCGGATTAGTGATACTTGGAATAACTTCCAGATCACTAATAAACTTCTTGAACCAAACTGCCTCCTTAGTTGCATCGGATGTCGCTATATATTCGGCCTCAGTTGTAGAATCGGCAATAGTACTCTGCTTGGAACTCTTCCAACATATCGCACCTCCAATAAGCATAAACACAAATCCCGACTTCGATCAGAAATCATCTTTGTCGGTTTGGAAGCTTGCATCTGTGTAACCTCTTACAACAAGATCATCTTCCATCCCTCCAAAGACCAAGAACACATCCTTAGTCCTTCTTAAGTACTTAAGGATCGTCTTAACTGCCATCCAATGGTTTTCACCAGGATCAGATTGGTATCGACTCGTCATGCTAAGAGCATACGAGACGTCGGGTCTAGTACAAATCATGGCGTACATGATAGATCCAATAGCCGAAGCGTATGGAACTTCATTCATCCTCTTTCGCTCATCAGTTGTCTTAGGACACTGAGTCTTGCTAAGAGTAACACCATGACCCATTGGCAAGTTGCCTCTCTTAGAATTTTCCATCTTGAATCTTCTAAGAACCTTGTCAATGTAGGTACTTTGACTCAAACCAATTATCCTTTTAGATCTATCTATATAGATCTTGATGCCAAGGATGTAAGCGGCTTCACCCATATCTTTCATTGAGAAATATTTCCCTAACCAAGACTTGACAGTCTAAAGTGCAGGAATGTCATTTCTAATGAGTAAGATATCATCAACATACAATAATAGAAATAATACTATTCTCCCACTGAATTTCATGTATACACAAGGTTCATCTTCGTTCTTGACAAAACCAAACTCTTTGATCTTTTCGTAAAAATGAAGATTTCAACTCCTAGAAGCTTGCTTCAATCCATATATAGATCTTTGCAACTTGCACACTTCTTAGAATTTCTTAGATCGACAAAACCTTCGGGTTGTGTCATATACACATCCTCAAGTAACTTTCCATTTAGGAAAGCTGTTTTGACATCCATTTGCCATATCTCATAGTCATAATACACAGCTATGGCAATTAAAATTCTAACAGACTTAATCATGGCAACAGGTGAAAAGGTTTCATCATAGTCAACACCATGAATCTGCCAATATCCTTTTGCTACAAGCCTAGCCTTGTAAGTATGCACCTTACCATCCATATCAGTCTTCTTCTTGAAGACCCACTTGCACCCTATGGTTTTTACACCTTCGGGTGGCTCAATCAAGTTCCAACCTTGATTATCCGACATGGATTGCAATTCGGATTCCATGGCTTCTAACCATTTATCCGAATCGGGAGTGGACATCACCTCTTGATAGGAAGTACGTTCATCATTCTCAATGACTTCTACTTCATTACTTTCCAACACGAGAAATCCATATCTCTCGGGTGCGAATCGTAACCTATCCGATCTACGATGGACTGGTGGATCTTGAACCGGTTCCACAACTTCTTGTGAACTTGATTCCGTCTCTACTATTGGTTCCATGTTATTTTCGGTTCTTGACTTTCTCCAAGATCAACTTTACTCCCACTAGTTCCTTTATTGAGAAACTGTTTCTCAACAAAAGTACCATATTGAGCAACAAACACTTTGTTCTCAATGCAGTTGTAAAAGTAATACCCTTTAGTTTCCTTAGGGTAACCAACGAAAATAACCTTGTCAGATTTAGGTGCTAACTTATCAGAGACAAGTCTCTTCACATAAGCTTCGCAACCCCAAATCTTCATGAAAGTCAAACTAGGTTTTCTTCCATGCCACATCTCATGTGGGGTCTTAGGAGCCGATTTAGTAGGGACTCTGTTTAGTGTGAACGCAGCAGTCTCTAATGCATGTCCCCAAAAGGAAATAGGAAGGTCAACTTGACTCATCATCGAACGAAACATGTTTAACAAGGTTCTATTTCTCCTCTCGAACACACCATTCCATTGTGGTGTTCCGAGTGGAGTCAACTCTGAAACAATTCCATAGTTTTTGAAATGATTGTCAAACTCTTGGCTCAAATATTCACCACCACGATCGGATCAAAATGCTTTAATAGTTTTGCCAAGTTGATTTTGTACTTCATTTTGAAATGTTCTAAACATCTCAAACGATTACTTTTTGGACTTCATCAGATAGACATAGCCATATCTAGATAAGTCATCGGTGAATGTAATGAAATACCGAAATCCTCCCTAAGCAATACTGCTCATTGGTCCACATACATCGGTATGCATTAGGCCCAATAAGTCACTAGCCCTTTCACTACTCTTAGTATATGGTGGTTTGGTCATTTTTCCCAATAAACAAGATTCGCATACCTCATATGATTCATAATCATGTGAGTCTAAAAGTCTATCCTTATGGAGTTTAGATATGCGTTTCTCGTTTATATGACCAAGCCGATAATGCCACATGAACATATTATTCACGTCATTCGATTTAGACTTCTTGTCCATATGATAAATATCTTCAACATTATTTTGTTTCTCATCAACATCAAGAACATAAAGGCCATTAAATGAATTTGCAATACAATAGAGCATATCATTTAAATAAATAGAAAATTTCTTATTGTCAATAAGAAACCTAAAACCTTCATTATCCAAACAAGAAACGGAAATAATATTTCTACTCATTTTCGGAACGTAGTAACAATTGTTCAAAACAAGTACTAATCCACTAGGTAAAGTTACATCATATGTCCCTACGGCTAATGCAGCAACTCTTGCTCCATTCCCCACACGTTGGTCAACTTCACCTTGTTTGAGTAGCTTCCTATTCCTTAGTCCCTGCACATTTAAACAAATGTGAGATCCACATTCGGTATCTAATACCCATGAACTAGAAATAGAAAGGAAAATATCTATCACATAGATACCTGAATCAGAAGCATTCGTATTGCCCTTCTTCGCCTTTAGGCCTTCCTTGTAAGCCTTGCAATTTCGCTTCCAATGACCACCCTCTTGGTAATGGTAGCAAATTGCATCCTTCTGAGATACCTTGGGTGTTGCATCTCCGACAATGACAACTTTTTCTTTAGGTTTAGCAACACTTGCTTTACCTTTGCCATCTTTTTTGAACCCTTTACCTTTGTTAACCATTAACACATTTGTCGTTCCAGGCTTCTTGATATTCTTCTCTGTGGTCTTAAGCATCGCATGCAATTCCGAGAGATTTTTATCCATGCCACTCATGTGATAGTGCATTATAAAATGACCATAACTTTCAGGCAATGAATTCAATATCGTATCCGTGGCGAGTTCCAAACTCATCGAATTTCCAAGCCTTTTCAGACGCTCAATATAACCCTTCATCTTAAGGACATGAGCACCAACCGACTGCCCCTCTTGCATCTTGCATGCATTTAGGGCCTTTACCACATCATACCTCTCTTGTCTAGCTTGCACTTGGAACATTTCCTTTAAGCGTTCGGCTAGATCAAAAGCAGCTTCCATGTGTTCAAGGTCCTTCTGAAGAGCCTTACACATGGTGGCAAGCATAAGGCATGTCACATCATTAGAATAATAAGTATGTTTCTTATGTGCATCCTTATCTGCCCTTGAAGCATTGGCAGCAGGTGGAGGTGGAACGGGTTCCTCAAGAATGTACATTTTCTTCTCTTGCCTTAGAACAATTATTAGGCTTCTGATCCAATCAGAATTGTTTGTACCGTTCTCTTCGAGCTTGTCCTTCTCAAGGACGGATCGCATTGACAGGGGCTGATTATTGTGAGCTGCCATTACTACAATAAAATATGCAAACAATAAACATATAAGTATCAACGCATTTACCATCTAAAAGCAAATAATGTATTTCATAAATACTCCCACTCAATTATATACCTTCAAATACAAGCATGTATCATATAATCAAAATGGGCTAAGATCCATATTTCACTTGATTTTGGTTTAACTGAATCAATGCCCAAATCAAGCTATTTAGGTAGATAACATCAATCATATCATATATGACTCTTAGATCTTTTTATGAGATTTCTAGACATCATATGTCAAAACATGTTTTAATCTCATCTATGCCTTGGGTCAAATCTCATTTGAAAGCACCAATTAAGTCAAAACCTTTTTCAAATGTATGTGACATGGAACGATGCACCTAACTGAGTCAAAACTACATAAACCATAATCTCATCTTGATCACAATTTAAGATATAATGATGCACACTACATCAAAATACCCTAAACTTTCACAAGTGTTCTAATCAAGGTGTGGCATAAAACTTAAACATTTAGAAGGTTTTACACATATCAACAAACATCGCATGGTTGTAACATGAAACTTATGGGTACATAAACATGAACATAGGGCTTCACAAAATATTTCAATCAATCAATTTGATACAATTTTGAGAATTTACTAATCTACTTAATCATATTAAACAGATCAATAAACTATGTAAAAGAATAATCATATTAATCAATTATAAATCATGACTCTGGCATATCACATATAATTGTTTTCTCAAAACAATACACAAAAAATCATGGATCTATTTCATATAGCATGTAAAGCATTTAATCAAATTAAATCTAGCAAGCCAATTTCAATCCTAATCATGATAAACACGGCTCTGATACCACTGTTAGGTTTTAGAGTTACAAACGCAGCAGAAGAATTTTTATAAAACAACAAAACCCTAGCCTTGAATCTGTCTAGCATGAAGAGATGAAATAGATTTTACATACCTTGTAGCGATTATGTTAGCTCAAAATGAATCTCATATCGAATCTGAAATTCAACCTTTGAATTGATACCGAACCTTTGATCTTCTTCTTCCTTGTTCTAATTCTTGTGATGAATCAACGATTGCAAGTCTTCAAGCTTTTGGTGATAAAGCAATCACCCTCTATCGATAATCCACACGCGAACGAACCAAGAACAATTCTTGTAGGATTGCTAGATTATCCTCCGATTGTTGAATCAATATTTAACAATCAATGGCTGAATTATGGAATTGATATGGGTGTTTTGATCTTTCATTCTCAATCAAAATCAATCAATTAGTGTTTCTAAAACTCTAATTTTCGTCTATGTAGGCTGAGGCAAAAGGGTTCTATTTATACTTTATAAATATCTCTAACCCTTAGGAAAAAGAGCCCTTTTCCTAGACAAAACTGGAGCCCAAGAGGAGGTTTGTCCCGCGTGAGTCTAGCATGTCCCGCGCGATACAATGCTACGATCAAAACTGGAGCTAAACAAAAGGCCTTGTCCCGTGCGAGACTTGGCGTGTCTCGCGCGATATAACCCTTCTGTCCAAACCAAGTCGTGGAAACGAGTCGTGACCAAAAAACTACTTGTGCTGATTGAGAGCACGATTCGTGCTCCTAGTCACGAGTCGTGACCAGCCCAAATTTCAAATTTCATCCATTTTCATCCGTTCTATGTGTGTGACCCTTTAGAAATTATATTTTATGTTGGTAGTGAGTTGAAACATCAACCCCACAAGACATAAGTGATCTCTAGCAAGTCATTATGTCCACCCAATTAAATATAACATCAAAGCTTGATTCCTTGATAGATCAATGTCACAATCCCTTTGTCCACGATGACATATTGAACATGAGTCATGGTCCATGTCAACTCATCTTTTTCAATGCTTTCTCGATTTCGAATATGTTGATAATCCAAGTGCATTTGATCTCTATCAAATCTCTTGAGTGTGGCCACACATTTCATCAACACTGTTGTGGGTATTTTTCAGCATGGTGACATCTTCAGTTGATCCTGCATGTCAAGATGTTATTCCACTGTAAGTATTGTTTTAATATTTACTTATTTGATATTTCCTAATGTCTTTATTCTTATTTTCCAGTAATTAAGAGAGAAGAATACGGGATATTTTCCTAGCACGTTCAACACATCTTCAATGTCAAAGAATGACTTGGTCTCATGGACGTTGAAAAGGATAAGGATCATCTCCGGAATTGTAGGAACAAACTCTTACCCTTTCTTATATTTAAGGGGAGGTGGAGACGGAAATACACATGCATTCTTATATGCACACACTCTAAACACAAGTTGATTGTAATCCTCTCCATCCTCTTCCGAAGTTGTAACTCAATTATCATAGTGAAACTTTTAAGGTTGGAGACCTAACTCTCGGGGTTTTTTCCGAAGAGGTTGTCACCTCCAAGGTTTTCCTCGTTAACAAATCGTGGTGTCATTCATTCTTTTCATGTCATTGTTCCATTTATTCGAATTCCACAGTCCCCTCCTTAGTATTTAAATCCACACACTTGTCAAAGTCAAGATTCAACTCTATTGTTTTTTCTACCAAAACAATTTGGCGCCCACCGAGGGGCCTTGTGGTTTATCGGTTATTTGGATCATTTCCTAAGCAAATTCATTATGTCTGCACCCTCCAATGTGCCTGCCGCCGACAAGAGTCCCGCTGTTGCTCCGACATCAGGAGGTAGAACCAGCTTGCTGCCGCCACCTCCTCAGACTGGACCTCAGCAAACTCAACCTACGAAGACTCTACAAAAGGGAGCGACCTCTTCCAATGTAGATGCTGACATCCGAAGTATCCTCACCAGATTGAATCAAAGGTTGGACCAGCAAGACAACCAGTCAAAGGTGCTGACCAATTCCATGGTTAAGATGCAAAAAGATCAACAGCTCATCGCATCTCGGCTTGAAAACATATCACCACTGCGTGCAAGGATCCTCAACTTCGACAACACCGAAGGATCCACACTTCAGAGTGAATTTATCCCAATGGGTAGTCCGCCTCAAACTTAACAGTTGTCATCCTTAATGACGTCAACACCTTTGCCTGGGGACACCATATTGACGCCACCTTCCTCAGGATTCACTCAGTTCATCCCATTCATTGACAACACTACTGTCACAACTACTACGGACAACTCTGGTTTGCTAAATAATCTTTTCAATAATAATAATTTCAATCGTATTCCTATGGCTAACCCTTTTGCAGGAAACCCACTACCCAAGCGTATGCGATCTCGTAGAGCCGATAATGAACGTGCCTGTGCGTAACTCCTCCAATCCAACCAAAGTGACTCGAACCGCTACAATCAATCCCGGTTTGTCCCAAAGCAATTGCAAATGTTGACATCCCGAAGCATTTCAAAGTGTACCATCTATGAAGTTGTATGATGGTACCACGGACCCGTAAGAGCATGTTGCCCACTATCAAGAAAAGATGGACATAACCCATATTCCGCTTCAATTCCGGGAGGCCTGCTTATACAGGGGGTTTGGATCAACCTTGTCTGGACCAGCTCTCAAATGGCTGATTAGGCAACCCCTAGGTTCAATTGGTTCATACGCCCAGCTCATCAACATGTTCTATAACCAATTCTCATGCGATCGACAATTTGAGAGGTTGACAAGTGATCTCTACAATGTGACCCGGCCTAATGAAACCCCGAAGGATTATGTCCACCGGTTCAATAAGGAAGTGCTAGAAATTCCCAACCTTGACATGTCGACAGCCCACGAAGCATTCAAAATGGGACCGAAGAAAGATTCACAATATTATCAAGATTTGGTCATGACTCCATGTAAGCGGTTGGAAGAAGTCGGGAGAGCGGGCAGTGAGATTCATAAGATTGGAGGAAGATGAGCTGCGAAGATCGAAGTCCTCAAACAAGATGTCGACATATGACAATCCCGACAGAAAGACTGAATCGTCCCATCGCAGGAACCACCGTTCCAATCCTTATCCAAGGATTGATACTAGCAAAATTAATTCAATAGATGGTGAGGATGAAGATAGCGATAATGTGCCTAACATTTCTGATTATTGTTTTTCTGTTGACATTTCAGGTATACTCTGTGCAATGGGCAACCTTGGGGACAAATCCAGATGGCCAAAGAAGACGGATAAGGCCATGGGGTGGCGTGACAAGTCAAAATGGTGTGCTTACCATGAAAACTTTGGATTTGTTACTGAAGATTGCATCGCACTAAGAAAGGAGATCAGTTACTTGCTCTCGAATGGACATCTCAAGGAGTTACTGGGATCCAGAAAGAAGAAGGCCGAAAGTGCGGAAGCTCCTCATGAAGCCGAAAGACCAATTTCTCCCCCAGCATCAACAAAGGTGATCAATTTCATTAGTGGAGGTTCAGAAATATGTGGTACATCCTATTCTGCCGCAAAACGACATGCTAAGGAGTCAAAAGAGGAGAAGCCAGAAAGACAGCCCAGGATGTCGACACCCTGCCAGGATCCAATCACCTTTGATGAAAGTGATCGAGATAACTTGCTGGAACCCCACCACGACGGTCTAGTTATTTCCTTGCAGATCGCCAACTGTACAATCCGGCGTATCCTGGTTGATGGGGGTAGCTCTGTCAATCTTATTATGTTGGGTGCCCTTAAGGAAATGAACATCCCAGAATCGGAGATAGTTAAGAAGTCTTCAGTGCTCGTAGGCTTCAGTGGTGAGGTCAAAGAAACAGTGGGGGAGATAAAGCTTCCAATATACTTAAAGGGCCTCAACACCATGGAACGGTTCTGCGTAATTGATTGTGCAACATCCTACAATGTCATCCTGGGAAGACCGTGGATTCATGGAATGAAGGATGTACCCTCCACATACCATCAGTGTGTGAAGTTTCCAACACCTTGGGGTGTCGCTAAGATTTACAGTGATCAACAGGTGGCTAAGGAATGTTATAAAACTTCAATGAAGGCATCGACATCTCCAAAACAAGCATAGCAATTACAGAGGAAAGTACGTGAAGTCCTGGAAGCTAGGGAAGATGATGTGAAAGAAGTATTGCTAGACCCTTCCAACCCGGACATCAAGGCATCAGCAAAGATGTCATCACTCACAAACTTAACATAGATCCTAGCTTTAAACCAGTACACCAGAAACGTAGGAAGATTGCAGAAACCAGAAACCAGATCATCAAGGAAGAGGTAGAGCGCTTACTCAAAGCCAACATGATACGAGAGGTCAATTACCCAAGATGATTAGCAAACGTGGTTGCGGTAGAGAAGAGGAACGGGAAATGGCGAGTTTGTGTTGACTTCACCGACTTGAATAAAGCATGTCCAAAAGATCCTTTCCCTTTGCCACACATAGATTCGTTAGTTGATGCCACCTCCGGACATGAGCTCCTCACATTCATGGATGCATCCTCAGGATTTCAACAAATCCAGATGGAACCATCCGACCAAGAAGACACCGCCTTCATAACACCCACAGGTATTTATTGTTATATTGCAATGCCTTTTGGACTAAAAAATGCAGGTGCAACATATCAGAGGCTCGTCAACAAAATGTTCAAAGATCAGATTGGGGACACAATGGAAGTATACATCGACGACATGGTAGTAAAATCCAAGAAAGCCGAAGATCATATAAGCAACCTATCTCAAGCCTTTGACATCTTGGATTGTTTCAATATGAAACTTAATCCAGCTAAATGCAACTTTGGAATGAAGGCCGGGAAGTTTTTGGGTTATATGGTTACTAAAAGAGGCATTGAAGCTGCCCTGCAACGTATACGTGCTATTATCAACCTGTCGTCACCTCAATCTGTCAAGGACGTCCAAAGATTGACGGGAAAGATTGCTGCACTCACCAGATTCATCTCAAAATCCTCGG
Source organism: Adenophora triphylla var. japonica (assembly GCA_022495995.1). NCBI lineage: Eukaryota > Viridiplantae > Streptophyta > Magnoliopsida > Asterales > Campanulaceae > Adenophora > Adenophora triphylla. The sequence goes on along the minus strand of JAFEMH010004529.1, from coordinate 163,551 downwards.
ATCGATGCAAACCTTTCTACGATATCTTAAGGAAGAACAAGAAGTTCCAATGGGAGGACCAACATGAAGAAGCCTTTCAGGAGCTCAAAACTTACCTGTCGACACCTCCGTTATTGGCCAAACCCCAGGAGGATGAACATCTCTACATCTACCTAGCAGTATCAAAAGGCGCTGTAAGTGCAGTCTTAGTGACAGAACGAGATGGTAGTCAGCAACCCATCTACTATATAAGTAAGACACTCTTAGATGCGGAGACCAGGTACTCTCATTTACAAAAGTTAATTTTAGCTTTGATAACTGCTTCTATTAAATTAAGACACTATTTTGAAACACATACTATAATTGTACGCACTAACTATCCTATTAAGAATGTTATGAGAAAACCAGAGATGTCAGGTCGAATGGCGAAGTGGTCTGTACAATTAAGCACATACGACATTAAATATGATCCCAGAACAGCAATTAAATCACAAGCACTAGCTGATTTTGTGGCTGATTTTAGTCCACCATGCAACAAGAGGTGGAATTGGAGGTACATCAACTTCAAGATGATGACGTCCTGAAGATATGGACTCTCTACACAGATGGTGCCTCTAACATGAGAGGTACAGGTCTTGGAGTTGTACTCAAATCGCCACAAGGGGACATAATACCACAATCCATCAGTTGCAGTTTCAAAGCCACTAATAATGAAGCAGAATATGAGGCATTAATTGCAGGTTTAACAGTAGCCCAGGACCTAGATGTCAAGCATATCCGGGTGTTTATGGATTCTTTGATAATTGTTAACCATTACAACGGATCCTACATAGCAAAAAATGCTAAGATGACGACATATTTGGAAATCGTAAAAATTCTTTCGGCCAAATTCAAGTCATTTTCCTTGGAACAAATCCCACGAGAAGAAAATTCTCAAGCAGATGCCCTGGCAAACTTGGGTTCAGCCTTTAAGAGCATTATGCAGACAAGTATCCCAATTGTGCATATTGACATCCCAGCAATTGATCATCTTGAGATGTTCAATCTAGATGTCGACGTACCCTCATCTCCAGCAACAACCTCTTGGATAGCTCCTATTATCAAGTATCTCTTAGATGATACGATCCCAGCCGAGGAGAAAAATGCTAGAGCCTTCAGGGTAAGAGTATCTAAGTATTTACTTATTGATAACCTCTTGTTTAGAAAATCTGCTGCAGGTCACTACTTAAGATGTCTAGAAGCAGATAGAGCCCATCAGGTTCTCAAGGAGCTGTACGAAGGACAATATGGAAATCATACCGGAGGCAGAAGTCTGTATACCAAGGCTCTTAGAATGGGCTATTTTTGGCCCACAATGAGAAAAGACGCCGTTGACTACGCAAAGAAATGTGATTCCTGTCAACGACATGGGGACATCCTACACCAACCGGCTGAACTACTACATCCTATCCTATCGCCATGGCCGTTTATGGTTTGGGGAATGGACATCGTAGGAAAATTACCCAGGGCACCAGGTGGAAGAGTATTTCTACTGGCTATGACAGACTACTTTTCTAAATGGGTAGAAGCTGAGGCGTACGTACAAGTTCGTGATCGAGAAGTTATATCTTTTATCAAAAGAAATATATTCAGCCAATTTGGGATACCTTCAGAAATAATTTGTGACAACGGCTCCCAATTCATTAGTAAGAAAACCCAAGATTTCTTGACATCTTGGGGAGCCAAGATGGTGACATCTTCACCTGTTCACCCTCAAGCCAATGGACAGGCAGAATCTAGCAACAAAATAATCATAAGCAACTTAAAAAAGAGACTGAACCAGAAGAAAGGACGATGGGCAGAAGAGTTACCAATGGTTCTATGGGCCGACGTAACGACATCTAAGAACGCTACCGGTCAAACCCCCTATTCACTTGTATTTGGATCGAATCGGTTATTCCAAAGAAAAGTACTTGTACCTACGGCCAGATACAGTTTGTTGACATCTGAACATAATAAGGACATCTTGATACATGACTTAGATACTGTGGCCGAATTAAGGGACATGGCCAAAGTTCGCATGTGTGAATGTGTGCCCCAAATTTCGGTTGTATTTGGAAATTCACGCGAGTTTGAAGACATCCGGTTTAATTTGAAAAACGGAGTCGCCACGCCATTTTGATTACCTCAAAACTTTGAAAAAAAGGTTTTATGGGTTCGGAGGTTAAGTTACCCCTTGGGAAGAACGGATCGTCGTTCACCCAAGGTGCCTTGCCGGAGCAAGTCTCCCAAGATTTCATTAATCGTGCTTGCTTGCGTGCTTTCTTGTGTGCATGTGTTTGAAAATAAGGGGAGGGAATGTCCCAAGTTGTCTTCCGGACGTACAAACCATTTATTGGTTGTCGCTCGGGATTTCTTGGGTTTTATGTATTCGGGATTATGATCCCGTCCTCATCTTGGACTTGTGATCATTGCATTTTTAACCTCGGGACTTGCATGATCGAGAGAATGACTCTCTTTATAGTCAAAGATGAGGTTCTTTAGAAAAGGAGGGTCCTTAGCCCATCAATCCTACACTTTAAGACGGTCGAGCTCATATGGATGCTTCATACTCATCTTAAGTGATAATCGGAGACATAGGGTTCAAGGTTGTCCCTTTCTAAAGAAATTATGAAACCTTTAATGGAAGGAACGATGTAAAGATAGGATCTTTTACACCGGTCCGTTCCAAGGTTGCTAATGGGGACATGGGGGAATGCATGTAAAAATGACATTTTTAGTGAAAAGATGACATTTTGGGTTGCAAAGGATGCATTTGATTTAAAGAAATGATCTTTATTTGCAAAGGATGCATAAAGACATGATTTTTATGCAAAGGATGCATTTTTATGAAGAAATTGGGATTTAAATATGCAAAGGATGCATGAAGATTGTATTTTGAAAAGCATAGGATGCTAATTTGGGATAAAGATATGATCTTTAATGCAAAGGATGCTTGAAAAAAGGGTTTCATATGCAAAGGATGCATTTTTATCATAAAGATTGGATTTTTATATGCAAAGGATGCATGAAGATGATATTTTTTATGTAAAAATAGGGTTTTTAGGTGCAAAGGATGCACATTTGATTCAAAAGATTACATCTTTAATGGCAAAGGATGCCTAATGCATGCAAAAGGGGAAAGGGGGTATAAAGATATGATCTTTAATCTACCAAGTCCCAAACAAGATAATAGCAATTATATGAAATGCAATGAGCAATTAAAATCACATAGAGCAATTAGGATGCAAGTTTAGGGCGTGAGAGGTTACCAATGGCTTCCTCTTCTTCTTTGGATTGAGCTAGGTGGAAAGGTTGATCTTGGGATCTTCAAGGAGGAGGGAGGTGGCTTCTTGGCCTTCTTCTTCACCTTCTTGGACTTCCAGCAGCTCTTGGGAGTGTCTTCTTCATATTATGTGTGATTGATGGTGTTGTTGGTGTTGTTGAAAATGGGTAGAGGAGGGCTCTATTTATAGGCAGTCTGGATAAGGCAAATGAAGCCGTGCGGCCAGAGACCTTGGGCTAATGCAGCCGTGCGGCATTATCCCTTGTGACTCAGCATGTTTCTAGAATCATGCAAGGTGGCCATTCTAGAAGTTTTCCCAAATTAAGAAAAACGTGTTTCTTAATTGGGAAGCTTCCCTTTCAGTCCCTATATGATTTGGAACAGTTCCGGAATATTTCCGGAACACTAGGAAGGTCCGGGGAATTACCGGGAAACTTACCGAAATTGCCGGGAAATTTGACCGGAAGGCATGAGCCAGATTTGGGTACTTACAGAAGCCCCTCGGCAACGTCACTTGCAAGGCGAGTGGGGTTGTCGATAGAAAAGGATCCGATCTGGCGAATGCCGAGACAGATTGAGAGACCGAGGTGGTCGAGTGGCTGAACCTCTGGAAGGCTACCTACGTATCCCGAGTGGGAATCAAGCCAGGCCGTAGTTCGGAAAAGATCCGCTGAGGAATGGAGAAGAGAAACTGGTCTCTTGCTGGGGAAGTAGAAGAGAAAATGACCTAAGAGGTCAAGCAATTGATCCTACTGGGGATATGCTAGAAGTGACCGATGTGGTCAGATATCTAGACCTCTATGAGGGGTTACTTTATCACTGATGAGTGACAAAGGAACAGGGTGACCAAAGTGGTCGGATGGCTAGACCTTTTATGAAAGGCTACCTACGTATCCCGGAGGAATCAAGCCTTGATCGTAGTTCAAGCATCACTAGATAGTTAGGAACGATGTCTAGGATCCTTGAGGGTTTTGACAATTAATGGAGGTTGTCACCTGATTGACAATTAATGGAGGTTGTCACCTGATTGACAATTAATGGAGGTTGTCACCTGAAGAAACTAGAGCTTACGTCACTATCTGTGATAGAGGTAGCTAAAGTTGGAAAACTGAAGCATACTTCACTATTCGTGATAGAGGTAGCTTAAGTTTAGAAGAACTCGAGCATACTTCACTATTCGGGATAGAGGTAGCTTAAGTTTAGATAACTTGAGCGTACGTCACTATTCGGGATAGAGGTAGCTAAAGTTTAGAAGAACTTGAGCATACTTCACTATTCGTGATAGAGGTAGCTTAAGTTTAGAGAACTTAGCATACTTCACTATTCGTGATAGAGATAGCTTAAGTTTAGAAGAACTTGAGCATACTTCACTATTTGTGATAGAGGTAGCTTAAGTTTAGAGAACTTAGCATACTTCACTATTCGTGATAGAGGTAGCTTAAGTTCGGATTTCGACAATTCGGAGGTTGTCACCCAGCGTTATCCCATTATAACGGAATTAACGGAGGCGACTGGGAAGAAAGCTTAATTGCATAGGAGATAAGGGATATCTTCTGAAAAGGGTGTTATCTCAGTTAAAGAATTTTGAAAATTGTGATTTTGTGCTTTAGGAAAGCAATGGGACTTGACATGATGTGTTTCAAGTGATGAAAAATGCTTTTTTGATGCAAAGGATGCTAGAAAAATTTTATGAATGATTTTCTTTTGAAAACATGTGCACTTTTTTGAATATATGCATGCTTTTGGAAATGAGATGAAAGACTGACGCATTTCTTTGTTGTGCTTGTCTACAGGAGAACAAGTCTAGAGGGCCATCTGAGATTGCAGTCAGGCTTTGGCAGAGGATGCCAGATTTCGAGAAGAATGGGGCGAACCCCAAGCAGCTGGTGCGGACTACCGGCCTAGATTCATTCATTGAGGCTATCGGCAGGGGGATTCATATCACCTCTAAGAGCAAGGGCTTGGTCCAGGCCCTATCTGAGTTTTGGTGGGACACTACCCATAGCTTCCATCTGAGCTGGGGAGAGTTGACAGTGACTCCCGCCGATTTCACAGCTATCACTGGTCTACAGTTCACCGGGAGGCCCGTGACTTGGAGGGACCATATCACAGCTGAGGAGTTCCGAGCTTTGGTCGGGTTTGAGCTGATTCCCAAGGGGCTAGGGATGGAGACGCGAAACGTCGAGGTGGCACCCGTAACCGCATACGGGACTTTATCGTTAGCGATGTGACCGCCCACCAGCCTTGCTAGAGCTTTCGTGTGGTTGATCTTGTCTGGCCACCATCTTCGCAAATTCTGGGACTCTGGCCATGACTAGCCTCCTTGACTCTTTGGAGGATGTAGATGGGATAGGGACGGTCTCTTGGGGAGAGGCCGGATTGGCGGAGCTCTATTTCTCTCTGGACATGTACAGCCGGAACAAGGCTGCATCCATGGACTGTTTCTCCTTTGCTCTTGAGGTAGTCCCTCTTTCTTTCTCTTTTCTCTTCCTGTCTTGAGACTTTTATGAGAGAGAAATGACCCTTTTGATGTTTTGAACATGCATGTCTGGTTCTGTGAGGTGATTGGGTTCTTCCCGTGGAACCAACAGAGCGATATCACCATCTTCCCTGCTATGATCCGCTGGAGGGGAGATGCGAGGGATAAGTTCACGGGAAAGACCCGGATCACTTTTGATTACAAGATGGTGAGGCCGGTCATCAACAGGGATGGGCACGACGGAGTGGACTTCTACCCTTGGGGCAGGTATCCAGAGATTTTGTTAGGAGAGGCCATTGAGGCGACGAGGCAGAGGAGATGGCTGACTGGGCTGACATGTGATGTCATCTACCTGGGGGACCGATTTTCTAGGCAGCATGGCCATGTCCCTCCCTTGGACGCCATTACTCCCCATGATCCTCCAGCACGGATGCTACAAACCTGTGGATTGGCGGCGGATGAGATAGCTAGGTACTGTGCAGTGCGTGGCCGCAGAGGAGTATTTTGACATGGATACCCCTACGCCGTGTTTGTGGAGCAGCCGCCCGAGGACGCCACAGAAGCTGATGAAGCTGGCGGTCACTCAGGGATATGGGGAGGATGAGCCTACTGACCCGCCGATCCCTCCTGCGCACCTGTCTTATGTGGTCCACGGAGTTCCGAGGAGGATGAGGATTCCTGTCCCCGACACTAGGGAGCCTCGGTATACCCTGTCGCCTGACAGCACTGTAAATATACTTTTAGGGCCTTTCCCTTTTTCAGCTTTCTTTGCTTTTTGCAATTCTGAGATTTTCTGAGATTTTTCTGAGATTTTCTTCTCTTTTTCTCAGGTTCCAGCTCGCACCTATGACAGATTGGTCAGGCAGAACAGGGGCTGGAAAGACATGTGTCGGTCCCTTCTGAGGAAGCTGGCCTGCACTTCAAAGGCGGCAGCGGACGCACAGGAGCCCGAGCGCAAAAGAAGGCATGTTGGGGGCACAGCGTCTACCTCATCGGCCTCGGAGTACTCTTCCAGTGCCATGCCTCGGGGACGGGGACCCAATACTGACATTCTGGAGCAGCTGGCTGAGTACGGGCACGATAATGTCCATCTGTCTGATGTGAGCGACCAGGAGGACTTGATGAGGGAGGCCAGCGTCTACGAGCTGAGCAGCGATGAAGAAGAAGAAGAATCGGAGGCCTAGGAGGTCTCTAGAGTGGATTTAGGAACGAAACAAACAATGAACACATTTGATGCACATTTTGTTTATTTTTTGCTTTATTTGGGCGCCGATGGGGCGAGGACAATGTATTAACAATTTATTTGCTTTTCTAATTTATGCTTTTTTAATTTGCATATTACTTGAGCCTCGGGGCAGTTTTTTGCTTGGAATTGGGGCTGAAACGGGGCCAAAATGATTTATAGTGATATATGAATGCTTGGGTGACCTTTGAACATGTTTTTGTACAGGTCTTGGTTGAGAAAGTGGGGTGAAAACTCCCTTGGGCAGCAACTTTGGTTGCTGCAGATTTTTTTTCTGCAGATGGCTAATGTAGCCGTGCGGTTTGGTCCTGAGGGCAAATGAAGCCGTGCGGCTCACAGTTCTGTCTGAACTGGTTATTTTCTGAATAAAATCAAGGCTTGGCCATTTCATTTTCAACTTAGACTTGTCCCAATTGTTCCCAGAGCACATTTTGGACTTAAAGGCACCATCTTTGGTCATTTTGCGATGGAGAAGCCCGTCAGATTGCAAAAGGGGAAGCGAGACCGTTTTCTGTCCGATCTTCAATCTTGGGTGAAGCACAACTTCCAATTTCACAAGGGGCTACTTGATTCTTCTTTCAAGATCAAGTCTTTATGGCATTTGAGGGATCTCCCGCCCGATTGGGACCTTTTGAGAGCAGCAGCAAGGTTTTGGGACGTCCGGAGACACGTTTACTGCTTTTCTTACAACGAGATTGTCCCAACGCATGAAGACTTCCGAGCCTTGATTGGGGGTCCAGAAATTGAGGCTATATCTATTCCGCTGATCGGAGACGTGCCGGTGGCGGCAAAGCTTGCATTTTTTCTGCAAATTTCTCTGGGAGAGGCTGAGGGGATGATGATAGCCCCGGACAGGATTGACCTTTCTGATATCCCGGGCAGGTTTGGGTCTCCGGCTATGGCTGCGACCACGATGGCTATGGATGCCTTTATTCTCTGCATGTTTTCTGCTCTGTTCACCGCTGAGTCCGTGGGGATCTGTCATGGTGGTCTCATGGTCAGAGACTGGAGGGCTGGGAAAGACATTGTCCCACTAGTTTTGGGAGAGACATTGCATGGCATCGACAGGATGGCTAGGGGAGACCATTTCATGAGGTCTGGGAGTCCAGCTGTGCTGACTTTGTGGCTGCAGGAGAGGCTCGGGGCTTTGCCAGGGGCTTTGCCGACTCAGTGCCCTTGGGTGATTTCTCGGAGAGGTGCACCGAGACAACAGGACCAGGGTAGCTGGGAGCTGACGATGGCTAGGCTATCCACTTCGGACATCCGTTGGTGGATACCTCACTGGAGGTTGCAGACCAGGAGGATATTTCAGAAGTCTTATGCTGTGAGGGTTCCGTGGTTCCGCCGGTCGTCCTTCTACATTCCCCGCTTGGTATTCAGCAGCTTCGGGGCTTTACAGAACCGTTGAGCGATCGGGAGGACATTCGGACCATGGAGGTGATGCCATCGGATATGAGGGATCCAAACAGCCTTCTCATTCTTCTCGAGGGCTTGGACATACACCGCTTTCCCACCCAGGGCTATCTTCAGGAGCAGAAGAGTACCATCTTGACCACCGTCTACTTGACCGGTATGAGAGAGGGAAATGGGAGAGACTCGTGTCATTCTCGGGGGAGAGACGTCGGCTTTATTGGGGGCCGACCGTGACTCGAGTAGGACTCTGAGGGATACTGAGGCTAAGGCGAGTCGCCATAACCAGTCGGGTGACCTGATCAGAGATATGGAGGCTCGATACAAGAGATTGTCCGAGGTTGCTCCTTTGACTGAGGCTCAGAGGGAGGAAGTGCGGACTCGTGCTCGTGTAGAGAGGGCACTTATTGACACGGGTTTGGTGGAGGCTCCAGTGAGGATACCGGAGATCGGGATGAGGGATACCGACCTTATAGAGAAGAAGAGGAAGAAAACTCGACGGGGTCGAGGTAAAGGGAAGAAGACCAAAGAAGACTCAGCGAATGACGACTGACAGATCTTTTCTTAGGATTCCCTTATTGCCATTTTGCAAACACATTAGTTTATTTAGGCATTTTTTGTATTTTAGATCTTTGTAGCAGGTTAGCAGAGTCAAGAGTAGACCGTGCTTGAACTCATCAAGAAGTTTTTAACTTGTAATGAACAAGAAATATTATCTTAGAAATTAATCAAGACACATTTCATGGAAATTCAAATGTCTTATTGCTTGGGACACGTTTTATGAAAACTGAGATGCCCTTTATTTTTATTGTTTAGGACGCACTTCATGGAAGCTTGATTGTCCTTTTTTATTGTTTAGACCGAACCATATATGGCTGCCTACGTTCCCCTTTTACAAGAAAGACTAAGGGGCTCAGGTCTTCGTAGTTCATTCTAGTGAACTATATTTTATGTGCAGCCCTGTTTTTTGCCTAGACCGCCCTTTTTAGGGTTTTCAGTCTAGCTGGGCATTACTCTTTTTGCACTAAGATTTTTTTTCTTTTCTTTTTTTTTATGTGCAACCCTGTCTTTTGCCTAGACCGCCCTTTTTTGGGGTTTTCAGCCTTGCTGGGTATTACTCTTTTTGCACTTTTTTTTTTATATATATATATTTTTTTATTTTTCTTTTAGACATAGTATCTTCTGAGCTTATCACCGTTGACTGGGTGGACAAAGGGATTGCCGTCCAGGTCTGCAAGCTTCATGGCTCCTCCCGATAGTATCTTCTGCACCACATAAGGGCCGATCCAAACGGGTTCCCATTTTCCCAGGGGGTTGTCTCGGTAGGGGCTTCACTTTCAACACTAAGTCACCCTCTTTGATGTCTCTGGCCTTAACCTTTTTGTCAAACGCTCTGGCCATTCGCCTCTGGTAGGCTCGGGTGTGTTCCATGGCTTTTAGCCTTCTCTCATAAAGCAGGGCCAACTCATCATGCCGGCTACGCAACCATTCTACTTCATTGACACTGTTTTCCAGGAGGACCCTTAATGACGGGATTTCCAACTCTACTGGTAACACTGCTTCCATCCCGTAGGTTAGGGCAAAAGGAGTTTCTCCTGTAGCTGTTCTGACAGACGTTCTGTAGCCCCAGAGTGCCAAGTGCAACTTTTCGGGCCAATTACGACCACGGGTGGCCATTTTCCGGATGATCCGTTCGAGCGTCTTATTAGCAGCTTCCACGGCTCCATTAGTCTGAGGTCTGTACGGGGATGACTTGTGGCGAGTGATTCTGAATTCTGACAGTAACCTATCGCAGTCTCCTTCAAAATGCGACCCATTATCGGAAATGATCTCGTTGGGCACCCCATATCTGCACATTATGTTTTCTTTGATAAACTGGGCAACCTTTCTGGAAGTGAGGACCTTGTAGGACTTGGCCTCTACCCACTTGGTAAAGTAGTCGATGGCTACTAGCACAAATTCATGCCCATTGCTTCCTGCCGGGGCTATTTTCCCTATCACATCAATACCCCAGGTTGCAAACGGCCAAGGAGTCGTCATGCAGTACAGGTCATGAGGCGGGAGATGGTTGAGGTTGGCAAACCGCTGGCACTTGTCGCATGCTCGGACATGCTGGACACAGTCTGTTTCCATGGAACTCCAGTAGTAACCCATTCTGAGGATGACTTGCATCAGGGCTCTGGCATTCATATGAGGACCGTAGGGACCATTGTGGACTTCAATCATCAACTCTTTGGCCTTTTCTTGAGTGACGCACAAGAGGAGTGGTCCTTGGTACCGCTTCTTGTACAGGTTGCCTCCTAGAATGACATAATGGGAGGCCAACCTTTTCAAGGCTTGCAAGCTCTTGGCTCTGATACCTTCTTTTGGTCTACCTTCTTCGTCTCTGAAATCTGACTCTCCATCTTTGAGGAACTGGTAAATTTGATTATACCAGGGTTCCTTTATAGGCTCGGATCCCAGGTCTACTTCACAACAGAAGGCTGGGGCTTCTCTTCTACCCACTCGGAAGGGTTTTATGGCTTTTCCCTCGGGGATCTCTACCAGTGAGGCTAGAGTAGCTAGGGCATCTGCGAATCTGTTCTTTTCCCTTGGCAAGTAGTGGAAAGTCACTTCTCTGAACTGTCCAGTCAACTCCTCCATATGGGCATGATACCGCTGCAGATTAGGGTCCACGCCTTCCATTTGTTGGAAACTCCGGTTAATGATCGTGGCCGAGTCTCCGTAAACTTTGAGCTCCTTGACATTCCTTTCTAAGGCAGCTTCCAAACCAAAGCAATGCAGCTTCATACTCGGCGACATTGTTCGTGGCGGTGGAAGTTCAACTTGAGGGCTATGGGTGTATGCTCATCTTTCGGATCGACCAGTAGCATCCCGATGCCGTTTCCTCTTTTGTTAGCGGCTCCATCAAAGAATAATTGCCATCGGTTTTCGGGCTCGACTGCAAAGATCCCTTCATTTGGGAATTGGGGTTCAGGCCCTCTGTCTTCATTACTGGGGAAGTTCACCAGGTTGTCTGACAACGCTTGACCCTTGATGGCCTTTACGGTCACATAGTTGATGTCGTACTCGCTAAGAAGAAGGACCACTTTGCTAGACGCATCGAGAGGGAAGGCTTATCAAAGATGTATTTGATGGGGTCCATTTTTGAGACCAAATTCACAGGGGTGGGCTTCGCATATAATGCTTCAACTTGCCGACTACCTGCGGGCCCCGCAGTGTCTTTTCACATGCCGAGTAATTGATCTCACTTCCTGCAGCCTTCCGTGACAAAGTAAATGGCATTCTCTACCCGAGAGTCTTTCTTCTCTGAGCAAGCATAGCCCCAACCGCCGTATCGGTGAGTGAGATAGAGCGTAAGAGGTTTACGTCTATGTGGGGGCATAGCACCGGAGGATGTACCAAGTATGCCTTAATCTGGTCAAAAGCATCCTGACATTCTTCGGTCCATTCAATGTCTACATTCTTCTTCATGAGCTTGAAGATGGGCTCGCACATAGTGGTCAATCGATTGACGAAACGGTGATATACTTGCAGCTTTTCCCATAAAGCTCTTGACTTCGTCCGGGTTTGAGGTGGCCTCATATCCATAATGGCTTTGATCTTTCGGGGGTCAACTTCGATACCTCGCTCTGTGACCATATACCCAAGCACTTTTCCCCTTGTCACTCCGAAGGTGCATTTGGCAGGGTTTAGTCTCATGGAATGTTGTCTTAGCCTCTCAAAGAACTTTCGCAGGTCAACAAAGTGCTGCCCATCCTCGCCTTTGGAGTGAATTATCATGTCGTCTACATAGACCTCAATCTCCTTGGGGATCATGTCATGAAAAAGCGCGGTCCGCGCCCTTTGGTAAGTAGCCCGGTGTTCTTAAGCCCAAATGGCATCACCGTATAACAAGCAAGTTCCCCACGGTGTGGTGAAGGCCGTCTTTTCTTGGTCTTCCTCGGCCATCTTGATCCGGTTGTAGCTCGCAAAGCCATCAACGAAGGATTTGACTTCGTAGTTGGCAGTGGAGTCCACCAGGATGTCTATGTTTGGCAAAGGGTAATCGTCCTTGGGGCTGGCCTTATTCAGATCTCGGAAATCCACACAGCAGCGCACCTTCCCATTGGCCTTGGTGACGGTCACAATATTGGATAACCATGTCGGATATTCGATGACTCTGATGAATCCTACCCGCAGTAGCTTCTCAATTTCTTCTTTGACCCGTAGAGACCACTCGGCTTAATCTTCCTCGCTCGCTTTACTGGCTTAGCATCTCGGTGCTAGAGGGATTCTCGTGCTCTACTATTGAACTGTCTAGCCCCGGCATATCCCCGTATGACCATGCAAACACGTCGACGTATTCTCTCGAGCGGATCGATCGCCCGTCCCGTTCAACCCCCTGGAAGAAGTTTCCGATCTGTGTCTCTTTAGGTTCCTCAACAGTACCCAAGTTCACACTTGTCAAAACCTCCTCGGCAGCTTGGGCCCGGTTTTCCTCTTTTTCTGAAACCTGCTTAAAGATTTCTTTAATGTATTGTTCATTTAGTGTGTTTGCATCTTGTTCAAATGATTCATTATTAACTGTTGTTAAGTTTTGAGTTAATTTATCATTTGTTAAGTTGGCAATAAGAGGATACTCAGAAAGATCTGTCATTTCATTCAAAATAAGGGGAAAGATGACATCGATTACATTTTGATAGTCCTCAGGCGTGAGGCCTTCGGATGACTCAGAGGACTGGAATTCAAAGATTCCTGACTTGACTGAATAGACGCTACTGACTCTGGACCCTACACTACTTATTGACTCGAGGGTGTTTGACAAGGGTTGGACCGGGATCTCACTCCTTCTTGCTGTTGCCCTGGGGAGTAGCAGTCTTGTCAGCGTTCTTCAGAAAGTTGGAGACTTCAAATTGATCAAAAACTTGCCGGAAATCATTGACAGGTCGGTACCGTGGAAAGATGGTGAGAGGAGCTAGAGTAGCTTGATGCAATCTCTCGGCGAGCTCGTCCGTGACAACTGGGCTCATTGACTGAAGAGTCTGGCTCATCTTATCAATGCACTGCTGATAACTCATTTTCTCTTTACTGATCTTGGACACCACGACCTTGTCAGTATAGCCAATAGGAGGATTGGCCTGGATAATGCTGATGAAGTCTTCTTCAGAAGGGATCTTAATTCTTCCTTGACTGGCTACGTATTCAATAGGCTTTCTGTATTCTGCTTCTAGATCTGCTAGCTTCTCATTGAACTTCACGATGGCCACAAATTCAGCACTTTCTGCTTCAAGAGGATCACTGTCCATAGGGGTATCAGGCTGGACTGTGCTTTGAATGATGGGTTCCTTGGCGGGCTGTTTGGCATAACTGACATAGTAATCAAACTTGCCAGAAGGCTCCCCTAGAGTTCCGACGCTCTTGTCTCCGGCTTCATACCTTTCTTTTAATTTCTGCTGCGTAGACTTCCTCTTCTTCTTCTTTCTTGAAGGAGCGTCTTCATTAATCCATTCTTGATACTCATACTCCAGACAATCCTCACAGTCGCATACATCATACCATATATGGGGCTTGGGTTGAACCGGGATGGCCTCTCCGACTACTTGGTCATTACCATTGTTGACTACCATGTTGGCCATTTTGACACAGAAAGCCGGCAAAACCGAGGATTCTCGCGAATCCGTTCGAGAATTCTGCGCTAACAAGTTGCTGACCCGGTGTTCTCACCCACTTCTTTCTCGTTGCGGGAAAGGGATAGGAAAAGGTTTAGACTCGGGGTAGGTGTTTAGGCTGAAGGCTCAGGCAATATGCAAATTAGAATCTTCCAGTTTACTTAAAACAGTGTCTTTTATTAATATCTATTTGGTTGGAAAAGGGGATTTGCCCTTCTTTTTCGCAACTACTCTAGATCCTGGATCAGTGGGTTCCGTCACTACGTCTATAAGCCCCTCGTATTCCACCTGTATTTCGACCTCCCAGGGTGGACAGCCCCGGGCGAGGGTCCTATAGGGCACGCGGATCCCACCGACCGAGAGTAAAGAACGCTCCTAACGGGTCTAGCGGGTCATAGGAACTTTTAACGCACGAGCGATGCGAATTATGGTCAAGGCAATACCGGGAAAGTCTCGTCTTTCTGCCTTGATTGAATTTTGGCAGAGTTTCGCTTGAGCGAATGACGTTTTGACTTTCGGTAATGTCCGAGAAGATAATAGGCATGGGTCGGGCGGAAAAAGCCGGATGACACAGTGTCACATTGAACTTCGTTGCATACGCCGGGCGTGAGTCAGAATCGAAGTCAATGTCGGGTCAAGATCTTGCCAATTTTTCCTTGTCGGAATTTTGGCAGAACTTCGCTTGAGCGAAAGATCTTTTGATTTGTTGGCAAAGACTCGGTCTCGACTCTTACGCATTCCATGCGGGTCAAGGTCAAAGTCAATGTCGGAGTCAAGATCCTATCAATTTTTCCTTGTCGGAATTTTGGCAGAGTTCCGCTTGAGCGAAAATCTTGGCTTCCTTTATGAACTAAGGCTTGACCTTTACGAGGGTATGCAACTGGGCTATATGACACGGACTAGACCAAAAACCAACCAAAAGTCACGGTTTTTTGAAATGTGTGACACGGACTGTGCATTGGTCGACACTGGCTGCCATGGGGAGGTTGGGATGATTCCGTGCGCGCCCGGGAGCATCGTAAGGCTGTCCGTGACTGCAGCTGGAACCACCCTTGGATTTGAAGGACGTGCGTGCAAAGTGTACAGGATATATCAGGTGCGCGTAGTGTGCGGTCTCCTAAAAATGTTCCTTTTTGAGTTAAAACAGAGATTTTCATGAAATGTGTTTTAAAGGAATGATTTTCGGGACGGGGAAAATGCAGCACGTAAGCACGTAAATTTTCTGGGAGCCCAGTCAGTCATGGAGCTGAGTAGCCCCAAGCTGCTAGGACTGCCAGATTAACCATGATTTTTCCTGGTGGAATTGCCACTGAGGTCACTCGGTCAGAATCCAAGGAGGATTGAGCCGTACGACTGCATGGATCAATTTTCCAGGTTCCACTCTTTTGCTATTTTTCCGGGTTGTTTCCCGTTCAAAGTATGCACAGATTCCAAGATGCAAATGATGCAATGCAAGGTAAAGAAAGCAATCACGATTAATGAAATCAGCGACGGGAGTCTAACCCGCTCAAAGGGAAAAGCTTTCTTTTATTTTTTTCAAATTTTTTTCGAAAAGGGATACTAGTACGTGGGATTGTTAAACCACCGGTTATCCCAACTCCCACATCAGGGAGTGTACAGGAAGGTTAAGTGGTTTCCACCTATATACCGAGTATCGATTTTTGTTTTGAAAATGAAAACTTTTCTCCTTTGGGTTGATCCCCAGCGGAGTCGCCAAACTGTGAATGTGTGCCCCAAATTTCGGTTGTATTTGGAAATTCACGCGAGTTTGAAGACATCCGGTTTAATTTGAAAAACGGAGTCGCCACGCCATTTTGATTACCTCAAAACTTTGAAAAAAAGATTTTATGGGTTCGGAGGTTAAGTTACCCCTTGGGAAGAACGGATCGTCGTTCACCCAAGGTGCCTTGCCGGAGCAAGTCTCCCAAGATTTCATTAATCGTGCTTGCTTGCGTGCTTTCTTGTGTGCATGTGTTTGAAAATAAGGGGAGGGAATGTCCAAAGTTGTCTTCCGAACGTACAAACCATTTATTGGTTGTCGCTCGGGATTTCTTGGGTTTTATGTATTCGGGATTATGATCCCGTCCTCATCTTGGACTTGTGATCATTGCATTTTTAACCTCGGGACTTGCATGATCGAGAGAATGACTCTCTTTATAGTCAAAGATGAGGTTCTTTAGAAAAGGAGGGTCCTTAGCCCATCAATCCTACACTTTAAGACGGTCGAGCTCATATAGATGCTTCATACTCATCTTAAGTGATAATCGGAGACATAGGGTTCAAGGTTGTCCCTTTCTAAAGAAATTATGAAATCTTTAATGGAAGGAACGATGTAAAGATAGGATCTTTTACACCGGTCCGTTCCAAGGTTGCTAATGGGGACATGGGGGAATGCATGTAAAAATGACATTTTTAGTGAAAAGATGACATTTTGGGTTGCAAAGGATGCATTTGATTTAAAGAAATGATCTTTATTTGCAAAGGATGCATAAAGACATGATTTTTATGCAAAGGATGCATTTTTATGAAGAAATTGGGATTTAAATATGCAAAGGATGCATGAAGATTGTATTTTGAAAAGCATAGGATGCTAATTTGGGATAAAGATATGATCTTTAATGCAAAGGATGCTTGAAAAAAGGGTTTCATATGTAAAGGATGCATTTTTATCATAAAGATTGGATTTTTATATGCAAAGGATGCATGAAGATAATATTTTTTATGTAAAAATAAGGTTTTTAGGTGCAAAGGATGCACCTTTGATTCAAAAGATTACATCTTTAATGGCAAAGGATGCCTAATGCATGCAAAAGGGGAAAGGGGGTATAAAGATATGATCTTTAATCTACCAAGTCCCAAACAAGATAATAGCAATTATATGAAATGCAATGAGCAATTAGAATCACATAGAGCAATTAGGATGCAAGTTTAGGGCGTGAGAGGTTACCAATGGCTTCCTCTTCTTCTTTGGATTGAGCTAGGTGGAAAGGTTGATCTTGGGATCTTCAAGGAGGAGGGAGGTGGCTTCTTGGCCTTCTTCTTCACCTTCTTAGACTTCCAGCAGCTCTTGGGAGTGTCTTCTTCGTATTATGTGTGATTGATGGTGTTGTTGGTGTTGTTGAAAATGGGTAGAGGAGGGCTCTATTTATAGGCAGTCTGGATAAGGCAAATGAAGCCGTGCGGCTAGAGACCTTGGGCTAATGTAGCCGTGCGACATTATCCCTTGTGACTCAGCATGTTTCTAGAATCATGCAAGGTGGCCATTCTAGAAGTTTTCCCAAATTAAGAAAAACGTGTTTCTTAATTGGGAAGCTTCCCTTTCAGTCCCTATATGATTTGGAACAGTTCCGGAATATTTCCGGAACACTAGGAAGGTCCGGAGAATTACCGGGAAACTTACCGAAATTGCCGGGAAATTTGACCGGAAGGCATGAGTCAGATTTGGGTACTTACAGCATGGCAGCATATCAACAAAGGGTAGCCAGATCTTACAACAAAAACGTAAGGATTAGAAGGTTTCAAGTAGGAGATTTAGTCCTACGAAAGGCATTCCAAAATACAAAGGAGCTCAATGCAGGCAAGCTCGCCCCAAAATGGGAAGGACCCTACCTAATAGATGCACAGGCCGGGAAAGGAGCATATCGCTTGGCAACCTTGGATGGCCAAATGATACCACGAAGTTGGAACGCCATTCACCTTAAAAGGTATTACATCTGAACGAAACCCCGCTTAAACTCATCTCTTCCCAGGTATGGATAATCTTTTATTTATTGGTAACCTTTTATTTTTCTATGTACTCTTTCATTTACTTCATTATTAATCAAGATGTCACTAACACACCTTGTGGAGAGACGTCAACCTTAGTTGGCGTCCGTTTTTAACATGTTTCTGTCTTATGAGGTGTTGACATATTTACATGGGGACATGTCGAAAGTACGCAAAGAACAACGAATTCTCCTCCGTCGAGGCGGCCATCTCTTCTTAAGTAAAGGTACACCATCCCTTCTAAGGTTTAAAGAGTTAATTACCTCTTTCTTAAGATGTTAGGTTACCACACCTTCGCCTGGAGCGCAAGTTATCTCTTTAATTGAGGTGTGGGGTGGGCCTATATGGGTAAACTCATATAGCTTACCCATTCCCACTCAGTTAAATGATTGATCTTACGTATTATTCTTGTGGTTATGACATATACATGTCATCTTAAGTATCTACAGCTTTGACATACTATCATGTCACCTTACGAGCATAACAAATAACCATACAAAGAAAAATTTCATCCAAAAGAAAACAAGCCTTGACATGCTTGAAAACTACTAAACCTTAATTAGATTAAAAGTTACCATAAAAGCATCCAAACTACCAAAGTTAAAGTGCAAAAGTGATGGACCAACCCAACACGTAAAAGAAATTGTCTTTGGTCCTTATGGACCCATTACATAACCAAATAAAAATTAAAATTGTCTTAAGGGATTCCACCCCAGTAATATCATCCAAAAACCAAAACAGAATTGTTTTACCTTTTTCAAGTGGCATCTGCCGCAGGTGTTGCTTGGGGAGTGACTTCTCCAACCTCTGTTGCATCCTTTACAATCGCTTCATTTGGGTTTGAGGATACCTCACCTTCATCCACTGGTTCTCCTGTCAACCTGGAAAGTGGGCACATTCCTTATCGAGATCCCAACTCTCAGCCTTCCCTTCTCGAAACTCCCTTATCATCTTGATCTTACACTGGGAAACAGTCTTAGCAGCAGCCAACTTACAAGAACCTTTAACCTCCGCAATCTCCTTAAGATGATCCTCCTCGCTTTTCGCCAAGCTATTCAGTAAGTCCTTTACTGTTTGCTCCTGCTCTTCCAATGACTTGCCTTGTTGCTCCAGGGTCTTCTCATGCACCTTCACCTTGTTCTCTAATACTGTCTTCTCCTTCCTAACCAAAGCAATGTCAGCTTTTTACTTCTTCTTTAGCATCTCAATTTCTTTTACCAAATCCTCCACATATCCTACAGTCTGAAAAATAATAACTCGACATCACTATATGTTATAAAAACTTTTTGAGTTAGTCAAATCCAATTAACAACATCTTACCCCAGTCGCATAACTCATGTATTTCTTCTTGAAATCCCCTACTGGCATTCCATCAAAAGAATCTCCAACTTCAACCACCTCTTCTTGACTGGCCTTTCTCTTCTTCACCCTAGAACCAATACCCGCACTCTCATCTAAAGCCGGAATCTTCTTGGGAGCAGGTGGAGGTTTCATCTCTATCTTCAGAGCAGTGCCTTCGAACATGGCTTCAATATCGTCAAGATCAAAATTCGATCCTGAAATAACTGGTTTGGAAACTGCATTGACATATGAAGATTATCAAGAAATGTAGTAAATCAGATTGATAAACTAAAGTGAAAAGACAAACATGCTTACTTGTAGACATAATGGCAGAGGTGGAGGCCTTTTGGTCTTCCGGGACAACCAGAGACGATTCCAGGAGCCCCTTAGGAGATCTTTTGTCTAAAGGGAGCTTGAAAAATTCGTCAATCTTGCTTAAAGTGTCTTCAGCCGGTGGAAATAGTTCTCCCCAGTCGATATCTGCATAAAGGTAAGAACAATTACGATTTCAGTTTGTTTCAAGAACAAAAAATCACAAAGTTAGGAATTCAAGTACCTCCCTTGTTCCATTTGCTTGATATCTCATCCCCTTCTCCAATGGATGCCCTATCAACAAAGAAAAATCTATTCTTCCATCCCCTATCACTAGAAGACGTGGTGCTCATCAAGGAGTTCCTACCTGACCTTTTCTTAAAAAGATACCTTTTTGAACCAAAGGGTTGGAGATCATACGAATACGCTATCTCATGAAGCCCTAGATTTAACCCATTTTCCCTGTTCATTTTGATAACAAAAGCAAAAACTCTCCAAGCCATGGGCATCAGTTGAGCATAGGCAAGATGGGTCTTTTGAAAAAACTCAGAAACCAGCGACGGGAAGGGGTAACTAAACCCTAGAAGAAAAGGATATTCGTGAAAACAAATCCATTTGGCGGAAACGAAGTCAGATCTAAGGTTTACAGAGAAAGGATGAAAAATCGCACCCTTGGGGAAGTAACATTGTTGTTTTAGTGATTCTATTTGAGTATCACTAAACAAACAAGTCTCTTCATCCGGTTTTACAAGGATATTTTCACAAACGAAATCGGTAAGACTAACCTCTATGGGACCTTGTGGGGATGGGACACTCTTAGGTTTGGACGAAGACCACCTGGTCCTACCCATGGTTGACAGATGAAAGAAAAGAAGTAAACAATGGAAGAAGATAAGAAACGGAGAAATTTTACCTTGAAGAAGAACAGCGTCGTAAGCAAGCAGGGGTGAAAAGGAAGCTTTGAGAAGCCTAATAATCCTTCCAAGCGGTTATTAAAAAGAAAAAGAACTCTTTTTTCGAAAAAATTACTTTTTCCTAAGCATTTCACCCCAACCGTCCATTGTCGCCACGTATCCCTAAACCGTCCCATCAGGCAAAGCTGGCAGTTGAGCATTTAATGGGGAGAAAAACATTTGCCTCTTCAATTGCCAACATAGTCAAATGTTTTTGGGGATAAATTGTTGTGGGTATTTTTCAGCATGGTGACATCTTCAGTTGATCCTGCATGTCAAGATGTTATTCCACTGTAAGTATTGTTTTAATATTTACTTATTTGATATTTCCTAATATCTTTATTCTTATTTTCCAGTAATTAAGAGAGAAGAATACGGGATATTTTCCTAGCACGTTCAACACATCTTCAACGGCAAAGAATGACTTGGTCTCATGGACGTTGAAAAGGATAAGGATCATCTCCGGAATTGTAGGAACAAACTCTTACCCTTTCTTATATTTAAGGGGAGGTGGAGACGGAAATACACACGCATTCTTATATGCACACACTCTACGCACAAGTTGATTGTAATCCTCTCCATCCTCTTCCGAAGTTGTAACTCAATTATCATAGTGAAACTTTTAAGGTTGGAGACCTAACTCCCGGGGTTTTTTCCGAAGAGGTTGTCACCTCCAAGGTTTTCCTCGTTAACAAATCGTGGTGTCATTCATTCTTTTCATGTCATTGTTCCATTTATTCGAATTCCACAGTCCCCTCCTTAGTATTTAAATCCACACACTTGTCAAAGTCAAGATTCAACTCTATTGTTTTTTCTACCAAAACAAACACTATTTATCGAGGGGCCCAAGCAAACATCTCTCTCAACGAGAGGGACAAATCCCATCTTGACTTATCATTCTTCCCTACATGAATACAATCATGCCAACATAGCCCTTATTGCTATCCTATTAAAGATAGTGTTAGACTACATCAAACACAATGTTCATCATGTGGAAGACGATGATAATCTCAGGTACAAAGGATTCAATGACACGACTATCATGAGACTTAATCATGGCATATATGACTATAGACCATGTCATAAATCTCATTGGTAGGTCATGTCAAGTACTTGTTCTCTAGCAAGTACCCATAAGTGTAATGTGCATCTCATGCATATAATCATCTCCATGATTATCCATCACCAACTTATACTAGTCATTCACAATAACTAGGGACGCATGTTATTATAATAAACATGCAAACATATAATAAACCAAATAAACAATCTCTATAATAAATGATAAAGACAATTACATAGCGGTTTAAGTTATAAGTCTAGGGCATTACACCAACACTAGTTTCTGTCTTCCAATGAGGAACCCACCAATGAATATGATGCATGCAGAGTCTGGCCATCCAACTTTCCCATCCAAA
Source organism: Adenophora triphylla var. japonica (assembly GCA_022495995.1). Taxonomy (NCBI): domain Eukaryota; kingdom Viridiplantae; phylum Streptophyta; class Magnoliopsida; order Asterales; family Campanulaceae; genus Adenophora; species Adenophora triphylla. Next base: position 141,696 of record JAFEMH010004529.1, on the reverse strand, counting down.
TTGGTCTGTCTCCAAGACCAAATGTCACTGAGCAAATGTCCACGGACTAAATGATGTTAGAGCCACAAGCATATCTTAAAGCCTCTCTCTCAACCATAAAGTGAGTAAAGCATGACTTCTCCACGCATGAATCTATCCCCCATTTCCAATCGGTCTATACCATGGAAGGTCTCTCCCAAAACCAAAGGAACAATGTCCTCACCCTCTCGATATTGGCCTTCCACATCTACCAGAGCACTGTGACATATCCCGATGGAGCTAACCATGAAAAGAGTAGCTATCACGCATAGAGAAAACACATCCCATGAAGTGTCACTCTAACCATCACTCATGAATCTATCGGCCAGTTCAGAAATATCAATATGCTCGGAGTCGAGTATCATACCTTGTGCTTCCTCTAAAGAAACTCGAAGAAAGAACGCTAGCTTCATATCAACGATCATTCCTCTGACTAAAGGAAGAGAGATAGCTTCCACTTCTGCCCCCCCCCCCCGAGCAAAGCCCTGAAATCCTCGAAAGTGGGTGTAATCTCGTTGTAGGAGAAGCTATAAACATGCCTCCTCGTATCCTAAAACCTCGCGGTCGCCGGTAACAACTCCCAATCTGGAGATAACTCTTTGAGGGACCAAATAGACTTAATCTTGTATCTTGCCTCAAAATCTCGTTTGTTTTGCTTCATGTGGTGCTTCATCCACGTCTTGAGCCTCTCAAGGAAATGTGCTTGCTTCTCCTTTGGAAGCTTTAAGAAATTTCCCATGGCAAGTGTTGAATTCATGGATTCAAGAGATTTTTTCTCTCGAAATACAGTTTGAAGGTAGTGTTTGTTGTTTTGAAGTGAGTAAGAATGAGCAAAAGACCAGATCTACTTCAGAATTTATTCCCTCTCTGAAAAGCTTGCCAAATCTGTACGAAACTCCTTGCATGCAGGTTTGATCCGTACGGACCACTTTGATCCACCAGCAAAAATATGCAACAACAAAATTGTTGCTGCCCGAAGCAGGATTTTACACTTCAACTGCTCAAAAAAACCTTCGAAAGTTGTTTCAATCCCCATATACCATAAATAAAGCATTTTAGGCTCATGCGACAAAACATAAAAAAAACAAAAAAACAAAAAAAAACATAAAAAAGAGGGTAGAAATAACTCTTAAATTATTACAAATAAAATGCAAATAAAAGAGCTCATTACATTATGCATAAAATACAAATGTTCTGTTTACTTTTCCTCATTACCCGCCTCCTAGAAGAATCCCTGCGGACATAGGAGAAATTTGCTCTCGTCACAGTGACATCCCAAGGTCGCAACGAGTCACCCCTCATCTCCCTAGCCAGCAGATGCGGCGTCCTCAACTTCCTCCTCACAAAAGCCCCATACTCCTCACCATCCAAGACATAATTCGCGGCGTCCACCCCAGCCCGATATCTCTCAATATCGAAGTAGCTCATCTGAGAAGGGCTCAACATGTGAACTGGAGGATCCCTCGGAGCACGAGGAGCAGCACCATCACCATACTGCTAGAAAACTCTCTCCCGCAAGTACATCACATCACAAGTAAAGCCCCATAGGAGCTTCCTCTGCCTCATCACCCGGGTGCGTCACCAAGATCATTCGCGTCATACCGAGACTAAGGATACAGCTGGAAACCCTCCGGGCTATCCTTCTCCAAGTGCCTATTCAAGTCATCATAGTTGAGCGTGATCTTTCCTCTGCTACCCCTCTTCTTCCTCCAAGGCCTAGTCCAGCAAAGCATGGCGGGGTACCCTAGCAGGACCTCATCATGACGGTCCCACTCGTGGCACTGAAAGACCTCATAGCACCACACCAGCCACGGAAAAAAAGATAGCAATTCAAAAAGAAAAGTAATGATAACAACACAAAGCTACAAAACAATGAAAATCATACCTCCAGGGAAAACTCAAAACATCCCAAAAAGCTGGTCACGCCCCTGCTAAACTTGCCCATGGAAAATTAGAGCTCAGCCAAGCCTGCCTCTCCCCAGGCAATGTTACAAACCCTCTCTAAATCCACCAAGGATTCGATTAGAAGAAAGAGAGTCGTGGTAGCATGGTTCAAGAACAGGGTTAGAGAAAGGGCAAACCACAAGAATGAGCGGGCCAATTGCTCCGCAGACACACCCCTGGGATCATGTTGATACCTCCCAATGTTGGCCGAGATCTTCGCCTCTACATCAGAATGCAACATGCCCAAACCCTTATGAGGCGTAGGCTCAAATCCCAGCAGCTCGATCAAACGCTCATCAGACATACGGTCCCTCCACTTCACCGACTCCCCCTTAAAGGAAAGACCGGTGATAGTAGCATAATCTGTGGGAGTCACTGTTACCTCCCCCCAACCAAGATGGAATGAATGCGTGGTGTCCCACCAAAACTCAAAAATATCAAGAGAAATGCCCTTGTTCTTCTTAGTAGGGCTGTAAACGAGCCGAGCCGAGCCGAGCCGAGCTTTGAAGTTTCGAGCTCGAGCTCGAATAAAAAATATTGAGCTTGAGCTTTTCTCGAGCTCGAGCTCGAGCCCAGAATGCATGTTCGAGCTCGGCTCGAATCAAGTTTCGAGCTTTTCGCGAGCGGGCTCGCGAGCTTTTCGCGAGCTGCTCGAACTCGAGTTTTAACGAGCCGAGCTCGAGCTTCGACTTATTTTTTGAAAAAAATCTGAAATCAAACGAGCTTTTAACGAGCCGAGCTCGAGCTTCGACTTACTTTTTTTATAAAATCTGAAATCAAACGAGCTTTTAACGAGCCGAGCTCGAGCTTCGACTTATTTTTTGAAAAAAATATGAAATCAAATGATCTTTTAACGAGCCGAGCTCGAGCTTCGAATTATATATATATATATATATATATATATATATATATACTAAAATTTATTCGAGCTTTTAACGAGCCGAGCCCGAGTCGAGCTCAAACAGAGCTCGTCGAACATACGAGCCGAACACGAGCCGGCTCGAAAAAAATGACGAGCTTGAAAATCGGTTCGAGCTCGAGCTCGAGTTCACCTCGAGCCCACTCGAACTCGAGCTTTTTTTGAGCCGAGTTCGAACCGGCTCGGTTCGTGTAACAGCCCTACTTCTTAGTCTAGGCTACTCCAGCTAAGTTTTCCATGAACACGTTCAGCCTCGAGTCAATAACTAGTCTCCGAGGACTAGGACACCCCTCCCAGGAGTTATCCGGGATACTCCTCCAAACCTCTACCACGGTCTCAATACACCTCCGCGTCATCATCTACTTGGCCTTTCCCGACAAAGGTGCCTCATCTTGTAGGTAAACACAACAAAGGTATGTCAGTAAAATCCAATGCAAGACATAGCAGTAATAAATGCTATGTAAAAGAAGAATGACATATATCATTCACATTCTATCTCAAAAGCCCGTTCCCACACGGCACATTTTATTTCAAAATCCCGGTCCCACACGACACATTTTATTTCAAAAGCCCGTTCTCACTCAACACATTTTATTTCAAAAGGTTTGTTCCCACACGGCACATTTTATCTGAAAAGCCCGTTTCACATATAGCACACTCCAAGTTCAAAAGGACCGTCCCAATAACGGCATGTTTTCTTTCAAAAAAAATCCCATCCCAATTTCAACAATTTTTGACACACTTTGACAATCACAAACAATGATCCATACATTTACAATTCACACATTGCATACAAAAATACAAAAAAACACCCTAAGATACAAGCCATTCAAGCATGCAATACACCATTCCAAATGAGACACACTTTATTTTTACAAATCAAAGTAAAATTTCATATTTTTCAATAAAAATTGCATACCCATAATCCATATACATTCAATTTCAATAATCCATCATCAATTTCACAACACAATCATGGCAAAAACAAATTCCCCAAAATGGCAAAACCAAGCCCTAGTTCTAGCATGCCATATTTCAAAACCAAAATCAAAATTCGGGTTCTTACCTCTATTTTTGCCTTCCCCTTCGAGTTGTGATTTTGCACATCCGGATATAACTCATCCAAATTGATTGTAGAAGGGTTGTAATTTGAAAATTTCCTTATAAATCCAACCTCCTCTCAATAACTTCTGGACTCCTTTGGTGACAAAATCACCTGAATTCCTCGGCCATGATAAAGGTTTAGCAAAAGAGAAGAGATTTTTGGTGAAACTTGGCTAAAACAATGGAGATTTCTCCTTCCCCCTCTCTCTCCCACGGCTGAAAGTTGAATTTTTTGGGGTAAATGGCAACTTCCCCCCAGCCTGAATATGTTTAAAAATGCTAGTTTTACTCTCAGATCCATGCGGACCACGTTGTAAATTCGTGGTGAAGCCGCATGGAACTCTTTGCAAACTTCAGGCAAATGACATTCCTGCCCACATAATCTTTACCCTTGGCTGTCCAAAAGCCATCCCATGTAAATTTATGCAATTTGGTCCTCAAAATAACTTCGGTCGTCATCGTAAGCCCGAATACCTTTCCTTGGCCGTCATCGTAAGCCCAAACCTTTCTTCGGCCATCATCATAAGCCCGAATACCTTTCTTCGGCAGTCATCATAAGCCCGAACCTTTCCTCGACCGTCATCGTAAGCCCGAATACCTTCCCCGCCAGTCATCGTAAGCCCAAAACTTTCCTCGACAATCATCGTAAGCCTGAATATCTCCTCAACTAAGTGGCAGAGTATTTCCAACCCAGAAATCATGAACACCCCTGAGGCCATTGAATCTCGTTAGGTTCTTAATGCCTACATAATACAAGATAAATCATTCTCAATTCAGGCTGAGACCCTTCCGAATTGCTCTCAACTTAGGTATATACACCTCCAAACAGTCTCACTCAGGCCAAGACCCCTTCGAATCATTCTCAATTTAGGTACAGACACCTCCAAACGATCTCACTTAGGACGAATACCTCTGATTAATTCCCCACAGGTTAAGGCCCCTCCAAATTATCCTCATACTTGAACTACGATTGGCTTGATTCCCACTCGAGATACGTAGGAATCCTATCTAAGGGTCCAACCATCTGACCGACTCGGTCGTTTATCTTTCCCTCCCGACGAGCGATCCAGATCGGGATTCTTATTTTTATCGATGACCCTACCTCCTTCGTAAGTGACGACGCCGATGGGCTTCTACAAGTACCCCAATCCGGACTGCTCCCCATTCGAGCATGCGGGAAGGACACCAAGAGTTCACTTATCCATAATTACAAAGTTTCTTGACTTTCCAAGCATTAAATTGACCAAAGAAATCAAGGAAGGACCTTTTGTACATTAAAAATATCAGAAGGATCTCACATGAATAACAAAAGTAAAAAAATACTGACTTTACACCTTGGTCCGCACAGACCACCTTGCAAAAGGAAGTGTCTGTCGTACGGACCTACTTGTCATTTCTAGAGGCTATAAATGCAGGCCTATTGCTCCTTCGTTTGTAACAAGAAAAATCTGAGAAGAGTGAGCATTAGGGGACATTCTGCCTAAGTAAGAGAAGAATTTTCTCCTTCTTAATCACCTTAAGCAAAATCAAACACTTTCCCAACAAAATCAAACCATAGGAAGATAGAAAAGAACCAATATGGTGAGATCTTCTTCCAAACCCTAATAACACTTTAATTTTTCATTTTCAAGTCTTTTTATCTATTATAAATCATTTATTGTTGAATCTACCATTTATAATGTAGTATTTACTTATTTTGTACATTGTAGATCCAAACCATCTAAATGATACTACAAGATTTTACATGCACAATTGTAAGTACCCCAATCTGGATCACCCTCTTTCGAGCACACGGGAAATACCTTGGACTCACAAACGCAGTCTCGAAGACCCGTGACACTCAAAACCCTCAAAAACCCCCCAACCAAACCAAGGGAGGGACCTTTCTGGGACAAAGAAGCACAAAAGGACCTTTTAGGAATTTTTCAGAAATTGGAAAAGCATAAGTGGTCCGTACGGACCTCTTTGCTTCAATGATTACTGAATCCCCTTAAAGTCCAACTTATTCCCTCAAATCCCGGAGTGCATCATTACTGAAAAGCATGGTAGGTCTGTATGGACCTTATTGCATGCAGTATTGGTCCGTACGGACCTTCTTGCTACCAGACACCATCATTTCAGAATCCTCTTAAAGTCCAGTTATTCCCTCAAATCGAGGAAAACCAAAAACTTGGATTACCTACAAGGTCCGTACGGACCTTATTGCACAAAATCTGAGACTATAAATAGAGGGCTCCCCCTCCCTCATTTCACACATCTCCCTCTTCTCTCCTCTCCCCCTAGCCTTCAGGCACCCCTCTAAGAACCTTTGGGGCAATCCTGGCCCCTTTCGGATCCTTCTGAGGCCTTCCGAGCCCCCTTGTGGTGCTCCGAAGCCTCTCCGAGTGCTCCCGCGACGCTTCTGCGCTGCCCCGAGGCACTCTCGAGGTACTCTGAGGCCCCTCGTGGTACTCCGAGGCCTTGCCTGGTCTTTCCCGAGGCGTCCCGGCTCTTTCCGAGTCAAACCGGCAACTCGAACGCACGCCGAAACTCTGCCCGAATCCAACCGACGAATCCAACGCACGCCGAACCTCTGCCCGAGTGACCATTGCCATCTCAACGCACGCCGAACCTCTGCCCAAGTGATCCCTGCGATCCCAACGCACGCCGAAACTCTGTCCGCAGATAACCGGCACATCCCGAAGCAATCTCGGTCCGTCCTGGAATACTATTCCATCCTCAAATACTATTTCCCAGCGGAGGACAGACACGAACCAACATTGGTAAGGCTTCCTTCCATTACTATTTCAATACATTTCAATAAAGCAGTGTACAATGTAGACATCCGATACAACATGCATTTTTAAAAGCACATACACACACACACAACAGTTAAAGAATATTAGGGGTACCGAAAGACTCGTTTTTACGAGGCGACTCGGGTGAGCTCTAAGATTCTAATATTCTCTTCCCGATGAGTCATCTGACCTCCGAACTCAAAAATCTCATCACACAACAAAAACAGTTTATTTTTAAACTGATGCCCTTTTTCAATGTTTTGGGCTTAATAAAAACGGCGTGGTGACTCTACAAGCAAAACACAGCGAGACACCTCCAACACGCAAAAATGCAAACGGAATAGCCAGATGCCGGGGTGCGAACGCGCTGCCTCTCGAATCCGGGCGACATTCCCGAACGCGACGAATGCGAGATGTCGAGGGGCCCTCCGCGCGCGAGCCGGATCCCGAGTTATTTCAGTTGGCGACTCTGCTGGTGACGTTTTGTTTTAAAAACTTTTAAACAAAACAAAAGATTTTTAAAACGATGATGAGGGTCAAACTTTCATTTTACCCCTTTCTTTAACTGTCGTGTGTGTGTGCATGTGCTTTACTTTTTATTTTACAAAAAAAAATAAAAATACAAAAAAATGCATCAATATACATCTGTGTACATACATTTAAAATTCTTCAAAAAACCTTCTGTTTTACTCAAAAAAAGAATTTTAGAGACCGCACACTACGAGCACTGCTGCCTCGGTTACACCGCACACTACTCACACTACTGCCTCGGTTACACCGCACGCTACGCGCACTGCTGCCTCGGATACACTGCACACTACAACCCTTAACCCGGAGTGGTCTCAGTTGCAGTCCGTTTGGTCTTCCTAGGCCTCTTGGACGCGCACGGGATCATTCCAAACATCCCATCCTAGCCAAGTGTCAACCCTGCACGTTTGAGTCTTGAGTCACACTCTGTCCCGGACTCGGTTGGTTTTTACCCAGTCCGTGTCATACAGCCTGGATACATATCCCATGCCGGCCATTTTTTGAGTCGAAGCTCGGAACTCAAGATCCCTTGCGCAAGCAAAGCGATGAAAGGTCATGCTAAAATCTTGACCCGATCTTGATTTTTCGAAGCTACACCCAGACGATGTTCCATCCCGGATATACATCCATGCTCACATGACACCATGTCATCAAGCCTTTAATACGTCAGCCATGACGTTATTGTGATGTACCCGATTTTTTTTGTGAAAATCAAAACGGAGTCGCCACGCCATTTTTGTTTTAAGGGCCAAAACTTTGAAAAATGCCCGAGATCAGAAATTTGGGTTCGGAGGTCATGTTACGCGTCGGGAAGGACGTTAGTGTGCACCCGGAACGCCTCGTAAAAACGAGTCTTCCAAACATTCAAAATCCTTTGTTGTATGTGTGTGTGTGTGTGTGTGTGTGTGTTTTGGCCAAAATAAGTTGAAACTGAGGTAAATAAAAATTGGGAACTCTGTTTAAGGCTTTAAACTGATCCCATGATTTTTGGGTGATTTTTGGGTTGAGATTTGTAACTCAAAAGATTTTGGAAGTTGAAAACCAATTCTGCCAGATTGAAAAAGGCAGTTGACTCTTGACTTTGAAATGGACTTAAAGGCTTCAAAACCTCAGAATCTGGGGAAAGTCCGAGAATGAAAGTTGCTTAAAACACCCTAAATAGGGTTTCTACAAAGGAACTTTCCATTTTTGAAGTAATTTGAGGGGTCAAAACCTTCTGGAAATCTCAGATATGAAATCTGGATTTCCAGAAGCTGATGAACTGGCCTCTAAAAGAAAAATTGAAAAAGGAGTTTTACTCACTCAAAAATAAAATAAAAATATGTATAGAAATATCTGGATGTTGGCTACAAAAAGTATTTTGTAGTCAACACCAAATTCCAAGTTTATCTATGTCCAAAAAATTAGACCATGGACTGAGGTCTGAGAAAATTGCTACTGGACAGCAACTTCTCAAGAGAGAAAATATGATTTAAAAGGGGTTTTGCATCCATGCTTGTCCCCATTTCCCTAGGTTTTGATTAGTGATCACTTGACATTTTAGTGGTGAATCAACTATATCAAACCATCCTTGGGGTACATTAGGACTAAGCACTTCATTTGCTTGGGAAGGGGAATTTTATCCTTTGAAAATGAGATTTGATGTATGAAAATGATTTTTAGGGTTTTGAAAATGTGTTTTCTTTGCAAGAAAGTAAGAACACTTTGAAAATAATGTAGATCCTTGTAGAAGATCATCCATGGAGATGAACTTCCATGGTGATCTTCTTGGATCTAAAGCAAGAAGATGAATAAACTACATTTTGTAGCTTGAAAATGCATGCATGGATGAATTTTAGGGTAAGGAGAGGGAGGTTATACCTTTCTTCCTTGTGTTTTGTGTTTGAAGGCTTGAATGTGAGAGTGTTTAAGGCTTGAATATGAGAGTGTTTAAGGGTGTTTAGGGTTGATGATTTGAGTTGGTTAAAGAGAAAACAAGTAGATAACAATGAAGTCCTCTATGTTTTCTCTCTAATCCTCCTCCTAAAGGGTGATTTGAGCTTGGATTGGTGTATGTATGAGAGTATGTATGAGAGTGATTTGAAGTGTTTGTGAGTGAGTGAGATTTGGGAAAGATTGGAGAGAAAATGGTGGCAATCTAAGGATTCCCACTGTTTTCTCTCTATATTTCGCTAGAGTTTCGTTCTTGTGAGTGATTTGTGTTATGTAAAATGAGAGAGGAGGGTTCAATTTATAATCCTCTGAAATTTACAAAGATGTCCGCGCGGATATGTTCGTCGGCGTGCCTTGTTCATGCTACTGATCTTTGGCTTTTGGACAGGAGGAATAATCTTTTTTAAAATTCAAACTGAAACTGTTTTTCAACTTACCAATTCGGGTTTTTCCATTTCTTTTGCTTTTTAGGATTCCTTTCCTTGTTTATCTTTAAATGGCAATGCCCACTTTACCCTTGCTTTGTTAGAAAGGTTAGGGTTTGTTAGAAATGTTAGAAATGTTAAAACTTTCGTTAACTTCCTAACGAAAAAGCTACCAACTCAAATTGGAGCACTTACAGTAGCCCCTCGGCGACGGTGCTTTCGAAGGAAGCGGGGTCGTCGATAAGAGTAAGGCTCCATATTTGACAGGATGATCAAGTGATCGAGTGGCTGAACCTAACGATAGGCTACCTACGTATCCCAAATGGGAATCAAGCCGATCGTAGTTCGGGTCTTTGACCACAGGATGATGGCATTTTAGGTGCCTCGAACCTTGATGAGTTCTGCGATCGTTTCTTTGAAAGAAACTCTGTTGGGGGTAGGAAATGACCATTTTCGGTCGATGGGTGGAGTTGTATATACGCTCTGCTTTGGGGATAAAGTGACCATATTGGTCGGGTGGCTGAACCTAGCGATAGACTACCTACGTATCCCGAATGGGAATCAAGCCGGCCGTAGTTCGGGTCTTAAACCCTATGATTGGACTATTTTTGGAAGTCATCTGTGATTTGACTATTTTTGGGAAGTCGCCCTATGGTTTGACTATTTTTGGGAAGTCACCCTATGATCGACTATTTTTGGGAAGTCACCCTATGATCGACTATTTTTGGGAAGTCACCCTATGATCGACTATTTTTGGGAAGTCGCCCTATGATCGACTATTTTTGGGAAGTCACCCTATGATCGACTATTTTTGGGAAGTCACCCTATGGTTCGACTATTTTGGGGAAGTCGCCCTAAGATCGACTATTTTTGGGAAGTCACCCTATGGTTTATTTGTTTTTGGGAAGTCACCCTATGGTTTGACTATTTTGGGAAGTCGTCCTACGGTTTGACTATTTTTGGGGAGTCACCCTATGATCTGACTATTTTTGGGAAGTCGCCCTATGATCTGACTATTTTTGGGAAGTCACCCTATGGTTTGACTGTTTTTGGGAAGTCACCCTATGGTTTGACTATTTTGGGGAAGTCGTCCTATGGTTTGACTGTTTTTGGGGAGTCACCCTATGACTTGACTATTTTGGGGAAGTCGTCCTATGGTTTGACTATTTTTGGGGAGTCACCCTATGATCTGACTATTTTTGGGAAGTCGCTATGGTTTATTTGACTATTTTGGGAAGTCGCCTATGGTTTGACTATTTTTGGGAAGTCGCCCTATGGTTTGACTATTTTGGGAAGTCGCCCTATGACTTGACTATTTTGGGAAGTCGCCACATGACTTGACTATTTTGGGGAAGTCGCCCTACGGTTTGACTATTTTGGGGAAGTCGCCCTATGACTTGACTATTTTGGGGAAGTCGCCCTATGGTTTGACTATTTTGTGGAAGTCGCCCTATGACTTGACTATTTTGGGGAAGTCGCCCTATGACTTGACTATTTTTGGGAAGTCGCCCTATGACTTGACTATTTTGGGGAAGTCGCCCTATGGTTTGACTATTTTTGGGAAGTCGCCCTATGACTTGACTATTTTGGGGAAGTCGCCCTATGGTTTTGATTTTGGTTTGTCGAATTAGGGGATGATTGCTTTCCTCGTGTTGTGTGTGATAGCGTCTTAGGTGCCTCGAACCTTGATGATGGCGTCTCAGGTGCCTTGAACCTTGATGATGGCGTCTTAGGTGCCTCGAACCTTGATGATGGCGTCTTAGGTGCCTCGAACCTTGATGATGGCGTCTTAGGTGCCTCGAACCTCGATTTGAAATGATTTCCTTTGATGGTTTAGGATAGATGGTCCTCTAGTGGACTTCATTTGAAGGGATCGGTTTTACGTCTGCTGCCGAAGGAAAGGATGACCGTGCTGGTCGAGTGGCTGGACCTAATGATAGGCTACCTACGTATCCTTAAGAGGGAATCAAGCCGGTCGTAGTTCGAAAATAGCTGGGGATGGTCTTTGATGGTTTGACAGTATTTGAGGTTTGACTGTTTTTTGGGAAGTCGCCCTAAGATTTGATGATAATGTTCTTTTAGAAAAGTAGTTGATTAAGATATGCTTTCATACGTCTTTGTGCTTACATGGCGAGGCTACGGCGATGTTGATGAAGAGTTGTTAGGTTGCCGTTCGTGGGACGGTTTCTGGCGACGATTTGCTTTGTCTTTGGAGGCATTTTGACTGAAGGAGGAGTTTGGTTGAGTGCATCTTCTTTGGTGATCGTCAAACTTGTAGAGGTTTTTGAGCTTGTCTTCACATTGGGACTTCTTGCTTTTGAGAACTTGGTGTCTCTAATCGCATTGTATTTGAGAACTTGGCGTCCACGACCGATTTGTATTTGAGAACTTGGCGTCACGACCGATTTGTATTGGAGAACTTGGCGTCTCGGCCGTCTTGTATTTGACTTGGCGTCCTTGACCTGATTTGTATTGGAGGACTTGGCGTCCTTGACCGATTTGCATTTTGAGAACTTGGCGTCTCGACCGATTTGTATTGGAGAACTTGGCGTCCTTGACCTGATTGTATTGGAGAGCTTGGCGTCTCGGCCGGATTGTATTGGAGAACTTGGCGTCTCGGCCGAATTGTATTGGAGAACTTGGCGTCCACGGACCGAATTGTATTGGAGAGCTTGGCGTCCACGACCGATTTGTAGACAGCTGGAGGCGGTCTTCATATGTTTGTGGATGTTGGGAATTTGTTTTCATCCATTTGAGGTCGTCTTTGGTGAAGATCATCCTTCTTAGAAAAGGGGATTACGTTTGAATTCTGCATTTGTTAGTGAAGAGGAAGATGCATATATGGCATTCATGATGGCGGATGCATGCATAGAACCAAAAATGATTATGAGATGATGCGTTTATTTGCTTTCGAAGATGCACTTGGCCTAAGCTTTTGGCGGGGAAATTACGATTTATGATTTTCAATCACTTAGGATTTTTCCTATTGATTCAAGTTTTGTGCATGCTACATGAGCCACAGGGGAGATTTTTGTGGGGATGCATGGTGATGAGAGGGGATATATGTGTTGTTATTTGTTTGGGACAAGCTTTGAGTGGTGGGGTGATATCCTTTAGTCGCGGACTGAATTGCATGTTATTGATGAGGTCAATTTTGATCTTGGGATGAAGTTGGATTTGAACCCGGGTCTCGATTGAAATTTCTTTTCGATCTCGGACATTTGAAGGCGACGACGGGCTCTAGAATCAAAGCATGTTGACATGAATGAACCCTCTTTTGCTTGGGTTAGTTGTGATTTGACGAAATGCGATATGAGGAGATTCCCAATTCTCAACTTTTGATGATGCGGGAGTTGCCATATGTCAAGTTCTAAAGTGAAACTCCAAGACAGGTTGTTGAGGTGACCGAGACCTTTCTTACGAAGATAGGTGTGACTTGATAAAGCCCCATTCCATGGAAAAGACATGGCGAAAACCACGGAATCTTTCTACGAATGATTTGATGAAGCCCCGGAGTTTGACAAAGCGTCACTCTGAGAGGTCCGAGTTAAAGGTTTAAGCGACATGCGATGAAGTACCGAGCCAATCGATCAACGTGAGAGCCTTTAAGGTGAAGTTGTCATGAAGGGAGAAACCCATCTTTGATACCGACTATGAAATTAGAATCCTCTCTTCGAAGAGTGTCTTCCATATAGGAGCTGTTAGCCATAGTGGCACTTGGCTTGTTCGTGGCTTCAATCATATTCACCCTACTTTTTTAGGGAATGGATTGTTGATTGTATTGGGTCCTTGGGGTCCCCTTTTCGATCAGTTCTCACCTTTGCCCTTTTTCGGGAGTCGTGTTGGAGGTGGAAGAAACCCGGTATCCGTAGCGGAGTGCGGTGGCCGGTCGGCGATTATAAGCTTTTTCAAATTTAGCCGGAATTGATCATTGCCCGTAGATCCGGATAGGGAAATTGCTAAGTGAGACCCTCGAGATGTGGTTTCGGGCGTGGCGAAAGATGTCTAGTTGTTCCTCTTCAAAAGGAGGAGTTGCCATCTTGCTTGTAAAAGTCCACGATGTTCTCGTCGGGATCTTGCATTGTTGTCTGCGAGTCAAATCTATTTGCTTCCCACTCCAAGTTGGCTAGTAGTCTGGTCCCATGTAGCCACGGCCTCGGATTTTAAGCGAAAGAACCATTTTAGAGCATTGGACTTCAAAGAGAGGCGAAATAGTCGGCCCAGCTGCTGATTGGCGCCCCTTTTGACCTTCATTGCCAAGGTATACGTGTCCGAGATGGGTTTTCGGGCATGCGGTGCCATCAAAGAGATCCAAATTAGGCATCACGAATTTGTGGGGAACAAAGGAGTCGGGTTCGTTGGTCGGAAGCGAGACTTCTTAACGGTCAATTCGGCAATCTGTGCTTTCATTTCCTTGTGTCGTTCCACGAACCAAGCCAAATGAGGGTCTTGTGGTGGAACCATGGCATTCAAACCGGCGGCGAGCTAGAGAGGAGCTACCGCGGCGGCAGACGAGGTGGAGGGAACGGCCGATCTGGGGACATAGGTGAAATCTGTCCTTGGCCCGAATCACCAGGGAGCTTGAGTAGGACCACTGGGCAAAAGGATAGAACCTCGCGGCTTGTTGTTGATTTTCAACCGGCAAAGAGGGCGAAGCGATCTTGATGTAGGCTGGGTAACTCGGATTTCCGGAGTGAGGCCCATAAGTAGGCTTAAGTGCGGGCTGCTTGTCACGATTGTTGAATTGCATAGTTGAAGGTGCATGACCGAGGGTGCTGCGGTCTGGTGATTCGATGGCTGGGATGGAGGCTTGGTAACCCGTCGAAGCTTTGAGTGAGGAATGGATTTGTGAAAGGCTGTGTGAGGAGCGGGTGAGCTAGCATCATCTGAGGAAGGGTTTCGTGTTGCCACTGGACCGGCTGTGGAAGCATTCCAAAGCTGTTCTTTGCGAAGGCCACGATAGATTGGTTCTAAGCGAGGTGGGATTCCAATCTTTGTGGCATTAAGTATCCCCAACCATGAGGAGACATTCCGTACCGATTTTGCCCCCGAGGCTGTGAAGCGATCGGTTACGTTAGGCTGCATGGGTCGATGAGTACGTATTTGGGGTTTCTTTGTCTGTTGAGACGGTCATGAAGGAATCTTGTGAGGCTTGTGCGGTCTTGGGGATTGGACATCTTGAAGCTGGTTCTTTGTCAAGGCATTTCAAGCTGATGTGGCGAGGAGCTCCTGGCGTCTGTCTCGGCTATTTGAGGCATACCAAAGCTATTGTGACATACAGGCTGACCCCAGCGCTTTGAGGCATACCATGCTGGCCCAAATCGGATGAAGTCAATTTGTTTCCCCAAGCAGTGTCCCAGGCGAGCTGTGAATGTATATCGGACCAGAATTTGAAAGGATGGGCGATTCGCAAGTTGAGAAGAGTGTGAGGAAGGTGGTGGTAGCTGTGCGGCCAAGATAGGGATGGGGATCCTTTTCCTCTTCTACCGTGAAAGTTCCATCGGGGTTGAGGGCAATCGTCAAACCAAAATTCCTGACATCTTCCAAGGATGAACACCGAAACCTCATTACGATTGGCACAAGGAGTTTTATGGACTCGGGTTCCAATATTAGCCATAGAAATATGATGAATTTACTGGTCTTGGTTAAAATTCCGTCCTCGTCCTTGGACATCAAGAAGCTGCACTTGACTAGCCCATGACCAACATGGCGATCAAATCTCATCTTGCTTGGTGGAGCCTTGGTGCGAAGAGATGTATTTGCGAAGTCTTGATTTGGAAGAAGTAACTTGGCAAAGCCTCGGTCTCATATTGTGAATCGACACAATTAGAGAGGCTTCAACTTTGGTAGGCCTTGTAGGCGATGCGAGCAGAGACCCAACCCATCTTGTAGCGAGTGAAGAACCAACGTTCTTGAATTATCATGTAGCAAAAGAGGCAACCCATCCTTCCATATTTACTTTATTATTTTCTTTATTCAATTAGTCATAGGAAGAAAATGTAAAAGCAAGACAATTTTAGGAATGTATACTGCGGGGGCATATATTTTTTCGAAAAGTGGGGATGAATCCCGATTTGATTTGATGGCCTCATTTGTGAAGGCACAAAAGAACTCGCTTTGGGTTTGACTCTTTTGAGAGAGCATAAGTTTAGAAAGGTTTGTAAAAGTGTATGGAAGCCCCTGGCGACGGAAAATTAGTGTTTAGCTCTATTTTTCCTATAATGTAGAAAAGAAGACTTGTCGAGACATACGAAAATATGTTTTATTCAAAATGATCACAAGATTGCTTAAAACCCTTTATTAATGTTCGGGTTATTCAACCCTAATCTCGATATGAACAAACATTTTGATTAATCATGAGGAGAAAGTCAGCGATACCAAGAGTCGAAGTTGGCGAATGGTGAAGAGGGATCGTGTATAGGAGAGGCTATTGGTGAGGCCGGATTTTACGGGATTTGAATGTGTTTATGACCGGACCATTTACGGTTGCCTACGTTCCCCTCATTGTGAGGAGCTCGGGTCGCCGTAGTTCGGGTACGAGCTGTGTTTGACTTTAGAAAAGGGGTATGAACATTTGTGGTACTTTTGGTGAAAAGGCTCGGATAGGAGGTTTGGATGATAAGGTGCGGGCCTTGAGGTGATTCCTTGACAAGTCATTTTGAGCGATTCCGTTGCTTCTTGATCGTCGTCCTTCATCGGGGAGAAATATTTTGGATGCGGCTTAAGGGCTTATGATATGTTTTGCCGTTGCTTTGCTGCTCCCTTGTTGTCGACAACTTCCGTTCTTCGGGCTTTAATTTTGCCCATATGTCAAACCTTCGATCGGCGGTGCTAGGTCCTTGGCCTCATTTTTTGAAGCTTTTGTTTTTTTTTTTTTGAAGCTTTTTTTTTTTGAAGCTGTTGTTTTTTTTGAAGCTTTTGTTTTTTTTTTTTTTGTTTTGAAGCTTTTGTTTTTTTGAAGCTTTTTTTTTTGAAGCTTTTGTTTTTTTTTTTTTGAAGCTTTTGTTTTTTTTTTTTGAAGCTTTTGTTTTTTTTTTTTTTTGAAGCTTTTGTTTTTTTTTGAGCACTTGAGGACGAAGGCAAGCTTCTACTTGAACTTTCTTGATGCATGGGGGCGGAGGCAAGCCCCTGTTTTTCGATATGGGGTCGATCTCCCGATCTTTGAGTGACCTTTTGTTGTCCCTTGATGTTGCCGCCTTCGTTGACTTGATCAAGGTGATGATGGGGATATGTTTTGGAAAGTGTATGGCTTGATGGAGGCCTTTGTGAGGTGAGGAAAGTGTATAGGGAGGGCATTAGTTGACTTTCTCGCACCAATTAATTAAAATCTTAATCATTTCCAGAGATTATTTGTTGAGCGATGCGAGTGATCATTTAAAATAAAACCATTTCATTAAATGTAATGTAGGTGTGCAAATAATGTCTCAAGTCTAGCGAGAAAAGAAAAAGACTCTTTTATAGAAAACTTAAGATTAACTACAATGTCCAAGGAGGACTTGATTGAACGAAGAAAGTACTAGAACCTACGAAGGTTGACTAAAATGTTTTAATATTAAAGGATGGGTCGCCCCTAGTCTAGCTACTCTTTGTTGTTGGACGCCAAGACGCTTGAGCTTTCCATCTTTTACGTTAACTTCGATTCCATTACTGCGAGGCCAGGCGGTGATCGATTACGTGCCCATGATGCTGGTGGGAGTGGAGGAGTTTGAGGCCATGGAGCGGTGGGGCGAGCACAAGTTGTCCAAAGAAACGGGTCGGAAAAGTCACGGGGACGAACTTTGTCGGCGAGCATATTGATGGAAGGAAGTGAACTGAGAGGACCTTGAGGGGTATTGGGCTCTGTTTGGGAGGATTCGGCGATGCGGCGGTTGTTTTGAGTGAAAGGGGTGATACTAGGCGATTGTGTCTTCGGGCCTTTCTCAAGCTTGGGCTGGCATTAGACAAGTGTGCTGCAGGGCGGGTTGTCCTATCGGATTCTCTCACTTCGGGCACTTGAATTTTGCGCGACAGAATCATTTCTTTGCACAGTTCGACATTTTGGGTCAAAGGAGTGCTAGTACTTATCATAAGATCAAGCTTCTCCTGCATTTGTTTCACTTGCTCTATCAATATTGCCACATGGGGATCAACGGGAACATTCGAGTTCTTGGAACTCGCAACAAGACTCTTATCGGCGAGAGGAAACACGGCCGCGGGCGGGTGGCGACGGGCGAATTCACTAAGTCCGGTAGACGACAACGGAAAACTTGTGGCATCCGGATTTTCTTTTAGCAACTCATGATCGCATTCGAGGTGGGTGTAGAGGCTTCGGAACATAGCCACATAGCTCAAGCTGATTATGTGAAGGCTGGAGCATAAGCTGGCGGTATTGCTGAAATTGAGAGCAGGTGTGATGGAGCCCAACTCGTTACGAGGAGGCGAGGGCGATGAAGCCCTAATGGCACGAGTCTTTGGAAAGGGCTGAAGAGGAATTGTCCTTGGCAAGGGATCATATGTGGATGGAGGGAGGTGTTGGCCGTGGGATGGAGAGTTATAGGATGAAGGGGTGAAATCACTTGTTTACGAAGTCTCATCTTCGACCATGACCGAGGAACCATTCGCCTCAGTATTACACGAACTCCATGGCGGCGGAGAGCATTGATGAGCGGGGTCGGTTGTTCTTCATGAATCTTATGGGCGTTTTCCAAAGCCGGGACTAACTCTTCCTTCCTAATCATCGGATTTCTTGTACCTTTGCGCTTTACGCCAAATCTGCCATCGAGATCATTATCATCCCATTTAACCTTGGCGTCGGTCGTGAACTTATCGGAGGCGAGAGTTCAAAGCATTTTACCAAATCCGGCTTTGCCATGGCCACATGCTTGTTGCGGTCAAACCATCCATTCTCAACATTTGTCGCGACTAAATCATCCGGCTTGTCGAGTACATTGAATTCACGAGTTTGAATCATAAAACTCAATCATGTTTACATTCGCGTTGTTTGGGAGATGATCATTGGCGGGGTTGAGATTGAGGCGCTCGAGTTTGCCCTTCTTAATTAATCTACTGAATCGCCTTTCTCAAGGCATGTACGGTTGTCGGTCGTATGACCGTGAGTGCTGATGGAAAGCACAATGCTTAGTGGTGTCAAAAGGGATTTTGGGATCCTTGGGCTGATAGTTTCTCATGGGTTCGAGGAGACCACTGCTCTAGCAAGCTATTTAAAACTTTGCTTAAGGGAACACCCAAATCCTCGGGATTCGAGATTTGGTCATTGACTTGGTCACCATTACGAACAGGGTCTGCCGGTTTTGGTCCATTGGGGCGCTCAAGCTTGCCCGTTTCGATTAACCTTTGAACCGCTCTCTTCAAGACTATGCAGTTGTCGGTCGTGTGGCCATAATGATCATGGAAGGCGCAGTGCTTACTCATGTCGAGAGGTGCATTTGAGCTCCTTGGATGGTAGTCCTTGAGAGGCTCCAAAAGGCCTACCCTTACTAAACCCTTGAAAATTAAGCCCATGGGCATCCCAAGATCATCAAAACGTTCTCGTTGCCTTAAAGGACCACCATTTCTTGGTTTCTTTTGGGGGCCGTCAATTGTACACAATGCCTTCTTTCCTTTACCGGATGTCGGAGCCGTGTTGGAAGGGTAAGGTTTATAGCGGCGAGACATGTTCAGACTCGTAGTCTTTTCCCGTGCACGAACCCTTTTGATGTAATCATCAATGTAATCGTCGAGATTCGACCTTTTGTAAACTTCATTCGTGTCAGATACACAAGATTGATATGGTGAGATGGCAGAGTCGAGCGATCGTCGATACTCTCGTTGCTAGGCTTTTCTTGTACCTTCTTAATTGGTTCTACCAATAATCCATTGGACGAGTCAATAGGAACATTAGGATTGCATGACCCCGCCACAAGATTGGCATTAGCAAACGAAACCACAGTAGGAAGTACTCGGTGGGAGGAATGACAGTCGAGCATTAAAAGCGTGACCGTAATCTTCTTCATAAGGCTGGCGGTTGCCGAAGATGAAGATATATGGCTCGTAATGGGTGGATAACGAGGAGCGGTGAGTGCGGATCGAGAAGGCTGCTGAAGACATGAGGTTTGAGGCGTCGTAACAGTAGGATTGAATGTGTCTTGACCGCACCGAGGAACATGGCTGCAAGGGAAATGTGTATCTTGTACTTGATGAGCGGGAGCGGCTTGCGTAACGGCCGGGTGGAGAATTTGATGAGGAGCATTTGACCTTGTCGGACTTCCCAGCCGGAGGGCGGGGTAGAGCGATGAAGTGGTGATAAAAGCACAGTGGCCCACGTGATCTTGCGGTATCATAGGGGCCGGTGTGCTTTGAGAATTGGAGGAAGCAAGGCGGCCCCCTACGAACCATGGAGCACGAGAAACGCAGCTGTCCCATTCCGAGACGGTGACCGAGCCGGGCGATGCGGTGAAGTAGTAAGCGGCCCCTTCCAAGGCGATGACCCGAACCGGTGATGTTGTGAAGTAGTGGCGGCCCCTTCCAAGCTCGGGCGAAAGCCAGCGGCTCAATCTGGTGGTGAGACTGAGAGGCACGGGGGCGGGTTGACCTAGATCGATACGATGAGGCCGAGAGGCGAGGCGAGTGATAGGCTTGGGGATGCTTGGCCCATTAGTAGTTCCACACGAAAGGGGACGGGGCATTTGATGGTAGTTGGCATGCAGGGAGGGTAATTAGCTCCAATCTTCGCATCAACCGTAAAGGTTCCATTAGGGTGGTGAACAATTGCTAGCCCACAGGTTACGATACTTTCCAATAGCGGCGATCCGAGCCTCTTGATTTTGTCTTATCTGTTCCAACATCGATTCCTTTGTTCGGCATTTTGCGGATTTTCGGGGTGTGGAGTTGTACGTCCCCACCGTTCTCCTACGAGTTGGTCATTACGAAACTTTGAGCTGAAGCGAAGGAGGAAACCGATGAAGTATCGACTTCGGAATGGCTGAAATTTGAACAAACGATGACCCGGGGTCTCGATCCAAACTTTGCTTCTTGTGGAAGGCACTGAGGGTGTGGTTCGGACTCGGGAAGCGAAACGAGGTTGGTGTTTGGGCTTAGGGCTCATGCAACATGCAATTATTTGTTCTTGTTTACTTAAAACATGTTTTATTAACCTAATCGGTTGGAAAAGATTGCTCTTCTTTTCGCGAACTACTGCGATTCTGGATCGGTGGGCCCCGTCACTACGTCTATAAGCCCCTCGTATTCCACCTGTATTTCGACCTCCCGGGGTGGACGGCCCGGGCGAGGGTCCTATAGGGCAAGCGGGTCCCACCGACCGAAAAGAAAACGATCCTAGAAGTGCGGCGGGTAATCGAGTCTTGACGAGTATTCGATGTAAATTACGGACAAGGCGACGTCAAAGTCAAGATCGTGTCAGGAGCTCGACAAAAAGTCGGCATGATTTGGAGCGATAAATGTCCACGGTTGATCTTGACTTGTCGTCGGTTAAGCCGTAATCAGGCATGGAATAACCGTTAATCCTTGATGACTCGGTGTCATGCTTTGGGAGTCGATGTATAATTTGTGCCGATCGAGCCGAAGTCAAGGCGCCGGTCAATATCTTGGTCAAAGTCTGCGGCGGGAAACCGGCATGACTTCGACTGATTAGGGACCCGAAAGATATTGAGTCGGTATGCCGACAAAGGCTTGAAAGGAAAGGTCTATACACAGACGGGGCATGACACGGACCCGGACTAAAAACCAACCGGGTCTCGGACAAAGTGTGTCACGGACAAGTGCATGGTCGACACGAGGCTCCATGGGATGTTTGGGTAGTCTGTGCTCATCCGAGGGCGTAATAAGACCAAACGGACCGCGACAAGGATTTCCCGGGTTAGGGACGTAGTGTGCGGTGTAAGGTCACGTGCGCGTAGTGTGCAAGCAGTCTATCTTCTTTTTCTGAGAAAAATAGAAATTTTTTATGTGTCTTAAAAAGGCATGATGCATGATTTTTTTTTGAATTTTTTTTTTGAAAATTTTTTTTTTTTGAAAATTTTATGAACACATAAGCACATAAGCACAAAAATTCCGATAGTTAGGGACATTATTCCGACAGTCAAAATTTTGACTTTTCCGAGGCGGCCAAAAACAAACACGAAAACTGTGCAAAAATCAACACACACAAAGCAAAGGATTTTCAAATGTTGAGACGGAAGCTTGACCCTCAAAAGCTTTTCTTTTTTTTTTGAAAATAATGATACCGGTACGTGGGATTGTTAGACCACAATTTATCCCCGACTCGTGTTAGGAGGCGATAACGGGAAGTTTAATGGTTTCCACCAATATACCAAATATCATTTTTTTTTAGAAAAAGCTTAAAATCCCCAGCGGAGTCGCCACTGTGATGTACCCGATTTTTTTTTGTGAAAATCAAAACGGAGTCGCCACGCCATTTTTGTTTTAAGGGCCAAAACTTTGAAAAATGCCCGAGATCAGAAATTTGGGTTCGGAGGTCATGTTACGCGCCGGGAAGGACGTTAGTGTGCACCGGAACGCCTCGTAAACGAGTCTTCCAAACATTCAAAATCCTTTGTTGTATGTGTGTGTGTGTGTGTGTGTGTTTTGGCCAAAATAAGTTGAAACTGAGGTAAGTAAAAATTGGGAACTCTTTTTAAGGCTTTAAACTGATCCCATGATTTTTTGGGTGATTTTTGGGTTGAGATTTGTAACTCAAAAGATTTTTGGAAGTTGAAAACCAATTCTGCCAGAATGAAAAAGGCAGTTGACTCTTGACTTTGAAATGGACTTAAAGGCTTCAAAACCTCAGAATCTGGGGAAAGTCCGAGAATGAAAGTTGCTTAAAACACCCTAAATAGGGTTTCTACAAAGGAACTTTCCATTTTTGAAGTAATTTGAGGGGTCAAAACCTTCTGGAAATCTCAGATATGAAATCTGGATTTCCAGAAGCTGATGAACTGGCCTCTAAAAGAAAAATTGAAAAAAGGAGTTTTACTCACTCAAAAAATAAAATAAAAATATGTATGGAAAGATCTGGATGTTGGCTACAAAAAGTATTTTGTAGTCAACACCAAATTCCAAGTTTATCTATGTCCAAAAAATTAGACCATGGACTGAGGTCTGAGAAAATTGCTACTGGACAGCAACTTCTCAAGAGAGAAAATATGATTTAAAATGGGGTTTTGCATCCATGCTTGTCCCCATTTCCCTAGGTTTTGATTAGTGATCACTTGACATTTTAGTGGTGAATCAACTATATCAAACCATCCTTGGGGTACATTAGGACTAAGCACTTCATTTGCTTGGGAAGGGGAATTTTATCCTTTGAAAATGAGATTTGATGTATGAAAATGATTTTTAGGGTTTTGAAAATGTGTTTTCTTTGCAAGAAAGTAAGAACACTTTGAAAATAATGTAGATCCTTGTAGAAGATCATCCATGGAGATGAACTTCCATGGTGATCTTCTTGGATCTAAAGCAAGAAGATGAATAAACTACATTTTGTAGCTTGAAAATGCATGCATGGATGAATTTTAGGGTAAGGAGAGGGAGGTTATACCTTTCTTCCTTGTGTTTTGTGTTTGAAGGCTTGAATGTG
Organism: Adenophora triphylla var. japonica; assembly: GCA_022495995.1. Taxonomy (NCBI): domain Eukaryota; kingdom Viridiplantae; phylum Streptophyta; class Magnoliopsida; order Asterales; family Campanulaceae; genus Adenophora; species Adenophora triphylla. The sequence goes on along the minus strand of JAFEMH010004529.1, from coordinate 118,473 downwards.
AGAGTGTTTAAGGCTTGAATATGAGAGTGTTTAAGGGTGTTTAGGGTTGATGATTTGAGTTGGTTAAAGAGAAAACAAGTAGATAACAATGAAGTCCTCTATGTTTTCTCTCTAATCCTCCTCCTAAAGGGTGATTTGAGCTTGGATTGGTGTATGTATGAGAGTATGTATGAGAGTGATTTGAAGTGTTTGTGAGTGAGTGAGATTTGGGAAAGATTGGAGAGAAAATGGTGGCAATCTAAGGATTCCCACTTTGTTTTCTCTCTATATTCTTGAGTTTCGTTCTTTGTGAGTGATTTGTGTTATGTAAGGCGAGAGGAGGGTTCAATTTATACTCCTCTGAAATTTACAAAGATGTCCGCGCGGATATGTTCGTCGGCGTGCACTTTGTTCATGCTTTCTGATCTTTGGCTTTTGGACAAGGAGGAATAATCTTTTTAAAATTCAAGCTGAAACTTGTTTTCAACTTACCAATTCGGGTTTTTTCCATTTCTTTTGCTTTTTAGGATTCCTTTCCTTGTTTATCTTTAAATGGCAATGCCCACTTTACCCTTGCTTTGTTAGAAAGGTTAGGGTTTGTTAGAAATGTTAGAAATGTTAAAACTTTCGTTAACTTCCTAACGAAAAAGCTACCAACTCAAATTGGAGCACTTACAGTTATGACCCAGCCAACGCCTAACGTCACAGATCCCTTGCGCAAGCAAGGTAAAGAGAGGTCATGCCGAACTCTTGACCCGATCTTGACTCAATGGCCGGCTTGGCTCACTATTCACATGGCTAACGCATTAAAACGAACATGACAGGCTCGGTCCTTAGGTTCGATTTTTCTTTTAGGCCGGTGGAAACCGCTGGCCCTATAGGACCCTCGCCCGGGGCTGTCCACCCTGGGATGTCGAAATACAGGTGCAAAACGAGGGGCTTATAGCCGCACAGATGGTCTCCACTGACCCAGGATCTAGCATAGTTGCGAAAAAGAAGAGCAATCTTTTCCAACCTACCTAGGACTCTGAGAAAACACGTTTTAAGTAAATTACAACAACAAAAAAATACAAAATAAAAAATAAAAAATAAAAAAAATAAAAGCGGAAACTGCATGTCACGTGAGCTTTCCCCCTTATTCCGAAAGGCCTTCCCGTGTCTAAACCTTGCCCGTCACCCCCTCCAGCGAATCGAGAGTTATCAAGAATACCCGGGAACTACCCTCCCAGTGCCAAAGCCCCAAGGTCCAACATCCTTTCCAGTAAAGCCACCAGGACAGTCTTTCAAATCCTCATGGCCAAGTCAGTGGATAACAGCGAGGAAAATGGGACCTTACCCCCGAGAAATTTCCCAACATTGGAAGAAGTTTGGCAGGTCCTCATGGCTATTGAGAAACGCCAAGGTGAACAACAAGCCTGGATCAAAGGTTCCATGCACCACTTCGAAACATTAGCCACCCCCCAACCACCTGGGGCTTCCAAAGGCATACCTGCTCCTACAGTCTCTCACGTCTCTCATGGTCTCCCAGAAGTCAACCTGTTGCCCTCATACGAGCCATGTAGCTACGACATAAAGCCACAAGACCCCCTGGGGGAGGACATGTCCGGTCAACATCCTGAGGTCCCGATACCACCGTCGAACAACGAACACATCTGGTGGGACGTCTGCGATTGCACTGCTTGTCTGGAAATGGAATTCTAAGATGAAATGAACGAGGGCCGCCCTCGAAGAAAGAAGAAACCCTCTTCTCAACAAAAACTAAGGAAAAGGTACGAATCTGGCGACCCCATAGTTGGAACCCTTGGAGAACCATTAGGAAAGTTTGACTATTATGTCATCTACTCCAGCAAATCTCCTCAGCTTAACTCTGCACGAGGCCATGACAATGTCTGCTCCATGATCAGCTGGGACGAGCTCCGCACCGCCATCGATAGCCCGAGGATCCAGATATCTCAACCCCTGTCTTGGGAAGATCTCAAAGCCACTGTTGACGCTTCAACAAAAGCAATGACGGTAAACGAACTGAAATGCGCAGTATGGCCCTACGCCAACCAAGGCCCTCCCATTACAGAGATAGGAGAGACAAACACGACAATGACGGCATGATGCTGACATCCACCTTCCATCAGTGCGTAAAGTTTGTCCAAGGAACAGATCTGACCATCATCTACGGTGATAGCATAATCACTGAAAGGGCTGACACAAACGGCGTCCCGGTCTTAGAGATCAAACACGACAATGACGGCATGATGCTGACAGGGTTCACAATCGAAAGCCCAAAGGCTCAGGTGTGCCACATAGACCTGCCTTTGATTTGGGACCATATCCCTCCCCCGATGAAAATGATGAAGCGCATGAACTACATCCTGGGGCTTGGTTTGGGAAAATGCCATCAGGGTACCCAGCAAATCATCAATATCAAGGAACAGAATACCCTCCATGGCCTGGGATACATTCTTACTCCCGAAGATGCTGTAGAAGACAAACGAACTGCACGGAAACACTCTGCCAATAGCAAAAGAGGCTTGCACGCAATCTCCGATCTTCGCCCTTACAGCTTCGACATCACCAGGTACTTCACAAAGAAAACCGACAGTTTGAACGAAGACACAGAAAAGGGAACAGAGCTGATCAACGCCAAACAAAGCTGGCTGACAACCATGGACAAGCTCCAGCGGAACCTGGCAAGATTCAGAGGCCTCAAGCCAAATCCCGTCAGAAGAGCCTTTCTCGACACACCACCTCTGTCGGGACCCACAACCACCACTATTCACAATGAATTTTGGTTTGGGAAAATCCCCTCTTTGGCAGAAGATCTCGAAAAGCTCTCTGTCAATACCCCTGCCCCCAACAAGCGGGACGAGTCTGCATTCGAGCTAGCAATGCCCAAGACAAAAGCGGAAGACTCCGCAGACGATGCTTGGAACGAGCCACTACTCCACCTGCTCTTCAATGAAGAAATCGAGGTTCCAGACCTAATCAATTTTGTTTCTGATAACTCTGTGATAGCCATGATCGGGAACGGTGACATGAAGCCTTTCAAACCCCGCCTCCTATCAAGCTCATTGCCGCTCAATAACTGGGCCACCTTCTCCGGACCCACCACCAGCAAAAAGGACATGATCGAACGACTTGGTGTGACCCCCCCGAGTCCTAGAGTCCAGTGTCAAAACCCATCCTGAGTCCATTCTCTTTGAATTTGAGTCTCTCGAGTCATCTGATGGCCTCACGCCAGAAGATTACGAACTCATTGCCAATAATGTATTCCCGTATGCTCTTAATGAATGCTTCGATCTTTCCGAGTATCCTCTCATTGCATTTTTAACAACTGATAAATTAACTAACACACAAACAGTTAATAACGATTCACTTGATAAAGAAGCAGACACATTAAATGAACAATACATTAAGCACATCTTTAAGCATGTTGTCAAACGAGAGAAAAACCGGGCCCAAGCTGCCGAGGAGGTTTTAACCAAAGTGAATTTGGGAACTGCTGAAGAGCCAAAAGAGACACAAATCGGAAGTTTCTTCACCGGCATAGAGCAAGACGCATTGACTGCACTGCTCAAAGAGTTCGTGGACGTGTTCGCTTGGTCTTACCGAGACATGCTCGGATTAGATCCAAACATTGTAGAACATCGGATTCCCTTGAATCCCGAGGCTAAGCCCATCAAGCAAAAGCTACGCCGAATCAAGCCAGAATGGTCCTTACAAGTCAAGGAAGAGATCGAGAAGATGCTCCGCGTCGGCTTCATCAGGGTGATCGAATACCCTACATGGCTCTCCAACATAGTCATGGTCACCAAGGCCAACGGAAAAGTGCGCTGCTGCGTGGACTTCCGAGATCTCAACAAAGCAAGTCCCAAGGACGATTTTCCACTACCCAACATCGACATGTTGGTAGACACTACAGCCAATTTCAAGGTCAAGTCCTTCGTGGACGGGTTTGCCGGCTACAATCAAATCAAGATGGCCGAAGAAGATCAAGAAAAAACAGCCTTCACAACCCCCTGGGGAACCTATTGCTACACCGTAATGCCGTTCGGACTAAAGAACGATGGGGCTACCTACCAACGGGCAGCAACCGCCCTCTTCCACGACATGATCCACAAAGAAATCAAAGTATACGTTGATGACATGATCATCCACTCGAAGGGATCAGATGGACAACACTTCACGGACCTAAGAAAGTTCTTCGACCGCCTCCGGAAACACTCCATGAGGTTAAACCCTGCCAAATGCACATTTGGGGTCAGCCGAGGCAAAGTCTTGGGGTACATGGTCATCGAGCGAGGCATCGAGGTTGATCCTCAAAAGATCAAGGCCATTATCGAAATGAGACCACCGCAAACTCAAACAGAGGTGAAAAGCTTCATGGGCCGCCTGCAGTATATCAGCCGCTTCGTCAATCAATTGACCTCCATGTGCGAGCCCATCTTCAAACTAATGAAGAAGAATGCCGACGTCGAATGGAACTCAGAATGCCAAGATGCCTTCGAAGAAATAAAGGCATACCTTGTGAGTCCTCCAATTCTCTGCCCTCCCCCACGAGGAGAAGCCACTGTTGCTATACCTAACTGTGACCGACACCGCAGTTGGAGCCATGCTCTGTCAAGAAAAAAAGGAGTCACGAGTCGAGAACGCCATATACTTCGTCAGTCGAAAGTTTCAAGGCAGCGAACTCAACTACTCAGCTCTCGAGAAAACCTGCGCAGCTCTAGTATGGGTCGTCGGAAAATTACGGCACTACATGCAGTCGCACACGGTGCACTTGGTTTCCAAAATGGACCCAGTCAAGTACCTCTTCGACAAACCATCTCTGTCAATGAGGCTCGCCAAATGGTCTTTCTTCCTAGCAGGATTTGACATCAAGTACGTGAACCAAAAGTCAATCAATGGACGGGCAATGGCCAACAGCTGGCTGACTTCCCAACCGACGAGGCTCGAGGCCCCGAACCACAATTTCCAGACGAAGGAATCTTCGCACTCGAAGGCGAAAATCGATGGCAACTGTTCTTTGATGGAGCAGCCAACAAAAAGGGAAACGGCATCGGTATGCTCTTGGTTGATCCCAAGGACGAGCACACCCCAATCGCCATAAAGCTCAATTTCGAGGTAACCAACAATGTCGCCGAATACGAAGCCTGCGCCGCTAGACTACAGGCTGCACTCGAAAGGAATGTCCATAAACTCGAGGTCTATGGGGACTCAGCCCTGATTATCAACCAAATTTCCAACAAGTGGAAAACCATAGACCCAGGCTTGCAAAAATATCATGCCTGCATGGAGGACCTCATCACACAATTTGAAGAGGTCACCTTCCACTACTTGCCGAGAGACCGAAATCGGTTTGCAGACGCCTTAGCCACCTTGGCTTCACTCGTGGAAATCCCCGAGGGAAAGGCAATCAAGCCATTCAAAGTAGGGCGAAAAGAAATTCCAGCCTACTGCTGTGAGATCGAACCAGAGCCCAAGACTGTTAATGAGCCATGGTACAACCAGATCTTCCAATACCTCAAAAATGGGGAAACCGCCTTCATGAATGAAGAAGGTCAACGCAGGGAAGGAGTCAAAGCCAAGAGCATCATGGCCCTAAAATGCCTCGCCTCTCACTTTGTCATCCTTGGGGACATGCTATACAAGAAACGCTACCAAGGACCACTCCTACGCTGCATCAGCTAGGAAGAAGCAAACGAGCTCATGAACGAAGTCCACAATGGGGCTTGCGGTCCCCACATGAACGCCAGGGCCCTAATGCAAATCATTCTCAGGATGGGCTACTACTGGATCTCTATGGAGGCAGACTGCATTCACTTTGTCCAAAGCTGCGACAAGTGTCAACGATTCTCCAACCTCAATCATCTACCTCCTCACGATCTCTACTGCATGACTACGCCCTGGCCCTTTGCCACTTGGGGAATTGACGTCATCGGAAAAATCGCTGCGCCAGGCAGTAATGGCCACGAGTTAATCTTGGTAGCCATCGACTACTTCACCAAATGGGTCGAAGCCAAGTCCTACAAAGTGCTCACATCCAAGAAAGTCGCACACTTCCTCAAGGAAAACATCATCTGCCGATACGGCATCCCGAATGAGGTCATATCAGACAATGGCTCCCACTTTGAAGGAGAATGCGACAGACTGCTGGCCGAATTCAAAATCACACGCCACAAGTCTTCCCCCTACCGGCCACAAACGAACGGCGCCATGGAAGCAGCAAACAAGACCCTCGAACGGATCATCCGCAAAATGACCACCCGAGGACGTGATTGGCCCGAAAAGCTGCACCTTGCACTTTGGGGCTACCGAACATTAGTCAGAACAGCCACGGGAGAAACCCCGTTCACCCTGACATACGGGATGGAAGAAGTCCTCCCCTTTGAACTGGAAATTCCCTCACTCCGAGTGCTGCTGGAAAATGACGTCAACGAAGTCGAATGGCTCCGAATCCGACACGACGAATTGGCTCTGCTAGACGAGCGACGACTAAAGGCCATGGAACACGTCTGAGCCTACCAAAGCAGAATGGCTAGAGCTTTTGACAAGAAGGTTAAGTCCCGAGACATCAGGGAAGGCGACCTAGTACTCAAAGAAAAGCCTCCCACTCGAACCAACCCACTGGGAAAATGGGAACCAACATGGATTGGCCCTTTCGTGGTTCAAAAGATCTTCTCCGGAGGTGCCATGAAGCTGACAGACCTAGACGGCAATCCCTTCATGAATCCAGTCAACGGAAGCAAACTTCGCAGATACTTCGCCTAAAGAAGAACAATTGTGCATCTCTTGGCACTCCATGTAGTGTCGAACTACGCAGACCTGAGCCCTCTAGTCCGGGGGAACGTAGGCAACCTTAATTGGTCCGGTCTAAAAATACACAAAAAAGTCAAAAGTTTGAATGTCAATCAAGACCTCCATCAAGCTACACACTTTCCAAGAGCATGCCCCCGCCATCACCTTGACCAAGTCAAACGGAGGCAGCAAAATCAAAGGACATTCGAAGGTCACTCAGCATCAAACGACTGACCCATATCAACTTCCAAGCCAGGGGCTTGTCTTCGCCCTCACACGCTTCAAAAAAAAAAGAGCTCGAGCAAAGTCTCTCAAAAAAATATATATAAGCTCAAGCAGAAGCTGCAAAAATGAGGTCAAGAGCCCGACGCCAACAAACAAGAGGCAAGGAAGCTACAGAAAAAACTGTCAAAACGACTTGTCAAGGGATCATCCAACCTCCCAAGCAAAAGGGATTGCCGTCAAGGCCCAGGCCGCTTCAGTCCGCAAATACAACAGAAGAGTCCAAAGATGGACACCGCCAAGGTTCACAAAAGAAACGAAAAGAGAACAAGAGATCTTGCATCTCGACAAAGCTTTAAAAGTAAATCACAAATCACTAATGGTTACAACATTTCTTGATGAGTTCAAGCACGGTCTACTCTCAAGTTCACAACATGCTAAAAGACAGCTTAATACATTTAACAAATAATATGTTTGCAATGCAATGAATGGATACCTAGGAGGTAATTCCGCGCCAGATGCGCTTGTCCCCTCGCCATTCTTCCCTTTCTTCCCTCGTCCCCGGCGAGTCTTCTTTCACTCCACACGAGCCAACTCTGCGTCTCTCAGTCCGAGATTAGGGGTCCTTCCCGAAGAGTCAGACAATCCAGCAGCTCGCAGGGCTTCATTCGCCCGTGCTTCGGCTCAGATCCCCTCCCTGCGAGTCTGTAAAAGAGGACCTCTCTCCGTCAGTCGGTCAACTCTAGTCTCGTAGTCAAACAAAGTGTCCCCCGTCACATCCTGAGGGTCAGACCAGGCTTCGGCACTCCTAAGGCAATAGCTACTACGGCAATCGGGCCCCAGAATCGCTCCACGCCTGCCCCCCAAAGCCACTTGGGACTACCCAACACGCTGCTCATACCAGGCCAAGTACTGGGTAGTCAATACGACACTCTCCCGACATTTAAGGAGCACCACATGAGGGAAAGCGGAATACTTCCATACCCTCAGAAAATACAAAAGAGCACCCGGAGCTGCCATACAAAGAGGAGCTACCTCCGCAGTAGCAAGGTCATCCCAGCCCAACAAAGGCTCCTGCTTCATCCCAAACTGCCGGGAAACAAGCGACGGAATATAGAAAGAGGACCAAGACAAACCTGGAACTCTGACAACATAGGACCCTTCCTGAAAGGCCCTCCTAGTCTCAATCCCCCAGTGCGGAACCCACCAACGGATCTGATGCGTACCAAGCTGTGCCATCCATCTCTCCCAGGCAGACTGGTCCATATCCAACACAAGAGGACGCTGAGCAAATGTCCACGGGCTGAACGACGCCGGAGCCTCACGCATAGCCTGAAGCCTCTCCCGCAGCCACAAGGTGAGCAAAGCGGGGCTTCCCCCTCTCATGAACCGATCCCCAGTCGCCAGACGGTCAATACCATGAAGAGTCTCCCCCAGCACCAACGGGACAATATCCTCTCCAGTGCTGCAGTGCCCTACCACATCCAGCAAAGCACCGTCACATACCCCAAGGGAGCTGACCATGAAAAGCGTCGCTATCACGCACAAGGCAAATGCGTCCCAAGAGACATCACTCTCGTCGTCAATCATAAACCGCTCCGGCAGCGCAAAAATGTCAATATGACCCGAATCAAGGATCATGCCATGCACTTCTCCCAACGAAGTCTGAAGAAATCATGCAAGCTTCACGCTCACGGCGGCCCCGCCGATCAAAGGAAGCGAGATGGCCTCCACCTCCGATCCTCCAATCAAAGCCCGAAAATCCTCGAAGGTGGGCACCATCTCATTGTAGGAGAAGCAATACACATGCCTCCTAACATTCCAGAACTTCGCGGCAGCCCGCAACAACTCCCAATCAGGAACCAACTCCTTAAGGGACCAAACCGAGCAAAGTCGAAACCTTACCTCGAAAGCCCGCCTCTGATGCCTCATACGGTGTCGCATCCACATTTTCAGCCACTCAAGGAAGTGTGCTTGCCGCTCCTGCAAAAGCCTTGGCAAAATTCTTGAAACGTACGAAGAATCCATGGCAAAAATGGAGGTTCCTAGAGAAAATGGGGAAGAAAGCTCGAAAATGGCTGCAAATGGGGAATGGGGAAAGTCCAGACATCCGGAAAGCCTTTATCCCTTCCCAAAAGCAAAGGTGATCCGTACGGACCTCTTTGCACACCAAGTTGGTCCGTACGGACCTTGTTGCATCATGGCCCCACTTTCCCAGCAAACAGGCCAACAACCACTGTTCCCAGCAAGACCTTGCTCCAAACTGCCCAAACACTGGCCAAAGCCATTCCCGGCAAGTATACACTACCCAAAAATGCACTCCCAGCTCACGTGGCATGCACAAGTAAAAAAAATAGCAACAATTCCTAGGACAATTCCCGGGAATCACAAAATATGGCATTACATCTTAAAATAGAATTTTTTGCAGTGCAAATGCAAATGTTTTATTACAGGTACATATAATGTATGTTGCTAAACAAAAAAAAAAGAGATATGGAAAGAGGGAAAGAAAACTAGCCCTAATCCGACTCTTCAGCATCATCATCATCACCAACGTCCTCAAGCGAGAAATTGGGCACCCCGGCGAACTCGCCAGCCACACCCTCGTCGTCAGAATACTGAACTCCCTCCTGGGGTGGGTACTCAAAGTACTCGGAAGGGTCAAACCCGACAAAAGGGTCAAAGAAGGCAGGCTCTGACGAACTCTCCCCCGGTGCCTCCTGCGAAGGCCAGAACTGGTGAAAGACTGGCGGCCTCTGGACTCCCGAGGACGTCCCGGCATCCATGCTATACCGCCCCCAAGAAGGTCCCTACTGCTGCGGCTCCGGCTCGGCCCTCGGCGGAGGAACATCCACAGAATGCCTCGAAGGCATCGGCTCGTACGCCGGCACACGCCTCGAAGACCGGCAAGACAGCTTCCCCGCCATCTTCTTCGCAAAAGATCGCATCGCCACATAACGACGGGTCAGCATGTCATAGGCTCTCCCCGGGACCTGCACAAGCAAACATCCAAAGAAACGCTCAGCCAAAGAGATACAGGCATACAAAAAGAGAAAAATACAGAAAAGATGCCAAGATGGAAAAGAGTAAGGACACTCACCGGCACATCAGGGTCAACCCGGTAGGCAGCTGGAGCCTGCTCAGGGACAGGTACTGACACCCTCCGCCTCGAGGAATCCCCGCGAACATATGTGAAATCCGGCCCAGGCACCGGAACCTCTGGGGGACCTGGCGGGCCAGCCTCCCTCTCCTTCGCCAACACCTGTGGCATCCTCAACTTCCTCCTCACGAAGGTCTCATACTCCTCTCCAAACAAAACAAACTCATCGGCACTCACGCCGCCCAGATATCTCTCAAACTCCAGCGCGTCCATCTCACGGGAATCCATCATCCCAAAAGGCGGGTCCCTCGGAGCCAAGGGGAGCATACCCGGGCCATGCTGCCAAAAGACCCTCTCTCCCAAGTACTTGACGTCGTAGGTCAGGCCCCGCAGCATCTTCCGCTGCGCCGTCACCACGGTAGCCCCCTCAAACTCGTCAGCCCCGTAACGAGCCCAGGGGTACAGATCAAACTTTGTCGGGCTGTCTCTCCCCAGATGCTCCTGCACATCCCCGTAAGCGATGGTGAGCTTCCCCCTACTGGTCCTCCTCCTCCTCGCCGGACGGGCCCAGCCCAACATAGCAGGATAGGCCGCTATGGCCTCAGGATCTCGATCCCACGGGAAGCACCGGAAGATCTCATAGAACCACACCTGTGACAAAAACAGAAAAGGTTCAGTGCAAAAGAAAACGGAGAAATGACAGATTGCTAAATCAAAAAATAGCAATAAACTCATACCTCTAAAGCAAAGTCAAAACAGCCCAAAGAACTAGCCACGCATCGGCTAAACCGGTCCAAAGAGAAATAAAGCTCCGCCAGGCCCGCCTTGCCCCAGGCTATGTCACAGACCCTCTCCAAATCAGTCAAACTCTCCAGCAGAGCAAAGGGAGCCGTAGTCGCGTGGTTCGAGAACAAAGTCTCGGAAAGGGCAAACCACAGGAAGGAGCGTGCCAGCTGATCCGCCGTCCCTAGGCCGGTACCACGGCAGTAGGCCCCAATACTGGCCGTAATCCGCATCTCCACATCGCTGTACAGCATGCCCAGGCCCCTGCGAGGAAGAGGCACAAAACCCAACAGCTCAGCCAGCACATCCTCGGCTATCCTATCCCTCCACCGCACTGGCCCTCCTTTAAAGGAAAGCCCGGTGATAGCAGCAAAATCGGTGGGTGTCACCATCACCTCGCCCCAGCTTAGATGGAAGGTGTGAGTGGTATCCCACCAATACTCAGACAAGCCTAGGAAGATACTCTTGTTCTTCCTCGTATCAGAAATCTCGGCCAAGTTCTCCACGAACACGCCCAAACCGGAAGCATACACCAATCTCTTAGGGCTCGGCCTGCCCCCCCATAGAGATGTCCGGCAACTGCTGCCACAGCTCCACTACTGCCTCGAGCGACCCTTGAGACTTCATCTTCTTGGCTTTCCCAGACAAAAGCCCCACATCCTGCAGGTAAACACAGCAAAGGTACGTCAGTCACAGTACTTAATGCAAAAAAAAATAAATAATATATATTTATAAATATATTATATATATATATATATATATATATATATATATATATATATATATATAATATATGGGTCCGTCCAAACATTGCACACAATTTTCACATGTAACCCGCCACAAAACACGGCATGCATTACACATAATTTTCCACATGCAGTCCGTCACAAAACACGGCACACACTGTACAAATTTTCTCAACAGAGAGATTAATCCCTACACGACACATTTTCAAAAGACCCGTCACAAAATATGGCACATATTGCACATATTTTCCCCACAAAGTCAGTCACCAAAAACACGGCACACACTACATTACACATTTTCAGAAAAGTCCGTCCCTACACGGCACATACATTTAGACAAAACCCGTCACAAAACACGGCACATGTCACATTTTTCACAAAACTTGTCCCTACATGGCAATTTTTCTCACAATATACATACAAAAATAGCATAAGGTACAAAACACCAAAGCATGCATTTTCAAAGAGAGGCACTTTATTTTTACAAATAAGAGCTAATCTAAACATTTTTGCACAAAAATCACATACCCACAATTTTTACATGCTCAATTTCAACAATTCATCACGAATTTCACAAAAAGCATGGCAAATAAACAAAAGCCCCAAATATGCGAAAAACTAATACCTAGTTCTAGCATTCAAAAATTCAAGCAAGGAATCAAGATGAAATTGATTTCTTACCTCCCCGACGTTCCTAGCTCGCCTAGTGTGCACCTCCGGGTTCGAATACAACACATCCGGGTTCTTCGAAGAAGGCAAGAAGGAAATGCAATTCCTTTGAAGCTCCATCCTTTGCTTGATCATCTCTTGGCTCCGTTGACGACGTCCTCTCCTTGATCCTTCCGCCATTACAAGCAATTCAAGCTAAGTGTGGAAGATTTTCTAGGAATTTTGGGACAACAATGGAGTTTTCTCCTTCTCTCTCTCGCTGGTGCACGAAACTGGAAGAAGAAGAATGAACGGGTGCCTCGGTTTTCTACCTGGTCAAAATTTGGGAACTGGGAAAATCAGCATTGGTCCGTACGGACCTCTTTGCAGAGAGAGGTAATCCGTACGGACCTCTTTGCAACATGGGGCAAAATTACTTCTTTGCCCTTATAATCTTTGCCCCTGGCTGTCCAAAGGCCTATTTCAGCAGACTCAATGCAGTTTGGTCCTTAACCCAACAAAACTAACCCCGGCCGTCATCGTAAGCTCGAACTTCGCCCACTAAACGACAACTCAACCACCGGCCGTCATCGTATGCCCGGACCCCGCCCACTAAACGGTAAAGCAAGCGCGAAAAGGAGCCAGCACCTCCAAGCACAATTCCCAAGGCACAAGACGCCTCCAAAACGCCAGACGGTGAATCAACCACCGGCCATCAAAGAAAGACCGAAGTCACCTTCTCAGCGGAAAAAGCCCCTACAGGGCCGCATATCCCCAGCAGATGAACATCGACAGTCAGCGTAAGTCCAACCTTTCCCCCCCCAGCGGATAAAACGCAAGACATTCACGCCTCTCACAATCGAAACACAAGGCAGCCACGCCTCCGCAAACCACAGTCAGAAGACGAATCAAGTCCTCATACGTGACACAACCACAGTCAGAAGACGAATCAAGTCCTCGTACATGACACAACCGCAGACAGAAGACGAATCAAGTCCTCATACCTCCAGCCCGGAAGGCTTTAAACCACCCGATTCGGAAAATTGTAAAAATTTCCATCTCAGGATGCCACCACGTCCTCACAGTTGACCTCGGCGGTCACACCACAAACCATCTTCTCGTAATATTACCCATCTTCTAGTAAGATTGCACACCCAGGACGCCACCACGTCCTTACCACTGACCTATGCGGTCACCCCAGGACGCCACCACGTCCTTACCACTGACCTATGCGGTCACCCCAGGACGCCACCACGTCCTTACCATCGACCTATGCGGTCACCCCAGGACGACACCACGTCCTTACCACCGACCTATGCGGTCACCCCAGGACGCCACCACGTCCTTACCACCGACCTATGCGGTCACCCCAGGATGCCACCACGTCCTTACCACTGACCTATGTGGTCACCCCAGGACGCCACCACGTCCTTACCACCGACCTATGCGGTCACCCCAGGACGCCACCACGTCCTTACCACTGACCTATGCGGTCAACCCAGGACGCCACCACGTCCTTACCCTTGACCTATGCGGTCACCCCAGGACGCCACCATGTCCTTACCACTGACCTATGCGGTCACCCCATGACGCCACCACGTCCTTACCACTGACCTATGCGGTCACCCCAGGATGCCACCACGTCCTTACCACTGACCTATGCGATCATCCCAGGATGCCACCACGTCCTTACCACTGACCTATGCGGTCACTCCAGGATGCCACCATGTCCTCACAGTCGACCTCGGCGGTCACACGACACTTCAGGGCACCACCACGCCCGCATACACTCACAATTTCACGACCTCTGAACTACGATCAGGCTTGATTCCCGCTAGGGATACGTAGGAATCCTATCACAGGGTTTAGCCAATTGACCTAAACGGTCACACAACAGGACACCGCCATGTCCTCACATACCGACCTACAAGGTCACTTCCTCTCCCAGCACGCGATCCAGATTAGGACCCTTATCTTATCGATGACCCCACTTCCTCCGTAAGTGACGTCGCCGAGGGGCTTCTGTAAGTACCCCAATCTGGATCACCCTCTTCCGAGCACACGGGAAATACCCCGGACTCACAAATGCAGTCTCGAAGACCCGTGACACCCAAAACCCTCAAAAAACCCCAACCAAACCAAGGGAGGGACCTTTCTAGGACAAAGAAGCACAAAAGGACCTTTTAGGAATTTTTCAGAAATTGGAAAAGCATAAGTGGTCCGTACGGACCTCTTTGCTTCAATGATTACTGAATCCCCTTAAAGTCCAACTTATTCCCTCAAATCTCGGAGTGCATCATTACTGAAATGCATGGTAGGTCCGTACGGACCTTATTGCATGCAGGATTGGTCCGTACGGACCTTCTTGCTACCAGACACCATCATTTCAGAATCCTCTTAAAGTCCACTTATTCCCTCAAATCGAGAAAAACCAAAAACTTGGATTACCTACAAGGTCCGTACGTACCTTATTGCACAAATCTGAGACTATAAATAGAGGGCTCCCCCTCCCTCATTTCACACATCTCCCTCTTCTCTCCTCTCCCCCCAGCCTTCAGGCACCCCTCTAAGACCCTTCGGGGCAATCTCGACCCCTTTTGGATCCTTCTGAGGCCTTCCGAGCCCCCTTGCGGTGCTCCGAAGCCTCTCCGAGCGCTCCCGCGATGCTCCCGCGCTGCCCCGAGGCACTCTCGAGGTACTCTGAGGCCCCTCGTGGTACTCCGAGGCCTTGCCTGGTCTTTCTCGAGGCGTCCCGGCTCTTTCCGAGTCAAATCGGCAACTCGAACGCACGCCGAAACTCTGCCTGAATCCAACCGAAGAATCCAACGCGTGCTGAACCTCTACCCGAGTGACCATTGCCATCTCAACGCACGCCAAATCTCTGCCCAAGTGATCCCTGCGATCCCAACGCACGCCAAAACTCTGTCCGCAGATAACCGGCACATCCCGAAGCAATCCCGGTCCATCCCGGAACACTATTCCATCCTCAAACACTATTCCCCAGCGGAGGACAGACATGAACCAACATTGGTAAGGCTTCCTTCCATTACTATTTCAATACATTTCAATAAAGCAGTGTACAATGTAGATATCCGATACAGCATGCATTTTTAAAAGCACATACACACACACACACACAACAGTTAAAGAATATTAGGGGTACCGAAAGACTCGTTTTTATGAGGTGACTCGAGTGATCTCTAAGATTCTAATATTCTCTTCCCCAAAAGTCATCTGACCTCCGAACTCAAAAATCTCATCACACAACAAAAACAGTTTATTTTTAAACTGATGCCCTTTTTCAATGTTTTGGGCTTAATAAAAACGGCGTGGCGACTCTACAATCAAAACACAGCGAGACACCTCCAACACGCAAAAACGCAAACGGAATAGCCAGATGCCGGGGCGCGAACGCGCTGCCTCTCGGATCCGGGCGACATTCCCGAACGCGACGAATGCGAGATGCCGGGGGGCCCTCCGCGCGCGAGCCGGATCCCGGGTAATTTCAAAAATGTGCTTAAAAATGGAGGTCTAATGAAGATAGTGGTTTGTTTATGATTATTCCATGTATTGTCTTTTTATTACTTTCTTTCAAATGTCTTTACTTCCTAAGATCATCATTTGATCCATTTTCTTTTGAGTTACTATGATACAAGTAACCCTAATTTACAAGGATGAACTCATCACTTATGTTAAAGATGTGGTTATAGGGATTGTGGTCAAAAATGTTGATGTAACTTCATTTCTTTCATTTTCTTTCTAAAATGTGATAAAAGTTCAAATCTAAACTTCCAAAATATCTCTCATCTCTTTACTTGAGGCAAACATTCTCCATTGTTGTTTCTCAAGGAAAGCTCAAAATCACCATTGTTGTATCATCCTAGGATTTGGAGATGACAACCCTAATATTGGACATTTCCCTCTTTTTTAGTTTTATGATCAATTTTCTGCACAATCCAGAAGCTGTCACCTTTCTTTTTTAAGTCTAATCAAAGTGCATCAAAAATTAAATGAGATACAAAAAAAAATCAGTTTACTGCACATGGTAATCCGTACGGACCTCCTTGTAAAGGGGCACAGATCCGTACGGATCAGCTTGCAGGCTGTGACATTTGTTCAGTTTTTCCAATTTTTTCCACTTTTAGATTTTGTTTTAAACTCCCTTTTATCAAATTCAACAGTTTTCTCTAAAAAACTGCACAGTTTTCTCCTCCTCTTTTAAGCTACAAAGTTATTTGATTTTAAAAAATACACACACACAACTCTCAAAAAAGGTTAGAAAGTCTCATGGATATGGATATGAGGCGTTTCGGGTGAGAACAAAAATCTATTTACGAGGCATAACGTGACCTCCGAACTCAAAATCTCACATTAAGAGCCTTTTGTCAATATTTTGGGCTCACAAAACGGTGTGGCGACTATCTTTTCAAATAAATTTATCCGTTCAATCTTTAAAATATTTTTCAACCTTCCAAAAAAGGAACTTTAATCCGCCACGCTCGGGCATCTCCGGATCGGGTAATTTCACATGTACCAATTAAATAGAAGTTAACTTAGATATAAATAGGTATGAATATAAATAGAATAGTTAAAATCAAAAATAAATTTAAATTTAAGAGGTATGTAAAAGAGTTATTAGAAAATGTGAAATATATAGTAATAATGAATTTACTCAAATAATAAGCATATTCAATGAATTGAAATTTAATAATGCTAATGTTATGATGTTATAACCTTACACTAATATATATGACGTTATTATATGAATATTTTTCTTTCTTATTATTAATACAACAACTATGCAATTATATTAATGTAACTTAATTTAAATGAATTAAATATGAAAAGTGATATGAATCAAAGGTTAGATTCATCATCATAAATTAATTTTGTTTTGTTTATGCTATAAGTCATAAAATGAGATGAATGATTCGATGAAATAATATTTGGATTATCAAAATCCTCTTCTTTATAAATCAAATTAAATTAAAAATTATAACATAAAATAAATATATGTGGTTATAATAAGTCCTAGAAGATGGAACATTAAAAAAATAGATTTGAAATTATCAAAATTCTTTTAATTTTAGTTATCGATGAAATTTAATTTAAATGAATTAAATATGATATGAAATCAAAGTTAGATTCATCATAAATTAACTTAATTTTGTTCTTAAAATGGACATGTTATACCTCCAAAAGGTATATAAACTTAAATTAAATAGGTTTGAGATTATAAAAAGACTCATATTTTGATTTAATTAATAGAACTTAAATAAAAAATAATGAAGAGCCAAACTCATCATCCATTAAAATAACTAAAAGAACAATATGTGATAAATATAAGTGATACAATGTCCTAAAAGATGATAAAACTTGAGACTATCAAAAGTCACATAATTAATTTCATTAATATAACTTAAGTATTAAGAGAATTTAAATGATATAAAGTGAAAAGATAGATTCATCTCACCTTATTTGACTCAAAAAATTCAATAAAATGATATATTTAAAAGAAGATGAAACATTAGCTGAAATAATGTTAAAATTGTAAAAAGTCGATGACTTACATTTTATTAATATAACTTGCATATTACGTGAACTTAATGTAATTTTAAATCAATAGCAATATTTATTCCTCAAAATCAAACGGTTCATGAACTAAACTAAAATGTAGATTGCCAAAAGTCTCATAATTTAGTAGAACCTTCATCTTTATATGCTATTCCAAGATTATTAAAACCAACTGATGATGACAAAAACGTTCGGATCAGCCCAAATTAAGCGGCATGTTATATCCTGAATGTTTGAACAGCCTAAAAAAGAAGAACAAATACGTAAACTAAGTCGGGGCTTCTCCGGCGAATGCCCTCCGGCGTGAGAGTAATTATTTGTGTGATATAAAGAGCAAATCAATTGATAAGAGTTCAGATTCAAAAGATGCGTGAGTAAACGTACCAAAATTATGTGAATTATGGCTTGTATTTATAGGTGTATGATATAGAATTCATCTTTGATAGAAAGTTATGTGAGAGGAGGATTATAATCCTAGTTGGATTATATCTTTCCACAATCCTTGTTTGAGTAGGATTATAAATGCATTCTATACGTATGCCTAGGAGGCTTGCTCCTCGACATATAACGTTGGTCGACATGCATGAATGAAGAGTAAGAGGTGAGCAAGGGTAGGGAAGCCCATTCTCCTTGTGTTGATGTGGACCGAGGAGGCTCTGGTCGGCCTTTGATGATGCCTTGATCGACATATGAAGGATGCCTAGTTCGGCATATTCGCTCATTGTTGCCTTAGTTATAATATTCGCTCTGTTATGTATAGGTCGACATAGGGGAAATGACGAGAAGGCATGACGAGTATAAGTAAGGAAGCCCATTCCCTATGTCGTATTTGGGACTTGTATGAATTTTACTATGTGCCCAATCCATTGAGCCTTGCCCGATTTATTACCCACGGTCGTACTTGTGAATGTGGTGCCCAAGATTAGCGGCTTTCCTATTATTTATTTTTTATTTGGTTTGGAAACCGCTTTCTTGTATAAGGGGGATCACCGCCTCACATCAGTTTGGAAACATCCGGTTTAAATTGAAAAACGGAGTCGCCATGCCATTTTGATTTCCTCAAAACTTTGAAAAAAATGATTTGGGTCCGGAGGTTAAGTTACCCTTTGGGAAGAACGGATCGTCGTTCACCCAAAGAGCCTTGCCGAAGCAAGTCTTCCAAGATCCGCTTTTCATGCTTGCCTTAGTGTTTTCGTGTGTGGGATATGTGTTTTGAAAAGAAGGGAATGTACCAAGTGGTCTTCCGGACGTATAAACCATGAGTTGGTTATCGCTCGGGATTCCTTGGATTTTTGATATGTTCGAGACTTTGGTCCCGTTCTCATCTTGGACTTATGATCATCATGATGAGACCTTGGGTCACATGTGATCAAGATAGGGACACCATTTTTATAGTCCAAGGATGAGACTCTTTAGAAAGGAATGACCTTTGTCCATCAATCCTACATCTTGAGACGTTTTGAGCTTTTTCGGGACATTTATGCTCGTCTCAAGTGATGATCGGAGATATGTGGCTAAAGTTCATCCTTTTCTAAAGGAGAATCCGTCTATGGCATCTTTAAGTAGAGGAAATGATGTAAAGATGGGACCTTTACACCATTACACTCCATAGGATGCTCCAAGTACCAAAGGGGACTAGGGAAGGGGTATAAAGATTGGATCTTTATACTCGTCCTATGCCTTTTTGTGCCTTATGAAGGTCACTAGGCAATCCTAGGAGAGAGATCCAACCATGAGGGACATGGAAAATGCATGTTTAAACTAAAGATCACATTTTTAATGAAAAAGATGACATTTTTATATGAAAAAATGACATTTTAGATGCAAAGGATGCTACTTTATGTACAAAGATGGTATTTTTAATGCAAATGATGCTACTTTCACATCACCATGTGAGAGATCCACCCTAGAACAAGCCTTTTGAGGTCTTATTTGTTCATCCTTGGGTTGAATCTTCCATGGATCCTATGTGTTAGGGGAAATGGGGTAAGATGATTTACATGCCTAAAGATGGGATCTTTAATGACAATATATCAAGTACCAAGCAAGTAAATAGCAATATATAAAGCAAGGAGCAATATATCACATAAAGACAAGTATATTTCAAGATAAAGAGGAGGAGAGGTTACCAATGGTGGTGTCCCTCTATCTCCTTGAAGTTTGCCTACGGAAGGATCAATTTTGGAAGGGTTTTGAAGAGGAGGGAGGTGGTTTTTGGTGCTCTCAACTCTCTGAAATTTCGTGGTGGTATTTTGGCAGAGTAATACTGCTGAAAATCCCCCTTTAAAATGAATAGAGGAGGCCTCTATTTATAGGCACTCTGGCAATGGCTAATGAAGCCGTGCGGCTGTAAACCCAGGGCTAATGAGGTCGTGCGGTCTTATCCAGAGATGACTCAGCTTATTTCTAGAACCATGCAAGGTGGCCTTCTAGAAAGGCTTTTCCAGCGAAGGACTACGTGGAATTTTAATTCCTAGCAAGTCCTTCACCCCTTGGAAGGTTCTGAAAAGTTCCCAAATTGTCCCTGAACTTTAGAAAAGTCCGAAAAATTGCCGAAAAACTTAACCGGAAGGCATGAGCCAGATTTGGGTACTTACAGTACTCGGTTTATACCGTTCACCAAACATTTATTCATCAAATGGTACTTTTAAGCTCTCACGTTTACCATAAAATGTCCTCCTCATTTTAGATTTACGAAAAATTTCATCTTTCATAGTTGACTATATATAGATAAAGCCCAAGGGACGTATACCATGCAATGAGTTATCAACGTTCAATATCGATAATATGGTGTATACTATTTCAATATTTCATACATTATATACTGACTATTGTTTGTGTTAACTTGATTGAAGTTTCCATGGATTTGATAAAGTGCTCAAGGTTGAAGAAGATGTACAGAGATATGAAGATGAATTGAAAAATATCATTCATCATTGTGATTATTTCTATTTACAAACCACACATTTATATTGCCTTACAACTTGAAAATATCTCACTAACAAACTAACAAACTTCTAACAAACTAACAGAACTAACAAACTTCTAACAAACTATTGTAACAAAATCAGCTCCATTGATCTTTCTCTCTATACATAACATTACTCCAACACTTAAATAACTGATGAGTAAGTCCATGTGGCAATCCTTATGAAACCATGTTTGCTGCAGACGTAGAGGAATCATTTGTTGTATCATTATGGTCAATACCTGTTTAAGGGAAGGAATTTTCTGTAGAACAGAGATTGAACTATGGCCTAATCTTTGATGCCACAATGATGTATTAGAAGATATGGAATCAGAATTGAATGTGGCACCAGCAAAGGGTTCTTTAAGGGCAGCTTCTGAACCATGCATTATGTACAAGCTATCATGGAGATTTCCAGTTGCAATTGTTTTCATCAGATGAGGGTCCTGGAAAACACATTTGTCATGATGAAATGAAACAAGACAATGAATTTGCTGAGTCAGTTTGGATATGGAAAGCAAATTGAATGTGAATTGAGGAACAAACAATACATCATGAAGAGTAATGTGTGAGTTTATGAAAACTGAGCCAGTGTGAGAAACTTTGAGTCTTTGTCCATTGGGGAGGGACAAAATGATAGGTGTAGATAAAGGAATCAAAGAATGCATAAGAGCAGATGAATTACAAATGTGATCTGTGGCTCCAGAATCAATTATCCAAGTGTGTGTTTTATGGATTGAAGTCATGAATACAGAAACAAAAGCTCTAGAAGAAACCATACCTGCCATATGTTGGGGATTCAGATGTTCTTCTGGATTATCAATGTTACACTTCTGCATCTGCATCATGCTAAGGAGCTGACTCATTTGACTCTGCAGTAGATCAATAGAAGCTTGAGTGGATGAAGATTCAGTGTTGCTTTGCACAGTGTTGCCTTGCATAACTTGCATTGCCTTTGCATTACTTGTGAAGCCACTACCAGATGTGTTTGCATAACTGGTTTGCTGTTTTCCAATCCCAATCTTATTGTAGCTAGATCTCTGACCTCTGCCTCTTCCTGCAGAATGAATTGGATGTCCAGGTGGATAGCCAATAAGCTTGTAACATTCATCTCTAGTGTGTCCTTCCAGGCTACAATGTGCACAATGAGTCCCTTTCTTAAAAGGTGCTCTAACATAAGTGTTACTTTGAAACTTGGGTTGTGAAATGTGGTTATGTGTGACAGGTGTAAACCTCACATTTGCTGCTATATGTGAACCATCTGAAACATTAGGAATGAACCCTTGCCTTTGAGATTCATCTTGTCTGACCATTCCATATGCTATGCTGACATTTGGAAGTGGATTCATAACAAGAATTTGTCCTCTAATATTCACAAAACTTTCATGTAATCCCATAAGAAATTGCATCAACTTCTTCACTTCATCTCTCTCTTCTTGTGCTTTGACAGATCCACATATGCAGACACATGAACATGTGTTAGCTGTGTCTAGAGCATTGCCTTCATCCCACAAACCTTTCAATTTATGATAGTATATTTCAACTGAACTAGAACCTTGTTCTAAATTGTGCAACTCCTTTTCAAGTTGAAAAACTCTATGACCATTGATGGAAGAAAATCTTTCCTTAAGCTCACTCCAAACAGAATTTGCTGTTTTGACAAATCGAAGACTGTTGCTAATCTCTTGTGATACGACATTGAAAATCCAGCTAATCACCATATCATTCGCACGTTCCCACAGAGAATGTAGCTGTGTGTCAGCTGTTGGTTCAACAAACCTGCCATTGATAATTGACAGTTTGTTCTTGGCAGACAAAGCTATTGAGAACGATCTAGCCCAGGCACTATAATTTTCTGAACCAGTAAGCTTTGTGGCAATCAAAATAAGACCAGGATGATCATTATTATGGATATACAATGGATGCATATTCGAATCAATGGGAAACTCAGGCATATCAACAGCCATGATTGAATATAACAGCAAATTCGAAGAAATTTGATTGATCGAATCAAAGGAACAGAGATTGATTTCAACAGAAATCAATGATTCAACGAATTACGAGAACAAATTAATGAAACAGAGATTGCAGGATTACAGAGAATGGACCTGGAATGGATTTGTATTGCGGAAGCATGAATCAGAATCGTAAGCTCTGATACCATGTTAACTTGATTGAAGTTTCCATGGATTTGATAAAGTGCTCAAGGTTGAAGAAGATGTACAGAGATATGAAGATGAATTGAAAAATATCATTCATCATTGTGATTATTTCTATTTACAAACCACACATTTATATTGCCTTACAACTTGAAAATATCTCACTAACAAACTAACAAACTTCTAACAAACTAACAGAACTAACAAACTTCTAACAAACTATTGTAACAAAATCAGCTCCATTGATCTTTCTCTCTATACATAACATTACTCCAACACTTAAATAACTGATGAGTAAGTCCATGTGGCAATCCTTGTGAAACCATGTTTGCTGCAGACGTAGAGGAATCATTTGTTGTATCATTATGGTCAATAGTTTGCTTAAAAATACTTTTCATGTTTTGTTATAAATTGTCTACAGCTTCAACAAGTAGCAATTTTAATTTTAAATAAACACCATGTTTCTTAATACAATATTAATTTTTTTTTTATTTCTATGTTATTATTTTGAATGATTGAAAAAAATACTTTCGTTTGAAATAAATCATGCTAATTCTAAAAAGGATAAAAATGTCATTGTGAATATGTATTCAAATTTTCAATTAGCGTTTTAAAATAATTTACCAATCGTATTACAGAAAAAAATCCGTTTAAAAAATACTCCATTTTAAAATTCTTCATTTCTAAAAATGAGCACCGGAAAAGGCCTAAAATATAACACTTTTGTTCATTAATATCACATATAATCAATTATTAGTGTTGAAAATGGAGTAGCCGCCAACGCTGATTCTGATGCGAGGATAGAGCATATGCGAAAGCTAGATAAGGTTTTCTTTCTAGATACAAAACGAAAATTAGAGAGAGATGTTAATCTATTAAATTTAGGGTTTAGTGTACACATATATAATGTGTCATTACAAATAATTTACTTTTTAGAGCTTCAGCTAATGATACATCCATTACATATATTAGAAGTTACTCTCTCCGTCCTTAAATGAATGTCAAAAATATATTCAAATGTGCTCTTGATCAAGAGCAAGTTTGATTGTTATTTTTATATTTATTTAGGAACAGAGGGAATTAGAACAAAATTTTTATCATTACTGTATTTTATTTATAATACATCTTTGCTGTTATGCTACTAGAAACAGTGTGTTTACTTACGAAAATTACTGACGAACGTCGGTATTACTTACGGAGAGTTAATGTTTACTAACGAAAATTTGACAATTTGAGGCACTGTTTTTCACAAAAAAATAGAAATTTCGTTACCTAAGAAATTTCCGTCAATAAATAACGAATTACCTACAGAAAGAAATATGTCAGTGGGTAATATTTACGGACCATTCCGTAAGTAAAAAGTTTATGAAAAATTCATGCTTATTGTTACTGACGAAATTATGTCAGTTTAGTTTAGATGTTCATACACTATTTGAAACTTTTTAAGCATATACCACTATCCTTTGTCATAAATAATTTTAACTTTTAAAATAAAATTCTTCCTGAACATTAATATAAATTGGAAAAAAAAAGATGTAAATAAAAATAAAATAGCTTAATAAAAAGAGAATGTGAAATCACACATGATATAAATTTTATAATACCTTTATTTATTTTTTTTAACTAAAAAATACACACATCTATTACTATATAAAAGATGAAGTCACTATAACACTTTCCCTCCAAAACTCTCACCTAGACATAATTTTGGTCATATTCATTTTTCTCAAGCATTTAATCTCAAATAATAAATGTAATAGTAATTAGTAATTGATTTTTGAGAAGCATTTAATACAAGCTAATTAAATCCATTTAATGACTTTTGATCGAAATATTTTGAAGAATAACTGATTATTGAAAAGCTTAGAAATCATTTTTTGGTATCTTGATTTGAACTTGAAACCACCGTTTTACAACACACTTTCCAGCATAGATATTTGAGAAGGCATAACAAGCCTGCCTATAAATAGCATCAACATTTAGTCTCTTGAGTAACTATTTTTAACTTCATAAAGTACAAACAATGTCTCATTTGTTTATTTGTTTTGCTTGGTTTGCAACATCAACTGAGTACAATATGTAATGTATTTTTTTATAATGGTGATGTATATCCCATTAATATATATTCCCTCCGTCCCAAACAAAAAATTGAATGGCAACAAAATTTCAAATTTGATCTAAGCTTTTTTTAAATGTTTTTTTGTAATCTATTTTGAGACTGCGAAGTGCGAACAATGAATGTGTATAATTATAAATGGGAAAACAAAAGATGATGAAATTCTTTGAAACAAAAGTTGTTTAACCATTTTGAAAATGATATTTCTAAATGGAGATACATATGTTGATGATTTGAGAAGATATATACATATAATATAAGTATAGTTGATGAATTAATCGTGAAATTGGTTTGGTATTGGATTAGGGTTTCAAAAGCGATAGAGAAAGATTGAGGGTTAGATAAAAAAATTTAGATTGAGGGTTTTGGAAAAGGTTTATATTTATATGATGGGTTTATGGTTGAATCAGATTATTTTCGGGTGGGTTCTATTAGCTAGCAGCCCAGTCCATTAAGAAATTAACTGGATTTATTATAGTAGTCCATCGTAAAAAAATTACTTGTATTTTATTGGTTTATTTTCTTGTGGGTAGAAACTTATATAAGAGGCAAATAAAATTTTATTTTCAGATCTCAAAATAAATATGATATTTATATTAATGGTTTTTTTCTTGACTTAAGAAGTTGATAGGAAATGGAATGAAAAATTTTAAAAAAGAAGATGGAATTATTTTAGTGATGTGGTACCACCTATATTTCAAAATGAATGATATTGTAATTTCAAAATAAACTATCTTGTATAAGTTTATTCAAAATTATATTTTTTAAAATTATTATTAGTTCTTATAAGATTTTTTGCTATTTAATAATTATATAGTATACTCCCTTCGGTTTAAAATATTTGTCACTTTTAAATTTTTCACAAGTTTTAAAAAACATAGTTATTATACCAACTTCATGATTAAAATATCAATATTCTCATGATTTATTATTTCTCCTTCATTACTTACAACAATAAATCAATTAATAAAATGAAAAAAGTTTCAATGTCATTATATATTATTGTTGAATGTCTTTTATTTAAAAATTATTTTTCTAAATTAACCTTTATACATACTAATAGTAACTTTTTTTATTTAGTTTCTATTATTTGTAAAAAAAAATTGGCCGTGCATTTAACGCACGGGTATTAGACTAGTTAATAAAACAAATCAAGCTGATTTCACTTTAATTATGAGTTTTAAAAGTAAATTAAAAAGAAAATATAACAAATCAGTTACGTAGCACACACCTGGTAAAAGTGAAGGGCAAGTTAACAATCTCATGGGTGCACACATAACCTAATTCTCAATTTAATTTCATTTTACTTCTTCGGGATCTCATAAAAAATGTCTAATTTATAATATCCATCACAAAAAGTAATTGTTCTTTACTTTTTGGGTTGTACATTAAATAGTCTTATGATTGAAAATAGCAATAATATCATTCCAATTTCACTTAGGCACAATTTCATTATAAACTAGTACATCACCCGTGTGTTAAACACACGAAAAGAACACTTTTTAAAATTTAAGTTAACCAACCAAAAAAAATTTAATTTTTTGATTAACATAAAAGTGAAACACTTATGATCTTAATTAAAGAAAGAAATACTTATTTAAATATTCAAAATATCTATGAATATTACAAATTTTGAAAAATTTCCTTATAGACAACATTTGTAGTTTCATTGTTGAGGATTCCTTCGTCATCGCACATTAATATCTTCAATCCATGGCGATTTGTGACCCTAGACAATGCAACGTACAACTGACCATGACTGAAAACAGGCCTCTTCAAGAAAATGGTAACGGTGGAAAGAAATCGACCCTGACTTTTATTGATTGTCATTACAGCCGTACACATCAAGACGCCTCCATCAGCAATTGACTGGACAACAGAGTCCAGGAACACGAAAGGTGATCCATATGGATCGAGATCAACCTAAACAAAGAAAATGTCAGCAATAATCAATGGCCAAGTTCTTGCATTGCAAGTAGCTTACAGAAACATAAATGCATCTCCCACCTCAAGATCATAATCAAGGGTATTAGCGTTGATCATAACTTTTTGTTGGTGTGCTGCTTTCAAATTCTTATGTAATTTTGGCCATAGGATGCAAGAACAAACAACCATAGATTGTTATATTATCATAATGGCTATAGTTGAAGTTCTATATATACAGGTTTGTATGCACTCTAGGAGACTCCCTTCTGTCAAAAAGTTGGTACATTCATTAAAAAGCATACCCCTCGATTATCCTAACGGTACTCTTTTAAGGCACGCAACGTTGTTAGTGCATCAAAGGGAATGGCACTTGCTTCCCGAAGGATCCGAAACTTCATAAAATTACAAACATAAGCCATAAAAATAAAGGAGAGAAAAAGCAAGTAAAAAAAAAAAATCCTGACAACACATACATGCAATAAATCGGAAAAAAAAAAAAAGAAGATTATACTAATATGAGAAAAAGACATGAACAACTTCCGAACATGATTGATCAAAGATGACAAAATGATTTGGAATCCGATGAAATTAGTTACAAGTAGCTCTCAATACCCTTACTATTTACTACAAATATAAAAAGTACTCCCTCCGTCCCAAAATAAATGTCCAAAAAATTCAAATTTTTGATCAAGAGCAAATTTGAAATTCTTTTGGACATTCATTCTAGGACGGAAGTAGTAATGTAAGTAGTTCCCAAACACTCTAGCGTACCACATTTGAAATTGTTTTCGGCTTAATATTTAGTGGAAAGAAGATGAAAATGTGCAAAGAGCATCCCATACAGCAAAGCAGCCACAAACCTTGGTTCCGTCCCTACTGAGAATCACGCACGAGCAAGAGTTGCTTTAGCTTTGCATCCTTATAAGCATATCGTAGCAAAACATGGAAAAAAAAAAAAAACAAAACAAAACAAAAAAAACTTCAAGAAAGGGCGGACGGAACATTGGGAAGCGATTGACAAAGAACTAAAATAGGAAAAAAATGGAAAACAAAATGAAGTATAATGCAGATTATACAGTATTGAGAAAGCCGTATTTGCTACCCTTACAACACAATGCAACCGTTACCGTTAGACCCTGTTCGTGGTAAGGTACGGAAACCACAAGGAAAATAAAAACTTGTCTCACTTCTAATTTTCATCTACGAGACATCAAAATATATCTGCTCCCTCCGTCCCAAAATGAATGTCGAAAAATTTCAAATTTGCTCTTGATCAAGAGAAAAATTGATTTTTACATTCATTTTGGGACAGAGGGAGTACTATTCTTTTTGTCCGAAATGATTGTACATTTGATAAAAATAATTAGTCACAAAATGAGTTCATCCCGATTCAAGTTACCATATTAACTTTAACAGCTATCATGTCCTATCCAATTGCATTGCTACCAGGTGGAACACTAAAGGTATTTATGTATATGTGCAACTAAACGTGCTTATAAGTCGATTTCCTTAAATGACTGACCTGTGACTTGAATGAGCAAATTAAGTCTTCAATGGTTTTTAAGTTGCTTGCTAGTTTATCTTTGTCCTGAAAAGAAAATTGAGGTTGAATACGATCAATTTCCATTTAAAACAACAGAGCATATATTTACTATAATCGCAGAACATAAAATGAGAAAGTAAAAATACGAAAATTCAATAGTTTGAATTTCATATGTGGACTTAACTTTTGCCCTACTTGAAGCTAATGGAGATCCCTTGTCGGGAGTTTTGAAGACAAAGCAAAGATCAATCTTTACATTTTCATGTCGAAACAAACATGGAGAAATACAAAGACGATTCCTTTCAATCCCGGAGAAGAAAGCTCCAGTAGGGAAAGAATCATAAACTTAGAAAATAAACAGAAAATAACCGACGTGTTTCGTCCCCTTCACCGAAATATGCATTAATAGCTTCATTCGATTGCCACCCCCGCTCCCGATATAAAAAAGTTCAGAGCTTATAGCATAGTTAAATGATTATCGTTGACCAACCGAAGAAGACATACAACAAATACACGAGAAAAAAAAGTTCGTAGTTAATAACACGTAATTAGCACTTGTGAATAGAAGTTCCTAAGGGAGTAGCAACTCATAATTATTCTTCGACTTTTGCTAGCAAGAATTTGAGATACTTCTGACTGAATTAGAAAAAGACTCAAGCTCTGTGAATAACTTGGACAAAAAAAATATTTATTTATAAACACACACACACACACACAATGTCAAATGCATACCCTCCTTTCCCACTCCTTCCGTTCCAAAATGAATTGACCAAAAAAAAATTTGAAATTTGCTCTTGATCAAGAGCAAAGTAAAAATAAATAAAAATTGGTCATTTATTTTGGGACAGAGAGAGTATATTGATTTAAGTGAAATAGACAAAAATGATATTTTTAGTGTGTTTTTCCCAAAATATCATTACCTCATTTCCGAAGAAGCAGTGTTGCTGCCTTTGCATTGACATGGCAACTGAAGCATCAATTATGGGCTGCTCATAAGATTGGGGTAAGGACAGTTCAGAGGCGTTTCCCTGTAGATACAAATCATTTCTTGGTTTCAAAACGGAATTTGATGGAACTTGGGACTGCATCAGACGCCATCCACCATCTAAATTAGAGTCCATCCCAGCAATATCATTTCCAATATGTTCCTCGTCCTTGTACCACTCCAGAGGAACATCCCCAGTTGTATTGCGAGAAGCAACCTATTTGAATAGAAACTAATAATATCAAACCAAACTAAAAGGTAAATGTGATTATTAACACAAACTACATAAATTAACCAAAGGAACCTTAATGTATAGGAATAGCCCTGTTAAAAACATGCACATAGTGTGCATTATATATTTCTTGAAATTTCACATGGACACAATCTTTTCAATATAAATGTTATAGGATACCTCATCTTCTGATGAATCACTCTCCTCAACTGCTTCATGAGAATCACCACTTTCACTCTGTTCATGTTCACCATGGCCATTATCACCGTTAAAACCACCATTCAATCTATCTTTATTGCTTGGGCTAACAAAGTCCTGTGATAATCACAATATTGAAAATCACAATTCAGACATTCAAATTGATTCTCAGAAAGTCATGTGGACATTTTCACATAGTAAAGAATTTCTCCACTATAGGGAACAGAAAGATGGAGAGTAATCTTTTTCGTGAACATTCCCCAAAAAGGGTATTACCACGTACCTCATCTTCTCGAGAACACACCGCTTTCGGTCCCGATCCCGGCTCCGATATTGGTTCGATTCTCGTTTCGACCCTCCTAAATAGTCATCATCTTCGGTCGATCCCTGAAACCAATGTGTAATTCTTATTTCAATTTCAAACTAAAATAAATCACAAATTTAAAAGTCAATTCTTGCAACATACAAGAAAAATCCAACACACTTCAAATATTAACACTTTTACAAGTATTTTATAGACATTGCCTAGTATATGGGCAAGTAGCCAAACCTTAGGACCCTATCTACTCAGGCTATATCAAACACAAGCCTTTCCCCTTTGCTTCCGTGGAAAAGCCTTTGTGCCAAACCTTATGTACAGTTAATCCATCCTAAATCCTAATACATATAACCTTTATTGATATATTAACTCTTTTACCGGATGCGAAGAATTCAAAATCAGAAACAAAACAAAATGAAATTAAATCAATAGATATCAAACAGAGATAATGGAACCGATCCTGAAGGAGATGCAGTTGCTACAGCTCCTGTCACTATAGAAATTGTGAAATTAGGGTTTGGGAGGAAGGACAAAATGAGAAAGAATCCAATCAATTTCTTTCCTCCATTTTAAATTTTCTGTTGGCATAAACTCTAATTTCAATTGTTCCCCAAATACAAAAGCTGGGAGTATTCGAATCAAGAACATATAATATATAAACACGGAGCACCAAAATTCAAAATATTTTATTAGAATTAATGAAAGTAAAAATCAAGGAGTTGAAACATTCAATTTCCCAAAAAGAAGTGCTGTAATATTGAATACCTCCATAATCCTTATTCTTAACATCAAAGTACGTATCAGGAAGCTCCCATCTAACTCCCTCCAACTCTGCATAAAAATTTAAAGCACATATTAAGAAGAACCCTATGAGCCATATCAATGTGTGAACGATAAAAAACTACACTCTGTATCTGTTACCTTTGATCTTGTAAGAAACTTCTTCAGATACTAAAGCTCCAAAAGCATAGTAGCATCTGGTTGATACCGAATATAGTTTCATCCTTGCTTCCTCCTCGCTAAAATAAAATTTAACCACTATATTATGTACAGTTAATCCATCCTAAATCCTAATACATATAACCTTTATTGATATATTAACTCTTTTACCCGATTTCTGCAAAGAATTCAAAATCAGAAACAAAACAAAATGAAATTAAATCAATATATATCAAATAGAGATAATGGAACCGATCCTGAAGGAGATGCAGTTGCTACAGCTCCTGTCATTAGAGAAATTGTGAAATTAGGGTTTGGGAGAAAGGAAGTTATCCAGAAATTAACCTTAAAGACACCTAAATAGTGAAACTTGTATAAATCTTTCAAAAATTTGAAAGAGTTTCAATTTCAAAACCCTAAATTTGTTAAGAATTTAGAAATTTAGGGATATGAAATTGGACTAAGAGGGAGAACATCCATGGCAAAAGAGAGATACCGTGCCGAAACCGTCCGCAACACATCGATGCTGGCGCAATACCGTGGTGATCGGAAAATCCATGGCAGAAGAGAGAAGCGAGAGAGAGAGCGGCTCCAGGGAGGAAGAGAGAAGGGGTGACGACCATGGCAGAAGAGAGGAGGAGGCGACGACGTCGGTGTTGGTTGTTGTTGTAATTTTCCCCAGCCCTAACTGCACTATGCCTGAATGGGGAGCCATATTTTGGGGGCTGTGACCATCAATGGGGTTTTTGGATTAACGATGAAAGAGAGTAGAGAGAGAGAGAATGGAGTTTTTGGGGAAGAAATGAAAGAGAGTAGAGAGAGAGAGAATGGAGTTTTTGAGAAGAAAGGGTTTTTGGATTAACGATGAAAGTGAGGATAGAGAATGAAGAAGAAGATTAGCGGCCGGAATATAAAACGTTTTGCTTATCCAGTACGCCAGAGTAAGGGATAGTTTCCAGAATGTTCCAATTTTGAGCGGGAAAACGAAATTCCTTATTCACTTCAGCCATTATATAGTTATAGATATTAAAATTGCCAAATGAGACTATTTTGCTTTTGAAAAACACAATTTTGTGCATATATTGATTTATATTATTGCCCACTCCATCCAAAAATGAATGCAAGTTTTTTTTTTCTTTTCCAAATCAAAGTCTATTTTTTTTAATAGTAACTAAATCCTCTCATTGAACAAGTTTTATTACACAATTACATTCAATTCAATTCAATGCAATACATTAAAAATTGTACATTTATTCTATTTCATAATATTTTTTCCTCCGTCACACCTCAAATCGAGCTAACTTTTTTAGCACAACATTTAAGAAAAATTAGGAAAGAGAATATGTGGGAGGAAGTGTTGTGAGTTTGAAAAGTAAAATAAGATAGAAAACGTGCAAGATGGATAATAAGTAAATTATTATTACTAGTATGATAAGTGAGTCATATTGAATATAAAAAGATATTCCCTCCGTCCCATATTATCTTACTCATTTTGCTATTTTGGACGTTTCACTTTAAAATCATACTTTCCTTAAAAGAAAACTTTTTAATACTTCTTTATTCATGGGACACACTTGTCATAACACTTTTCAAATTTACTATTCTCTCCACTCATTCTCTCTCCTACCACTCACAACTCTCATTTTAATAACATTATTCCTTATTTTTCTTTCTCAACAGTAAACGAGTAAGCTATTATGAGACGAAGGGAGTAGATCCTTAGCCATTTTGGATAGTACGATTTGAGGTGAGACATACGAAAATGTCAAAAAGTCCGAGTTAAGGTGAGCCGGATCGAGTATATTTTAATATATTTCTATTTAATTTTTTCCTTTTTTAATATAACAAATTTTAACATATCACTTTTCTTTGTTGTATTAATCAAGCATTTTTATTTTGGGACAAAGTAATGATCAAAACATTTTAAAAAAAAATCTAAAAAATCATGACACTGATCTCTCTCTTCTTTCTCTCTCTTGTTCTTTTTTTTTTTTTTTTGATACCTTGGTTTCCATCATTGCCGGACTAATCCTAGACCACCAACTACCGGCCCCTCAGTGACTGGCGGAGGTAAATCACATGATATGCCCGAGGTAGTCAGGGTGGCAGCACCCCTTATACTCCTGGCCCCAAATTCGAACTCCCCACGCTGAGGTTGCAAGCCCAGCAGTGCTGCTTCCTTAACCGCTCAGCTGTGCCCCGGGGGACTCCTAAGGATCCTAAAACTCATAATATATATTTCTACATATAAGATCCCCAGGGAAAATCGAACCTATGACCTCCCAGAAGGGAGGCCGATTAGCATACCACAAGATCAGGAGGCCTTAGGTCTCTATTGTTCTTATACTAGTACTTAAATGCCCGTGCCAATGGCACGGGACGTCATACATAATGTTCAAGCGACAAAAATATAAAGATGAGTATCATTAAAACTCTCCAATATATTGAGATTCATTAAAATAGAAAAGTAAACAGTTAAAAACTATATCATAAAATCATATTCACAGCAATTTGTATTATATTCAATTCTGAATGATTTTGCTACAACTAAAAATTGTGAGAAATTGACACTACACAGTTTTTGCCACTATTGCTGTTCCAATGTCACAAATTAGTGCCTACCTACACTTGTTTCACCAAAATAGCTTTTGCAAGTCACCACCTTTTTCTTATTCGTATAGAATTGCATCCAGATCATGAATTTTTTTTACAAAAGGAGATAAACAATAGTTTTTGATTTTTTTTGTACATTGTGCATAATATTCTGTACATAGCATATAAGTTATACTCCTAATTATAAACATATAAAATCACCTACATGAAATGCTCTCCTTTTCAAAATTGAAGAACTTATATCTCCTTCCCAAATCAGACTAACCTCTTCAACACTTGATCTTCATGTAAATTGAAGTCTCTTTCACACTCATACACCTAGGAATCTGAAAACAACCAAAACCATAGCTACCCAATCATATTTCTAACAATGAATTTCTAAATATGGTAAAATATTTCAAGTAACCCAGCAGATTGTATCAATGTGAATTCAAATGGGTGTCGAAGAAGGGTTTTATAATAGAGATTCAATGCGAGAACAATGGGGCTAATATCAGCAGTAGATGTAGAATAGAAACCAATGGGTTCATCTTCATAAGCATAGCAAGAGGTTGACCGATCCCTCAAGCAACACCGCACCAAAAATCGCAACTTTGAATATGGGTGCCCCTCCTTTTGCTCTGCAATTTGCTATGCAATTATCTCATTCTAGGATGAAACTTTAATACACAAAGATTTGATCAAAAAGCCATCCAAAATTCAAACTCCAAATTCAACCAATTGAAAAAAACTAATCCAGTAACAAAATTTCCAACAATCACAACAAAAATGGCTAAAACACACATGATAAACAATACCCAATACACTAATTTATGAGCATATAGCTAAGAGTTTCTTATATTATTGGGTACCTAGCTTGGCTCGGAGCCGCCTCCCCTTTATTGTTAGTGAGATAACCCTTAACATTAGAGAAAATCAATCAAATGACTACCGTAGCAAATAAACATAAAATCGAACTGCAAAAAGATAGACAATTGAGATGAAAGACCTTAACATTAGAGAAAATCAATCAAATGGCTACTATATAAAATAAACATAAAACCAAACTGCAATGAAAGAATGGGTAGAGAAAGAGACTTGTGGGAAAACTGCAAATTAACTTGGAAGATGGCATTAGGATTAGGAGGTTATCAACGGTTGGGAGAGAGGAGTAGTGGGGGAGTTAAAAGACGATTGGGATGGGAAAGAGTTCTGACCGTCCAATTAATTTTTCGAGAGTCAATCCTGGCCCTTCTTTGTCTCGACACGCTTTTTCCATTCCCTATTGTAATATAGACTAGTACTAACCCCCCGTGCCAAGGCACGGGTCAGTTCTTCTAACCTCAACCACTACTCTCTTTATAATAACCCTCAATCGAATCCATAGCTAATTACATCAATATATATTGGGTAAAGAAAAGAAAAACATTGATTTACATATAAACATTACATTACATTACATAAACTATGGTAGCATGTTGCACAGAGCAGTCCCTAACGACACAACTTCCCTAACTACACAACTTTTAATCAGAACTGATCATCTTGAAAAAAACCCCTTTTTACACGTATAGTAGTGGTACACCGTACACTTATGTATGCATTTGGTCTTATCACAAATCTTTTCAAATTTCACAAACAATCTCTCTGCAGTTCAATTTGTTGAAGTTGAAATTAAAGTTACCATTTATTGAACAGAATAAGTACTTGAAATATGAGAGGGGGATGAAAAACAATGCCTATCCCCAAGCTTCACTTCCTTCTAGCAATGTTATCAAGTGTGTACTTGAACAAAATTCAAGTGCAGTCTAACAACTGCAAGACGTATATCAACAAAATCATTTAAACAGAAAAATTAAACACTTTTAAACACCAATTGCCAAAGAAATACCAAAAGACACATAGGAAAGAAAATTTGGAAAATCCAAGTGGTTTTACCGCTACCAGCCAAGAGACGACAATGGTGGTGACATGGTTCTCCACCGAATAAAATGCTTCTCCATGCTCCCATGTCTTTATCTACAAAATCTAAAACCAAACCACACACAAAAAACAAATTAATATAATCAATCCAATTGCATGAGTAATACAATACCTAATAACCTATATTCTTAAAACCCGTGAAACCAAGGAAATTAAATTGGGGAAAAAGTAGAACCTTTGGATCTGTGAATGAAGAGCGAAAGAGGAATTACGTGAGGAGGAGAAGAAACGGGAAAAGAGTGACCGGTTTTGGGAGAGAAGGTGGGGAGTTATCACACGGTGATAGTACAAAAATTAAAGAAAATGATGAAATCGCCCCACACCATCATACCCCACCCAAAAACACACCTTCTACCCCCTACCATCTTTCTACCCGGCTTAAGGCATTCGGCTTCACCTTGCCACAACAATCGGAGATAAATCCTTCACCCACAAACAGTGCAATTAAAAAAGAGTATTGTGTACTCAAAAAGATATGTGACGTAGTAGAAAACATAATCTCCATCAAGAATCAATTCTATGAAGGGGGATGGGTGGATATAAATCCATATGAAACTTAAATGCAGATAAAAAATTGATTTTTCATAAATATTTCATTCCTCTCCAATTTTAAAGAGTCGGGAACCCCGTCTTTCATCTCTCGTATTCCTCTATCAGTAAGATCTCTACATTTAGGGGACTTTAGTTATAAACATTAAAACATTTACTGAAATTGCTAATGAAGATAAATTGTAAAGTACAATGTAATTACTTACACAACATAAGAGAAAAAGCTAAAGGTTCCGTGCTTAGGGAAGGAAGAAGCCACAATAGATTATCACCAACTATAAGGGCACTTCTAAAATGGCAGTACCATCTTAATCACAAATATTCAAGTGAAAGAAAGGAACATAAATGGAATAAGTAATAAGAAATCGTAAAGCTCAACTAAGCAAAAAATCAAGAGTCAGTGTATTACACCATCATCGAAATTTTATATTGTAGCCATCCAAAAGCAACCTAATGTTCACAGCTAGCATAGTTTACAAAAATATAAAAAAAAATATAAGGGGACGTAAGGATTACTGAACACATCACTAATACATTTGGGTGACAAATAAATAATTAAAATTTATATTTCTCATTCTTAGAAGCTCACTATAAAATTGATTGATGAACCCAATCAGGCTGACTCTAAAGCACATGATAATATTGTCCCACAAAGTACGCCTAAGCCTGCCAAAAAATACCCACAAATAAACACTAAATACACACACACATAAACGAAGATATACATATTGAGGTAGATATTAGAGAGAGAAGAGAGTTCTACATGTGCGGCGAAGAGCGGGCAATTTAAAAAGGCAAAGCCATTTTGAGGAACCTTTGTATGTGTGACTCAATTAAGTTAGATAAATGGGTGTTAAAGAAAATGATCAAAAATCCACAACTTATAGTAGCCGGTACACTTTTAAATGCATAAATACGGTAGACCCAATTGATGATTTAAATTTTAAGAAAGACCAATATAATAAAATCTAACCTTGTCCGTAGAGAATTACAAGCGAGAGATCAACCTTTTTTAAATAACTCGATGTGTACTACCGACTTTACGAATGCGTGAGAGAGAGAGAGAGAGAGAGAGAGAGAGAGAGTACATAACATAAAAAAAATATAACAACAAACTAAAGAAAATAGTGAATGAGAAAAGATAACTCATGCGAAAGTATATTATACCGAACAAGGAATAACCGAATTAATTTGGAGCATGTTTCACGTAAAGTAGGATAAATCTACTTTTTTAAAAATGTAGGACTTATCCATAAAAGTCCTGGGAAACACTCTTGAAACGGTAAAAAAATATTACAATTGCTTAGTGATTTTATACATCAAAACTAACTATATGGTCAAACTGCCTATTACTAATGTTGCTTGCATGCAGATTGCTCCTTATATAGTTTATGAACAACTAAAAATTTTAAGGAAAAACGAATATAAAAAACACTTGCAGACAATTAAAAATCCAAACAAAAATTACAAAAATCACTCCCATTGACGATATGAACAGTTAAAGTATCAACTTAGCAACTTCTTACCAACATCTTTCCTCCTTTTGCTTTTCACCCTAAGTGAACCCAGTTCACCTCCTGAATCTCTAGATTTCCACATAATGGCTCGAAAACCTTAGCATTCTCCAAAAATCACTGCCATAAACACATCACCCTTACCCCTGCTTTAACTCCATACCACCCATAGAAGTCACCTTAGTTTCATTGTCATTATCTACAACAACAAAAGTTTGCCTCAATCAATCCAAACCCACATACAAAATCACATGTAATATCTTTAAACACTCCCTTAATCTCACCTCTTGTGAACCAAATTCAATACTACAGGCCTTTCCAATTAAATCCCCCAACTAAATTTTTCAACAACTTTACCATATCCCAAATCACCCTAAAACATAAACTAATAGCAATCAGGACAGAAAAACAAATGAAACCATAGCTTTCTAAAAATTATACCACCTCCGTCCCAATATATAATTGCATATACATACACTTAATTGGACTAATTATTCCCTAATTGATCAGTACCCTAGAAAAATTCACATACAGAAATAGGTGGGAAGAGGAAGGGGAAGTGAGAGTTACATGAGTAGAGAACAAATAGGAGGATCATTAGGGTCTAGGGCATTTCATCAGCCATACATGTCTCTGTGTTGCTACTTGCGGCGACTCCGGCGCGATTGGATTGGTCTTGCAAGGACATTTGCAGGTGGGGAGAGATGGAAATGGGGAAGAGCAAAACGGTTTCTTAGAAGTTGGGGAGGAACCATATTAGGGGATGAATTCACATGTGCGTTGTCTGAGAAAGATGTTCCTTGAGGACATCGTTGTGCGGGTAGAAAGGAAGGGGGCCGAGATAGAGGAATTTTGGTTTTACATATCAAGAAATATTTTTAACCAAAACTAATAGTTTACGACATACTCTGCGATTGAGAGATTGAAAATATTATATTGCAATTGGAGAGAGAGAGAGAGAGAGAGATAACTACTGCAATTACCTCCTAGTATACATGTCCGTATCCGAAGACACGGGTTTTTTTTTTTAATTAACATAAACATTATAGTTACAAAATGATAATTAATTTAAGATACACAATAAAAGTTGTTTACAAAAAGATAAGACATAAATTAACATCTAATTAACATATAGATTTTTAGCCAGTTGAAGTAAAGATGTTGTCTCAATCGAAACAGACATTGACCAGGTACGTTTACGTAAAAGCACCTAAAATAATTAAAAAATGAAAACAATATATTTTTATTAAATAAACAATATAATAATTAAAAAAAATAATACCTTATTATGCCCATTCCAAGTCCTTGTCGTAGGTTTGTGCAAGCGTCTATATTCTTTCACGCACTCATCCCAGGACTACAAATATATGATTCAAATATTTTAGAATGATGATAAAATAATTATTGAAGTGGTAAGTGACTTGACATAATTTGATAGAATTATAATAAATTAAATTAAATTACTTGCATCTATATCAAATTATAAATATAAATAAACAATAATAAATATTTAAACTGAAATTATAAATAAACAATACTAAATATTTAAACTGAAATGAATTAAATACCAGTGGGGGCAATGCAACTGTCGGTAGGTTGGTTAGTCGATTTTGAGCCTAATAATGAATTCTAAATATTAGTCAAAATATATATATATATATATATATATATATATATATATATATATTCGTTAATTAATGTAAATTTTTTAAAAAAAAGAAATAAAAACTTAATTTAACATCAAATGTTTATCCTTATCATTTCATCGTGTTCAAAAGGTTCTCGCATGACAATCGAGACATTGTTTCTTCGCAAAATGTCAATCTAAAAATCACATTATTATCACAATCACATATCACATATCACATATGATAAAAACAAATATTTACAATAAAATAGTAATAGTAAAATATTAACTTACTGTTTCACTTAGAGCCAGATCACCATATCCATAAATATTCATTGTTCCTTGATCGTTCATTTTTTTTAAACCTATAAAATTAAACACAACTTGTAAATCTATAATATAAAACACTATCTAAATCAGCATTCAAATAAAAAATAAACAATATCTATTTTGAAAGTCTTCAATTATAAAATTAAAAAACACAACATAAAATTAAACACAATATTTAAATAATAATCAGTTTTATATATATATATATATATATATATATATATATATATATATATATATATATATATATATATATATATATATATATTTTAGAGTAATTGTGTTTTATAATAAATGATAAAATTAATTATTACATATAATCATACCCCTAAAATATTAAAGGGTAGCTCTAAAACAAAATACTACGTATAAAGAGTATTTTCATGAAAAAAACATGTACTCTTCTACAAACTTGCCACACTGGATTAGTTAAATTGAAGAAGGGAAATAAAAAAAAAAAAAGGATAGTTGAAAATTTTTATTCTTTCGGATGAGACAAATAGAATACTATAATACATAATGTTTGTCGACAATTGTAAAAGTTTGCTTTTAAAATAATGGAGCAAAATTGTGGAAAAGAGTTTTTTGGGCTTATGAAAGGATGGAAGGTCTGAGGAGGCTAATACCCATTTGCAAACAGTATCGAGCGCTAACAGCTAGCCAAAAAATTAACACATGACTTACATTTAACATCAAATTATTCATCTTCTAAGTTAAGTAATATGTTTGCGGGAGCGTGTTTGTGCGTGTGATTACCGTGATGTTTGAAAACAGAAATGCAAGTATGTAATTATCGTGAACTTGACCATCTTATTAACAGCCAGACAGACTAATCCCTTCTCCAACAGCAGTTGGCTAGGAAAGTAAAAAATTGGCCTACAGCAGCAATGAAATTCAAGGCTAATAGTCAGCACACTCCTTAATAGAGTTGTGTAGTACTCCGTTTGTCTCAAAATGAATGTCCATCATGAACAAATTTGGACATTCAATTTGGAACGGAGGTAGTTCATTATCAACGTATACGCACTGTTATTGGTATAACCATCGATGGTCAATTTAGCTTAGTTTTATAGAATTGTCAAGAAAGTCTTCTCCATGGATTATTGCCAAACAAACCTAAGCCCATAATTTCAAGTTATAGCAGCAAACTTAGGTTTCTTTTGACTATAAGATACAGTGGTGTACAGACTTTAAAAGTGCAAACATCAAGTTGACTTCTCAAATCAATTACTCCATCCGACCCAAAATGAATGTCCGGTTTCTTTTTTCAAATATGCTCAAGATCAAGAGCAAATTTTTTTTTTTTTTTAACATTCATTTTCGGATGGAGGATGTAGAATAAGTATCAATTTATAATAATAATAAAAAAAAGACTTTGAAAGTGCAAACATCAAGTTTTTTAGTGGGAAAGACTTCTCCAAGAAAATTCAATTAGACTGACATGTTTTCTCAGTTTGACACTGAGAAAGTAACTGATTCAAGATCTCACCAGTGGTATCTACAACTAAAATTTCTCAAAAATGGCTAAAACAAAGCTGGGCAGTGCTCTTTTCTTTTAGCCTTCTGCCACAGCTTAGTCACACAACAGATCAATACTTACTACCGTAAACAATAAGAAACCTACCACTTGCTGCAAACTATACTATCAAATTCATAAGAAAGAATGCTTCCTTCGAACAACAAACCTGTTTCAGAGAACTTGTTATGCTTCCATTATCCTTTTAAGCAGATTGTACATTTTTTGTATGTATTTTTGGTGAATAGTGTGAGGAATTAATTGTGTCTATACAATACAGAGTGTAAAAACTAACTAAAGGAAAGCAATTTTCTTCAAATCAGTTTCAGTAACTTAACTTAATACTACTCCTCGAGCCCATCACCCCCACTTACCTATATTTGCACGGTACACGCCACCATCAATTACCTTTTCAATCAAACATTATTTAAAAATTGGACATCAAGCTGCCTTCTTCTCACATCTCCAATTATTCAAACCAAAAAACTAAATCTTTAATTTACTCTTCTCTCTCTCTCTCTCTCTCTCTCTCTCTCTCTCTCTCTCTCTCTCTCTCTCTCTCTCTCTAAACAGGACTTCGGTGGTGTTGAAGGAAATTGCCACCGCCACCAGCAACATCACCATCTCCGAAAAATAAACAAAAGCTCAAGTAAAAAATCAAAAAAGAGAGAGAAAGAGAGAGGGACGAACGCAGTACGGTAAAGTCGTAATCAACGGGGGGATGCTATGGAAGAGAGTAGGAGCGTACCAGTCAGAGATTGAAGCCTCCAACTACTTATGGAATTAAACGGGAGTCCACATAAAGCCTTAACGATTACCGGAGGTAAAGCCGTCGCCTGATCATTGATGAAGTTTATCTGAATTATATGCATAAGAGTGGGGGAAGAGGAGGAAGGGAAGAGGGCGCTGAATTGTTTGGGAGGGGGAGGTGGGAAGAGAACGTGAGGGTGGATCTAATAACTGCCGTGAACTGCCATGGAGGAGAGTCTTTAATTTCAGCCGTCCGATTAATTATCCAACATTGAATTTCAGCCTCTCTTTATGGGGGGATAAGAGACAGTTATTTGCCCCTTGTATCTATATACTATATGAAAGCAGAAGAATTTCTAGGCTTCACACAGCGCCACGTGGCATTATGACGTGGAAAGCCACGTGGC
The DNA here is from genome assembly GCA_022495995.1 of Adenophora triphylla var. japonica. Classification (NCBI taxonomy): domain Eukaryota; kingdom Viridiplantae; phylum Streptophyta; class Magnoliopsida; order Asterales; family Campanulaceae; genus Adenophora; species Adenophora triphylla. The sequence continues at coordinate 75,976 of JAFEMH010004529.1, read as the reverse complement.
ATTTCTCAATTGGTCATCCTTTAATTCTTCCAACGCCTAAAAATAAAAAAAAAATAAAAATTAAAAGCCTAATTTCTTTGATTTCGGATAACTTAATCTATCAATTTAAAATTCAAATCATTTTCCAAATAAACTCCTAATAAAAAGTTTATTTTAGGAATTATTTATTTGGAAAAACTCCAAAAATATTATTCAGTTTAAAATTACCTTTTATAAATAAATCAATCAATTTAAAATTCAAACCATTTTGAATCACCTAATCTAAAGATTTGATCGGATTTTTAAAATTTGAAATTTTTTCATGCAATCCCTGAAAATAAGAAATATAGAATTGATTTTCCGAAAATTTGATTTTTAAAAGGTAAGCCATTATTTCATGTAATCAACGAAAATAAAAAATAAAATAAAAATAAAAGCCTAATTCCTACCATTTAGGATAATTCAATTTTTTATCTTAATTGATTATCTTTATTTTAATAGATAATAGATAATTCAACATATTTTTAAAGTGTTAATTTTAAATTCAAAATTAAGGATCATTATAATCCGAAAATTATAAATACATTTTCCAAATTAAGGATCATTATAGTCCGAAAATTCAGACCTAAAATTAAAAAAAACAAAAAAAATTCAAAGCTCAATTCCTTTGATTTCGGATAACTTAATCAATCAATTTAAAATTCAAACCATTTTCCAAATAAACTCCTAAAAAAAGTTTATTTTAGAAATTATTTACTTGAAAAAACTCCAAAAATATTATTCAGTTATAATCCTAACATTATAAATACATGTTTTCAGTTTATTTTAGGAATTAATTAAATTGGTCATTTATTCATTGGCCAGTAATTATTTTAGGAATTAATTAAATTGGTCATTTAAGGGAAAGAAATTTGAAATTCAAATTCTCTCTATCCTATTTACTCTCTCTATTCCTTATCTCCTCATTCTCTATAAATATTTTAAAAACACCACACACACACAAAAAGGAAACAGACACACACAAGCACATAGTCACATACTCAAATACGCACATATATTCACACATTCACAGACAGTTTCTTTCGTATCTTGGCTGGGCAACCTCCGGACGGCGATATTTGATATTGCAATCGAGGTTGCAGCCATGTCGGAGAGGATGTCGGTGAAAATCTCAGATATGAAGGTAAGTTCGATCACTTATAAAGAAGGGATATTTGATATGGCTGACTATGGGTTGTAAATAATCTAAATTCTCTTTTTTTTCTTTTTTGAAACAGGCATGTGGAGGGAACGATTGTCGGTTTCATGGATAATTGATTCAAAGTAGTCTTAGGTTGGGGACGGAGGGAGTACATACCTGTGATCAGTCTACATACCTGTGATCAGTCTACATCCAATATGTCACTTGTACAAAGTCACTTGATTATTATCTTTATGCTCCTGCACCAAAATGGCACTTAGACGTTATCATATTTTCTGATCTATCAAACATTGTTTATAGGTTTTTATGTTATTTTACTTGCCACATAACTTCGAAGTCCTGTACAGGTATGGAGAAATTGTGTAGATGACTATGTGACCCCCTTATCGATTTGGCATCCTCGTGCACCAGAGGGTTATGTATCTGTTGGGTGTGTTGTTGTTCCTGGCTTTAGCGAGCGAGAACCACACACAATCTTACGTGTTCTTGAGTCATTCTTGAGTCAAGAACTTTTGAAGAACAAAAGATTTGGTCGGCACTGCAGTCGTATCCCTGGGCATGCCACATCTATCAAGTCCAAAGTGATGCTCTTCACTTTGTTGCTCTAAGACAGTCAAAGAAGAACTGACTTGGAAGCCCACGAGAGTTATTGATAACGCTCACTATACACTGAACCCACAGCTCAATCTAAATGATTCGATCCGAAATCTGAATGATAACGTCTCAAACGTAGACATGAATAGAGGTTATTTTCCCTGGCAAAACATTACAAACCGTAATTCTACGCTTCACACTCAAATCACCATGGAAGGGTCCTATTTGTATGATAGGGGGGCCTGGGGGCTTTACCTTTTCCTTTTTCGGGTCTTCTCCACGATCTTCCTGATAGTAATGGATTATATATGAACATATATAGTTGTGTATCTCAGTTGGTGATTAAAATTAGGGGCTTACGACATACTTGTATATGAACTTAAAAGGCTAGCAACAGAGGAAGAACGAATGTTGTTTGAGATTTGCTTTGGAGAGTGTTGTATAGGGCAGAAGTTGCGAGATCTGAGTACGTTTTTGAGGCTGCATCTGATGTTGCATATAGAGTTAAAGGTGATATTGTGTTTCTTCCATCTTTTCTCCTTTTGTTCTGCTAAAGGTTGCTGTGTTTTTGATGAATTAGACAATGTTGTATTTGAGGACAGTGTTGACGCATAATTTCACAGAAACTACTCCCTTCGTCCCTAATGAATGGTCATTTTCTATAGATTTTCTCTATACGTGAATGTATATTTGCCTTTTAAAAACCTCTAAATGGATTTTCACCTTCAGAAATATTAAATTTTAATGTACTACTGCAAAACTAAAAGTATATAAAGTGGATAGTAAGACAACTTCGACACCGAACTTTTCTAAGGTTTATTTTTTTAGATTGTCATTGAAAATGACATTAATATAGGGATGAAGGGTGATAAAATATCGTTGAGAATAATTCAGTAAGAACTGGCAGTAGAAAAAAAAAACTGTCAAACTTTTATGGCGCTGTGGTAGTCTAAATTTTTTTAGAAGACTAAAAATAAAGGATAGGATGTTTGATAGTTTTAAAAAGAAACATGAATTCGGCTTACTCCCTCCGTGTCAAAAATGATTTTCTCACTTTTTTCTGTTTATAATACAAATGAACTTTATTTTAAATTAATTTAATTATATCCTAATGAAAATGTAAAATTTGTTATTGATAGTCTTATGATAAAATTACAAAAAAGGGCATGACGTCCATGGTATCAATTTGAGATCTAATTTTTCAATTTTAGCAATTTAGGTCTGACTTGATTACTCCCTCTGTTTTCAACCTAAATGCACACTTTGACTTTTCACGTAAATTAAGGAGGGAGTATTATATTGAAAGTGTTGTGAGTGTGAAAGTAAAATAGGAGAGAGAATGGGTGGAGGGAATAGTAAATTATAATGGTGTTGTGAGTATTAAAATAATGCAGGAGAGAATGAGGAGGGAATAGTAAAGATTCCTTTCCATTTTAGGAAATGTGTATGTAAGTTTGGGACGCCCAAAATGAAAAGCGTGCACTTAGGTTGGGATGGAGTATTTTTATCGGTTAGGGGCTTATTAACGATTTTCGTCCAAAATTTCCGTAAATTGTGTAAATTGAACACGTGCGTTGCATGTGAGATTGATGGCTTTTTCGTCATTTCGCGTTCATGGCAAATTACAAAATAGGACCTAAAGTTCACGGAGATATACTAATTTGGGGTCTGACTTTTCAATTTTATCAATTTAGCGTATTACTTGACTATTATCGACCATTTTTTGGGCTTTTTGATAAATTTCATCCAAAATTTTCGTTAAATGAACACGTGTGTTGCATGTGAGATTGAGCGAGGGTTTTTGGTTATTTTGCGTTCAAAGGCTGTTTGTATAAGGCCTGAAAATATTCACGCTTCCTATTGAAGCAAAACGAAATCCCATTCTCCAAGGCAAATATTTTCAAATAAAAATGAAAATTTTATCATGAATATAAAGAACGAAAGAATCAGGCGTGATGAAATCGAGCGAATACAGACGTAAACGGTCGGATAAGTGTATATCAGTCTTAAAGTAAAAAATGTCACTAAACAATTAAATTGACAATTTTATTGGTTTATTAATCAAAGTAGTAGAATGGCATAAATGTAGATATTAGACATTGAAATCAACACCAATTGCTTTTGATTGGATGCCTTAATTTACGAATTTTTTCCCCTAAATTCTTTGACTTCAATTATTTTATAATAAATTAATTAAAAAAAAATTGTTTACACCAAAATTCATAATTTTTTTTCCTCTACAAATAGAGACTAATTTCATTTGATTCGGGCATAGAAAAAAAATATCCTTTTTCTGGAATATAAATCAAATATTTTATAATAAATTATTATTTTTATTTTTTTAAACCTAAAATCATTAAAAAAAATCCTCCAAAAATAGATATTACTTTCATTAGGTTTAGTAGTTTTTTCTGATTTATTAGGATATTTTTAAACCTAAAACAATTATATTAAAAATTATAATAATCAAAAATAGATATTCCTCCAAAAATTCCTCCAAAAAATTCAAGAAAAAAATTTCTTGAATATAAATCAAATTATTATGATTTTGTTTGAAGATTACATTTAGGTTTAGTAGTTTTTTCTGATTTATTAGGATGTTTTCTAAACTGAAACATAAAGAAAATTTTCGGCAATCTTAGAACATTTAGTTGTTTGTGGAATTCCTGGCGGAGCTATTAAAATCAACTTTGTAAAAAGTTCTCCTTAGTTGGAACGGAGTGGTTACATAGTGAATCTGATATAAAAAAAAAAAAAAGCCACCGGAAAGTGGGAGCGTTGGCTCCAAAAAGTAGGGGAGCACCTGCTCCCAAATTTGCTCTAAACAATGAAAGTTGCTGTAAATAGGGAGCGCCCGCTCCAAAAAGAGGGGAGCGTCTGCTCCCAAATTTGCTAATTTCAGCCCCAGTTTCTGGCCAAGGGGAGCGTCCGCTCCCAGGCATGGGGAGCGTCCGCTCCCAGGCATGGGGAGCGTCCGCTCCCAAGGGACAGTAGGCCTATTCCTTGCCGGGTTTGGAGACTCAAAATGCGTGTTATAAATCAAATAATTTATAATATTATATATTATAAATTATTTGATTTATTCACAAATTTTCGGATTAATTTGAAAAAAATAATAATAAGAATAGAAAGTGAATCAAATTCTCTAAAAATTAGGTTTTAGATTAATTCAAGTAATCAATTCCTAAATTTTTTGGAATTGATAGATTTTCAAGTAATCAACTCCTAAATTTTCGGCAATCATAGATTAAAAAAAACAAATTTCCAAAATCATTTTAAATATTTTCGAAATTTATATATTTTCTATTATTTATATGTAGAATTTAAATATATATAGTGATATAATTTACAAAAGATTCAGATTTATCCCCAAGATTTGAAGTATTTCAAAACAGTTATATATTTTCTTGACTGAAACAGAAGATTTTCGGTAATCATAGATAAAAATAAAAACATAAAATTTCAAATTATTTGATTTATTCAAATAATTTCGGCATAGATTCAAAACGCAAAAAAAATAATTCAAATTATTTGATTTATTTATAACTCAATCTAATCTACACAACTACAATAAAAAGATAAAAAAAGAAAACATTTATATTCAAATACAAAATTAAAATTTTTAAATTCTTTTTTGAAAGAAAACTTACTTCCTCTGGTTCAAAATAATTGTTGTTTTTGGACATTATGAAAGTGATTGTAATGGGTATATTTTCAGTGGTTGCACTACTTATATTTAAATAAGAAAGTATTTTAGGAAATATAATAGGAGACATTTATTTGAGTTACATGTAATTAAATTGTAATGTTTTCAATTTTTGTTTTTATTTTATTCCAGTTACCACCTATATTTATATTTCGATTATTATAATTGTTAATATAATTGTTTTATCCATCTGTCCTACATTTTTTTGATAATTTTGGTTAACTTGATCAAAATTACAAATTATAGTAGGACGGATGCTATATATAATAACTAAACCACATATTTTATTTTTTGGTACAATAATTTTAATTATGCACATTTTTTTATTTTATACAGTTGTTTACAAGTAATCAACTCCTAAATTTTGGAATTGATAGATTTTCAAGTAATAAACTCCTTAATTTTCGGGTAAATCATAGATTAAAAAAAACAAATTTCCAAAATCATTTTAAATATTTTCGGAATTTATATATTTTCTATTATTTATATGTAGAATTTAAATATATAAAGTGATATAATTTACAAAAGATTCGTATTTATTCCCAAGATTTGAAGTATTTCAAAACAGGTTATATATTTTCTTGGTCGAAACGAAGATTTTCGGTAATCATAGATAAAAAAAAACATAAAATTTCAAATTATTTGATTTATTCAAATAATTTCGGCATAGATTCAAAACACAAAAAAAAAATTCAAATTATTTGATTTATTTATAACTCAATCTAATCTACACAACTACAATAAAAAGATAAAAAAAGAAAACATTTATATTCAAATACAAAATTAAAATTTTTAAATTCATTTTTGAAAGAAAACTTACTTCCTCTGGTCCAAAATAATTGTTGTTTTTGAACATTATGAGAGTGATTGTAATGGGTATATTTTCAGTGGTTGCACTACTTATATTTAAATAAGAAAGTATTTTAGGAAATATAATAGGAGACATTTATTTGAGTTACATGTAATTAAATTGTAATGTTTTCAATTTTTGTTTTTATTTTATTTCAGTCACTACAAAAAATAACCCCTTTTATGACGGTCGACGGACCGTAGCAAAAAACTCAAAAACCGACACAAAAGGTATTTGTGACGGTTTTGTGACGGTTTATTGGCCGACTTAATTGCGTGGGTCACAAATACCTTGTGTCGGGTGGTAAACCGTCATAATTGGTTTTTGTGACGGTCTTTGTTACGATTCAGAAATAATGCAAAAGAAACTGTGTCATATGCTTAAAAGTTATGTTACGCTTTTTTGCGACGGTTATAATCGTCACAATTGATATATTTATTACGGTTATTTACACATCACCTCAGATAATTGTGTGCGACATATTAGTTTGTGACCGTATTTGAACCGTAACATATATTTTTAAGTGTCAGTTTGTTTACCATAATAATAAAACAGTGCTGATATTTTTTTAATATTTGTTACGATTTAAACCATAATATATATATATATATATACATATATATATATATATATATATATATATATATATATATATATATATATAATAGTTTCTAAAATGGTGGTATATTTTCACTAAATCACAATTTCTAAAAAATGTGTATATGAAAAAGAGAACTTTTTCATTCCAAAATCAACAATACCACAATAATCCCAAAGTGTTTAATATCCAAAAGAAATAATATCATAATACTAAACATGTGCTGAATATATTACATTGTCCAAAAGCCATTATAGCCATAGAGCCATGTCAAAAGATAAACTCTAAAGTCACTAGCGGTGGAACTGTTGAAGATGTATCCTTTGCCAACAAGTAGAATCATTCTGCCACGAATACTCCTATAAATAAAATATATAACACAAATATTCAGTATATATATATGCATGCATATGTAAAAGTAAAATTATGCTAAGGAAATTAAAAGCAATAAAAAAATATTTACTACCACCGTTCGAAATAAATGTCACATTCCTTATTTAAAAGCGTGCCATTCATATTGGAAAAACTAAAAATAAAGAAAAAGTGTGACATTTATTATGAGACGAATGGAGTATTAGTTGATTCATATATATGATACTCAGAAACATTGATCAAGCTTCAGAAACATATAGTTGAAGCAAGAATGCTTTCGGGAAAGAATAAAGGAATGAAGGTGCTTGTGCCCAGAATGATGTTGAGCCCGTCAGATATGACAAAATTCCCTGTTAAATTCCAACGTAGGCGGTTTCCATTAAATGTTTGCTTCGCTATGACTATAAATAAGAGTCAGGGACAGTCACTTTCAAATGTTGGGCTTTACCTTCCTCGACCTGTATTCAATCCTAGCCGGTTGTATGTGGCAATCTCGAGAGTTACAAGCAAAAATGGGCTCAAAGTTTTGATTTGTGAAAAGGATGGTGAAACGAGCGAGTTTACTACTAACGTGGTCTATAAAGAAGTTTTTCACAAATTATGAGGTAATCCAAAATTTATGACCTTTAACCGTTCCTTTAATTCATTTAGGGACGGTTAGAGTATTACAGTTTTTGAATGTCAATTTATTTTAGGACTAATGCTCTTTGTTATTAGGTACATGGTTTAAGATCGTGATTCTGTAGAAGTAATGATAAAGAACCAAAAGTGGTTGCATGACGAGCCTGAGGATGCCGTTTCCCAAGCTTTTAAAGCAGGTTAAATAACTTTTATATAAATAAATCGAGTTTATACATTGAGGTTATGCTGTAATATTGACATTAATTGTGTTATCTTTTATTTAAATATTTTAGGATTGGATTTGGATTGCGGAAGTTTCTATTCCAAATATTTTGGGAATGCTGTGGTACAAGGGAAGCTTAGGGAAGCTGAAATAGATAAGGTTTTGATGAATCTCTACATTGTACTGATGAGGCTCGGGTTTTTTGATGGAAGACGCTAATAAGTTGTTGTTGACGATCAAGAAATCTTCATTAAAGCCTGATATGTATACATATACAGTTGTCATGAATGGTTTTTGCAAAGTGGGTAGGTCAGATGAGGCCATAGAGTTGCTTGATGAAGCCATTGGGGCTGGATTGGAGCCGAATGTCGTTGCAGAATGATTCTACTTGTTGGCAAAGGATACATCTTCAACAGTTCCACCGCTAGTGACTTTAGAGTTTATCTTTTGACATGGCTCTATGGCTATAATGGCTTTTGGACAATGTAATATATTCAGCACATGTTTAGTATTATGATATTATTTCTTTTGGATATTAAACACTTTGGGATTATTGTGGTATTGTTGATTTTGGAATGAAAAAGTTCTCTTTTTCATATACACATTTTTTAGAAATTGTGATTTAGTGAAAATATACCACCATTTTGGAAACTATTATATATATATATATATATATATATATATATATATATATATATATATATATATGTATATATATATATATATATTATGGTTTAAATCGTAACAAATATTAAAAATATCAAAGACTTTGTTTTATTATTATGGTAAACAAACTGACACTTAAAAATATATGTTACGGTTCAAATACGGTCACAAACTAATATGTCGCACACAATTATCTGAGGTGATGTGTAAATAACCGTAATAAATATATCAATTGTGACGATTATAACCGTCGCAAAAAAGCGTAACATAACTTTTAAGCATATGACACAGTTTCTTTTGCATTATTTCTGAATCGTAACAAAGACCGTCACAAAAACCAATTATGACGGTTTACCACCCGACACAAGGTATTTGTGACCCACGCAATTAAGTCGGCCAATAAACCGTCACAAAACCGTCACAAATACCTTTTGTGTCGGTTTTTGAGTTTTTTGCTACGGTCCGTCGACCGTCATAAAAGGGGTTATTTTTTGTAGTGTAGTTACCACCTATATTTATATTTCGATTATTATAATTGTTAATATAATTGTTTTATCCATCTGTCCTACATTTTTTTGATAATTTTGGTTAACTTGATCAAGTTTTCTCAAAGTTTCACTTCTGATGGGATGGAGGGAGTATTTAGTTAATCATTTTTTTTATCATTTTTCATTTTAATGTCAATCTATTTTATCCATCTATTTTTTTTGATAATTTTCGTTTTAATGACAATCTATTTTATTATACATAGGTATGTTCCTCTTCTTTTTCGGATGTTCTAGAGATCAAAAATTTTGCTGTATGGATATTACGGGTAGGAGATGGGGATGTCGGTGAAGAAAATGATGGAGAAATTGACATTAAGTTACCCGATGATATTTTGATAAGAGATACAACTGATCCTATTGCAATCATCGTTGAAAACACGTATCCTGACATATTACATAATATGCGCATTGATGGATTTTTTTCAGGATAGAGCAATTTTGGCACCAACTAATGAGATAGTAGATACTATCAATGATTATGTGATGTCGATGTTGCCCGGTGATGAAGTGTTGTATATGAGTTCTGGTAGCATCAGCAAGGAGGACGGAGATATTGCTGGCCACGAGGATGTATTTTCTGTTGAATTTCTTAATACAATTAAATGCTCCAGATTGCCGAACCATTCCATACGTTTGAAGGTTGGGTGTATAGTGATGCTACTCAGAAACATTGATCAAGCTTCAGAATTATGCAACTGAACGAGAATGATCGTTACAAATCTGGGAAAACATATAGTTGAAGCAAGAATGCTTTCAGGAAAGAATAAAGGAATGAAGGTGTTTGTGCCTTAATGATGTTGAGCCCGTCGGATATGACAAAATTCCCTGTTAAATTCCAACGTAGGCAGTTTCCATTAAATGTTTGCTTCGCTATGACTATAAATAAGAGTCGTGACAAATCACTTTCAAATGTTGGGCTTTACCTTCCTCGACTATTCGATCCACGGCGAGTTGTATGTGGCAATCTCGAGAGTTACAAGCAAAAATGGGCTCAAAGTTTTGATTTGTGAAAAGGATGGTGAAACGAGCGAGTTTACTACTAACGTGGTCTATAAAGAAGTTTTTCACAAATTATGAGGTAATCCAAAATTTATGACTTTTAACCGTTCCTTTAATTCATTTAGGGACGGTTAGAGTATTACAGTTTGGGAATGTCAATTTATGTTAGGACTAATGCTCTTTGTTATTAGGTACATGGTTTAAGATCGTGATTCTGTAGAAGTAATGATAAAGAACCAAAAGTGGTTGCATGACGAGCCTGAGGATGCCGTTTCCCAAGCTTTTAAAGCAAAGTTAAATAACTTTTATATAAATAAATCGAGTTTATACATTGAGGTTATCTGTAATATTGACATTAATTGTGTTATCTTTTATTTAAATATTTTAGGATTGGATTTGGATTGCGGAAGTTTCTATTCCAAATATTTTGGGAATCTTTGTGGTACAAGGGAAGCTTAGGAAGAGCTGAAATAGATAAGGTTTTGATGAATCTCTACATTGTAATCGATGAGGCTCGGGTTTTTTGATGGAAGACGCTAATAAGTTGTTGTTGACGATCAAGAAATCTTCATTAAAGCCTGATATGTATACATACGGTTGTCATGAATGGTTTTTGCAAAGTGGGTAGGTCGGATGAGGCCATAGAGTTGCTTGATGAAGCCATTGGGGCTGGATTGGAGCCGAATGTCGTTGCGAGAATGATTCTACTTGTTGTGAAAGGATACATCTTCAACAGTTCCACCGCTAGTGACTTTAGAGTTTATCTTTTGACATGGCTCTATGGCTATAATGGCTTTTGGACAATGTAATATATTCGACACATGTTTAGTATTATGATATTATTTCTTTTGGATATTAAACACTTTGGGATTATTGTGGTATTGTTGATTTTGGAATGAAAAAGTTCTCTTTTTCATATACACATTTTTTAGAAATTGTGATTTAGTGAAAATATACCACCATTTTAGAAACTATTATATATATATATATATATATATATATATATATATATATATATGTATATATATATATATATATATATGTATATATATATATATATATATATATATATATATATATGTATATATATATATATATATATATTATGGTTTAAATCGTAACAAATATTAAAAAAATATCAGCACTGTTTTATTATTATGGTAAACAAACTGACACTTAAAAATATATGTTACGGTTCAAATACGGTCACAAACTAATATGTCGCACACAATTATCTGAGGTGATGTGTAAATAACCGTAATAAATATATCAATTGTGACGATTATAACTTGAGTCGCAAAAAAGCGTAACATAACTTTTAAGCATATGACACAGTTTCTTTTGCATTATTTCTGAATCGTAACAAAGACCGTCACAAAAACCAATTATGACGGTTTACCACCCGACACAAGGTATTTGTGACCCACGCAATTAAGTCGGCCAATAAACCGTCACAAAACCGTCACAAATACCTTTTGTGTCGATTTTTGAGTTTTTTGCTACGGTCCGTCGACCGTCATAAAAGGGGTTATTTTTTGTAGTGTAGTTACCACCTATATTTATATTTCGATTATTATAATTGTTAATATAATTGTTTTATCCATCTGTCCTACATTTTTTTGATAATTTTGGTTAACTTGATCAAGTTTTCTCAAAGTTTCACTTCTGCTGGGATGGAGGGAGTATTTAGTTAATCATTTTTTTTTATCATTTTTCATTTTAATGTCAATCTATTTTATCCATCTATTTTTTTTGATAATTTTCGTTTTAATGACAATCTATTTTATTATACATAGGTATGTTCCTCTTCTTTTTCGGATGTTCTAGAGATCAAAAATTTTGCTGTATGGATATTACGGGTAGGAGATGGGGATGTCGGTGAAGAAAATGATGGAGAAGTTGACATTAAGTTACCCGATGATATTTTGATAAGAGATACAACTGATCCTATTGCAATCATCGTTGAAAACACGTATCCTGACATATTACATAATATGCGCATTGATGGATTTTTTCAGGATAGAGCAATTTTGGCACCAACTAATGAGATAGTAGATACTATCAATGATTATGTGATGTCGATGTTGCCCGGTGATGAAGTGTTGTATATGAGTTACGATAGCATCGGCAAGGAGGACGGAGATATTGCTGGCCACGAGGATGTATTTTCTGTTGAATTTCTTAATACAATTAAATGCTCCAGATTGCCGAACCATTCCATACGTTTGAAGGTTGGGTGTATAGTGATGCTACTCAGAAACATTGATCAAGCTTCAGAATTATGCAACTGAACGAGAATGATCGTTACAAATCTGGGAAAACATATAGTTGAAGCAAGAATGCTTTCAGGAAAGAATAAAGGAATGAAGGTGTTTGTGCCCGAGGCCTTAATGATGTTGAGCCCGTCAGATATGACAAAATTCCCTGTTAAATTCCAACGTAGGCAGTTTCCATTAAATGTTTGCTTCGCTATGACTATAAATAAGAGTCAGGGACAGTCACTTTCAAATGTTGGGCTTTACCTTCCTCGACCTGTATTCAGTCACGGCAGTTGTATGTGGCAATCTCGAGAGTTACAAGCAAAAATGGGCTCAAAGTTTTGATTTGTGAAAAGGATGGTGAAACGAGCGAGTTTACTACTAACGTGGTCTATAAAGAAGTTTTTCACAAATTATGAGGTAATCCAAAATTTATGACCTTTAACCGTTCCTTTAATTCATTTAGGGACGGTTAGAGTATTACAGTTTTTGAATGTCAATTTATTTTAGGACTAATGCTCTTTGTTATTAGGTACATGGTTTAAGATCGTGATTCTGTAGAAGTAATGATAAAGAACCAAAAGTGGTTGCATGACGAGCCTGAGGATGCCGTTTCCCAAGCTTTTAAAGCAGGTTAAATAACTTTTATATAAATAAATCGAGTTTATACATTGAGGTTATGCTGTAATATTGACATTAATTGTGTTATCTTTTATTTAAATATTTTAGGATTGGATTTGGATTGCGGAAGTTTCTATTCCAAATATTTTGGGAATGCTGTGGTACAAGGGAAGCTTAGGGAAGCTGAAATAGATAAGGTTTTGATGAATCTCTACATTGTACTGATGAGGCTCGGGTTTTTTGATGGAAGACGCTAATAAGTTGTTGTTGACGATCAAGAAATCTTTCATTAAAGCCCGATATGTATACATATACGGTTGTCATGAATGGTTTTTGCAAAGTGGGTAGGTCGGATGAGGCCATAGAGTTGCTTGATGAAGCCGTTGGGGCCGGATTGGAGCCGAATGTCGTTGCGCTTAATACTCTCTTCAATGGGTTTTTCAAGGAGGGAGGTCAATGGAGGGCGTTGTTCTATTGAAGAGAATGAAAAGGAGGGGCATTTTACCCGATTATATTTGCTACAACACATTGTTACATGGGTTGTTGAAATGGGGAGAATTTGGTCGGCATTTGGAGTTTATGAGGAGATGGTAAATGTTGGTTGTGGAGTTGATGAGAGGTTGATGAATTCATTGCTTAGAGGTCTATGCGGGAAGTCTAGGATGGAGAAGGGGATCTTTGAAATATGCCTATAATGTGTTTGATAAAATGTGCCGAAGGAGCTTGTGAGGTCTACCCTTGTGCACATGAGCTTACTATTGAGGATTTTTGCATAGGGAATGAGGTAGACAAGGCTTTTCATAACTTGTGCGAGATGGCTAGGCGCGGGTGTTCTTTGAGGTTGTTTACGTTCGTGAATGTCATCCGTGTGCTTTGTCTTGAGGCAAAAGCTGAGGCTGCATTGTCGGTTTTGGTCTTAATGTGTACAGAAGGTGGAGTACCAAGCAGGATGACGTTCAACGTTTTGATTAGTGCTTTGAATCAGCAAAGAATGGTGTTGAGTCTTCGCTTATGTTTTTAGTGTAGCTTTTCCAGAAAATGGCTGAGGAGCATTTCAATTAGAATGAAGCAGAGGTTATGCCTGAGAACTCACACCCTCCAGAAATATAATTCCAAGGGTCTGATAATGATTTAGATGGCAGCGGTGGCGTCAATGATGACGTAGCCACATACACCACTGCAGTTGGTTGTAATAAGATATAGATGACATTTATCATTCAATTCCCAAACTTCCTTCATATATGGTTTGATTTTAAAGAATTGAATGAATGAGAAACTCATAAAATTACTTGATTATTTTAATAGATGTTTCCAGTTGGTTGTTGAAGAGGTCCAAACTTTCATTCTGTACTATAGTTTTAAGACTCTCTCTATCTCTCTGAAAAAGCTTTGCGTCAGTTTTTCTTAATTGATTAGCTTTATTATTCCCGTCGAATTTTGACGGGCTATGAACTAATTGTATAAAAGGCATGAAGCATTTTGAAAATAGAGTAAGGTTTAAATAGGTAAAAAGTTAGAAAGGAATAAGGGTACCCGACCCGAGGTTGGGGGTGACGCGTGGCAAGGGAGACAAAAAATACGGCCTTTCCCGTACCTACACACAGCTGACGCAGGCAGAGACCGCAATCAATCAACCAACCAACCAATTCGATCCAACGGGCCTTAGAGTTGGGGCGCAGAAAAAGCCAATCGTTTCTTGCACAAAAAGGGTTGCATAAATATACACATACATACAACAGTTATAGCCTGCTACCAAACTCCTCTTAACCCCTTCGTCTCCCCCTCCCTAGGGTTTTTCCTTCCCCTACCTCCCACCTAGGGTTTCCTCCTCTCTATCTCTATCTCTCTCTCTCTCTCTCTCTCTCTCTAGAACTCAGAAGAAGAAGAAGAAGAAGAAGAAGAAGAGCGAAATCAGGTTCGATAAAACCCTCTTTCTCTCTCTATACGTATATGTAGCCATACACTTGGTTCGACTGGTTTCTGCTTGGCTCAGTTGAGCTCGTTTTCGTGGTTGTTCGTTCTCTTTTTTTTTTTTTTTTTTTTTGGCGTTATTTCTGCTCTCTTGTTGTGTTTGTAAAATCTTACCGTGGTCACCAAGCTTCCTCTTCGTCTTCTGTGCATAGTTTTATTTATTTTATTTTCAATTTTTTCCCTCTATTTTTTAGCTCTGCAGATACATATGTCTACTGTTTGAGTTATTTTTTTGTTATGCTAATTATTTTCCGTAATTTGGGTATTTTCTCTAGATTTTGTTCAAAACATCTCCAGATCTGGTCTTACCTGTTTAGATTATGTTTTATACCCTTATATAGTACACTGCTAGCAGTATGTATGTGTATGTGTATGTGTATGTATGTATGCATGTGTATGTATGTGTGTATGTGTATGAATATGTATGTACGTATGTATGAATGTGTATGTATGTGTGTGTGTTGACGGTTTGTTTGCATTCTCTGCTGGATCATTTAAAACGTTTTACCTTCAATCACTTTGATTATTAATTTATTTTCTAAATAGATGAGTACAAAAATAATACTCATGTTTAAAAATTAATCTATCTGCCATGGATGGAACTGGGAGTAATAATAATTTCTTGGGAGTTGTGTTCAAAATAATGAATACCTATTTGGGAATGTTTGTTCTCCTTCTCTCTCATATTTTAATGAAAGGTCTGTCTGTCCAGTTTGCTTTATTGTGAACTAGCAACTCACAGTGCCCAGTCCTTGTCAATATACTTCTGATTCTATTTTCATCATCTTATACATATGAATATGCATAGATGTATTTACTTAAAGTATTTTTTGTTAGTTTTTCCATTGTAGCATGTGCAATAATCTGTTTTTTGCAGTCTAGTTTTGCTTTTACAGCTCTGATTCATTTTGACCATGCTTGGATCCGTGGTTTAATTTTTGTTTTTTACTTTTTCCTATTTTTTGCTATTTATCTGTCTTTTTTTTTTTATTACAACTCACAAAAATAACCATGAAAAAATGAATATCACGAATCTGAACATGTTCAAAGTTCTCTGTGGTTGTTATTAATTATTTTATGGCATTAATTTTTTTATTGAGAAGATGAGTAGTCCAAATTACTAATTTACTATATAATATTTTTTATTTTTTAATTATCTTGATAATACATGTACCAGCTAAAAAGTTCTAGTACTTGATAAAGAATATGGTTCAATAGAAGAATATTGATAGAAAAATTTTAAGAATCTAAGCGAGTTGGATAAAAAAGGAAAGAATTATGTCACCATTAGTGACAATCCAATTACCTTATTCTGTTTGTCTTTTAATTTGCATCTAAGGAGTAGATATTTTGAAAAGGATGATGACGTTTATGTTTGATATTGCTTTTTTTCCCTTTTTCTGCGCAAGAAAATTTCTACAATTTCAATAATGATTTTATTGTTAGTAACTAATATTGTGTCTTTTACGAGCAATGGGAGTCTATTATGCTTCTACTTATATATTGAAATTATGTATATTGTTGATGATAGTAGGTAAAAGCAATAATCATTTACAAAGTCGTTATTAGTTAGTTCTTTTTTGTTGATGGTAAATGTAAGTTCTCTGTAGGTTGATGTTGAATTAGCGTAGATGAACATGTGCTTATTAAAACCCATCATTTAATGACCATTCTTCTTCACCTATCCCCGTAAAATTTATGCACAAGTTCATCTTTCATCCATAATACATATAATACTTCTTTGCTGTTGAGATTTCTATTTTGTTCCATTGTATAAATCCCCTGGAGTTTTTGTTTTACACTATGGATACTGATATATAACTACAAGTACATAGTTTGTTATGTAACTGCTTTGGTCAATGTTATCCTCTAGCTGTTGTGATGTTAAATTATGGAAAAATATACTCTTTTAAGTATATATTTGTTGTTGCTATTCATTTCTATTAGAATTCCTATAAGCGTAATCCATTAGTTTTGGGGCTCTTGGGTTGCATTAAATCCAATGTGACATCTTACCTCTTCTTCGTTATTCTGTGGCCAGATAGTTGGAAATGGAGTTTTCAGGCAAAGATGTACTGGAGTCACTACCTCCACCCCCACCAGTTATACCACCAAATGTGGTTCCTGCCAAAGCTGCCAAACCAAAGCGCACTCCTATGGTTCGACGTGAGCTGGGTCAAAGAGGACAAAAACTTCAATTGCTAACAAATCACTTCAAAGTTGCAGTCGCCAAATCTGATGGCTACTATTTCCAATATAGTGTATGTATTTCTCTCCCTCCCTCTTCACTTCCTAGATATGAAAATGTAAGAT
Source organism: Adenophora triphylla var. japonica (assembly GCA_022495995.1). NCBI lineage: Eukaryota > Viridiplantae > Streptophyta > Magnoliopsida > Asterales > Campanulaceae > Adenophora > Adenophora triphylla. Next base: position 58,456 of record JAFEMH010004529.1, on the reverse strand, counting down.
TTCTTGATTAGAATTTAACTAATTACTTTGTTATATCTATTGTCCTTGTTTATGTTTGGTTTAGGTTGCTCTATCTTATGAAGATGGAAACCCTGTCGAAACCAAGGGCATTGGCAGGAAATTACTTGACAAGGTCCATGAGACATACAATTCCAGAACTGGCCGGTAAAGACCTGGCATACGATGGGGAGAAAACCCTGTTTACTGTAGGGGCTCTCCCACAGAATCTGCTTGACTTCCCTGTTGTGTTGGAAGAGACCTCCCCAAACAGGTATGGTGGATAGATAGCACTCACTGCATTCTGCTTTACGTTCTTGCCTGTACTGTCCTTTATAAGCCTCTTATGAAAATTAATTTGTTCTGCTTTAAGAACTGTGGGTAGTGGAAGCCCAAATGAGAATGATCGCAAGAGAGTAAGGCGTCCGTATCAGTTGAAAACATTTAAGGTGTCAATTAGCTATTCTGCCAAAATCCCGATGCAAGCAATTGTAAATGTACTGCGTGGGCAGGAGTCTGAGCACTTCCAAGAAGCTGTGAGAGTTCTTGACATCATACTGAGGCAACATGCAGCTAAGCAGTAAGATTTCAGCACACGGTTTTGGCTACTTAGTTTTTCTGTCATTCCACTAATTTTTGTTATCTGTAGGGGTTGTCTTCTTGTCCGCCAATCATTCTTCCATAATGAACCGAACAATTTCAAGGACCTGGGGGGTGGTGTGTCTGGATGCCCGGGTTTCCATTCGAGTTTCCGGGCTACTCAAGGGGGCCTTTCCCTAAACATTGGTAATTTTCCATATTGTACTTGTTCATCATTTATTTTATATTGCAACTGTTGTTTTTATCTGTTCCATTAATTTGGTCGTTCGTAGATGTCTCTACTACAATGATAGTTAAGCCGGGGCCACTTGTTGATTTTCTTATTGCGAATCAGAATGTCCGTAATCCTCATGAGATTGACTGGACAAAGGTAACAATTTACCATCTCATGTTCCTTCATTAGTTGATTAACATTATAAAACTGTTGGCTTCATTCCTTGTTGCTTTGCATTCTTAACAGGCTAAGCGTATGCTAAAGAGTCTTAGGGTCAAGACTCAGCCCACAAATTTGGAATTTAAGATCTGTGGATTGAGTGATAAATCTTGTAGAGAACAAACGTAATTTTTGCTTCTTCATTTTCTGTTGCTGCTTCTTATGGGCTAGACCTGCCAGTCTTGTGGTCAGTGTGTTTCTATGTTAAAAGTACTTTTAAAATGAGTGTTTCATACTTCTACAGGTTCTCAATGAAGCAGAAAAATGGGAAGGATGCTGAAGTTGAAATAACAGTGTATGAGTACTTTGTTGAGCATCGAAAAATAGAGCTGCAATACTCTGCTGATCTTCCATGCATAAATGTTGGAAAACCAAAGCGTCCTATTTTCATTCCGCTTGAGGTAATTTATATAGAATGAACTTATGCATCAATGTATGTGATAAATGTAGTGATTAAGTTTTACTTTATGTTTGTAGCTTTGCTACCTAGTTTCGTTGCAACGCTATACCAAGTCATTGACGAATTTGCAAAGAGCTTCACTTGTTGAGAAATCTCGACAGAAGCCCCAAGAACGAATGAGGATCTTGACTAATGTAAGTTTTCCTACTGATAATGATTGAAGTCCAAGTATTGTTCATAGATTTATGTTCATGAAATGATGGACACTATGATCCTGCAGGCATTAAAGCGTAGCAACTATGATGCAGACCCGCTACTTGGTTCTTCAGGAATTTCCATTAGCTCACAGTTCACCCAGGTGGAAGGTCGTGTATTGATTGCACCGAAGGTACATTTGTCTCCACATATACTTTGCTTCATTTGAGCCTGCTTATCAAGAAAAAATGTTGCTTAAATTTTAGATCATTTTAGAGATACCTTGTAATCTGGTTTTCTTTCCTTTATCATTGCAGTTAAAAGTGGGTAATGGGGGAGACCTTTTTCCTCGAAATGGACGATGGAATTTTAACAACAAAGTAATTTCCTTTTCTGTCTTTCATTTGTATATGTTAAAATAACATTGTTGGTACTAACAAGTATAAGTATAACTATCTTAGAAACTGCTTGAGCCAATGACTATTCAACGCTGGGCTGTTGTTAACTTTTCTGCTCGTTGTGACGTCCGTGGCCTGTCAAGAGATCTTGCCAAGTGTGGGGAAGCAAAAGGAATTGTAAGTTTAAGTCCTAGGTTTTTTAGTTGCAGGATCTATTATTTCCTTATAAAGTTGGGATAAATCTGTAGTACTATGTTTCCTTACTTTTTATTTATGGTTGTAGATGATCAGCCCACCATTTGAGGAATTTGAAGAGAATCCTCAGTCTAGGCGCAGTCCTGCCCCTATCAGAGTGGAAAGAATGTTTGAGATGATAAAGTCTAGACTCCCAGGGCCCCCTCAGTTTCTTCTGTGTATTCTTTCCGAGAAGAAGAACTCTGACATCTATGGTTATTTTTTTCCCTGGAATCATTTCTGATAATTAAGTTAATGTTACTCCAAGGCTGTAAGTATAATTTTCTTTAACAACTACAATGAAGGTCCATGGAAGAAAAAGTGTCTTGCGGAGCTTGGGATTGTTACACAGTGCATTGCACCTACTAGAGTAAATGATCAGTACCTGACAAATGTGCTCTTGAAAATTAATGCAAAGGTTGTTATTTTACCTACATGTATATATATTCTCTTATGGAATTAGTACACGCACATATATACATATATATTTATTTTTCATTCTTTATATGGCATCTGTTTGTTTTAGTCAGTTTGTAATTGAACATATAATTACTTGTTTCTTTGCAGCTGGGCGGCATGAACTCTCTTTTAACCAGTGAGCATGCTTTAAGTATACCTCTTGTTTCAAAATCCCCGACTGTGATTGTGGGAATGGATGTTTCCCATGGTTCTCCTGGTCGTTCAGACGTTCCGTCAGTCGCTGCGGTAACATACTCCCTAGTTTTTGGACAGTTTAATTGCCACATCAAGATTTTGAATGCTAACTTATTTGATGCCATTTAATAATTTTCTTTTCAATGTCTGAAAACATAGGTGGTCAGTTCCCGGCAATGGCCACAGATTTCCAGATATAGGGCATCTGTCCGTACTCAGTCCCCAAAGCTTGAGATGATTGACTCTCTCTTTAAGCTCGTGGCTAATGAAGATCAGGGCATGTTCAGGTTGTTATACAATATGTGTCTTGTTACAATTGATTAAATGTAATGTTTATGTTGGCAAAAAAAATGTTTAATTTTCGGAACGGATTTTGGCATGAATGTGTTCAATCATCAAGTTGTTTCTAAAGTATTGTTGGTTTCAGGGAGCTGCTAATGGACTTCTATACCAGTTCAGGGAAAATGAAGCCAGACCAGATCATCATTTTTAGGTATGTCACACTTTGCGTGTTGGACTAGAAGAAATGTCCTGTTTTTGGTATCTAATCTGGCCCTTCGTTTCCCTTCGCTGCTCCAATCTCTATCTCATGTATTTTCTGCTTTTAAGACTTTCCTTCAAAGATTTTATTCCATCCAGTTTTTTGTATTGTTAGACCACTTAGTTCAATAGATGAATTGGAACTCTCTCTCGCTTTAGTCCGGCATGTAATATAAGAAATAGCTTGGTGTACTGTTTCAATTTTCCGAAAGTGAGTAGGATATTGCATATTTGTGTTACTTTAAATGTTTGACTTGAAATTGCAAGTAGTCATTTTCTAAACATTCTATGTGAGATCTTGACGAGGGATCTAAAGAGTTTCTCATTCCATTATCGAAAACTTACAAGGGATGTGAAAGTGTTGAACCACTGAAATACTATTGATACATGGGTTATAATTTATACTCCCTCCGTCCCTAAAAGTTTGTCCCATTTGACTTTTTAGTTGAACTTTGACCACAAATATATGACAATTTAATTATGTTCATGAAATTCTAAAAATTCCTATTGATTCACCATTAATAATATTATCAACAACAACTTTTAAAATTTCATGAACATGATTAATCTCTCATAAATTTGTGGTCAAAGTTTAACAAAAAAATCAAATAGGACAAACTTTTAGGGACCGAGGGAGTATGATTCTAAGCGGAGATCATTTTAGACTATAGCTTGCTCTAGTCTCCATTAAATATACCAAACTCTTGTTTTGTTGAAAGTTAACATTAGAACTCCTTGACATACATTCCTATTTTTGGTATATATTCATGGTTTTCCAGCATATTCTCATTTTCATTTCTGCTAATCAATCATCCATTGACATTTTCGGTGTTGCTCATATAGGGATGGAGTTAGTGAATCTCAGTTCAACCAGGTCTTAAACAAAGAACTGGAGCAGATTATTGAGGTTTTCTCACTGAATAAAAGCTTATGATGTAATTCTTTTGTCTGATTGATGTTCTTTACAATGTAAAATCACTATCTGTATGTCTTTTGCAGGCTTGCAAATTTTTGGATGAGAGTTGGCGCCCGAAGTTCGTTGTTATTGTTGCACAGAAGAATCACCACACAAAGTTCTTCCTGCCCAGTGCAGCTGAAAATGTTCCACCTGGTTAGTCACCCTGAAACAAAAAATTAGTACCATAGTCAGAAGAAGATGCATTAACATGTTCTTTTTGACATCTACCCTTTTATGTTATCTATAAACAGGAACAGTTATTGACAACAAAATCTGCCACCCAAGGAATAATGACTTCTACATGTGTGCGCACGCCGGAATGATTGTGAGTATTGTGGAAGATTTTTTAATTTTTTTTTTAAGAATCTATTTTGGAAAAATATTATTTAATTTATTCAACTCCTCAATTGAGTTTCTGATTTTGATTTTCCAGTTCCATTTGTGTATTTGGGTAGATAAATACTTACATTTTACTAATTATACAGGGGACAACTCGGCCCACTCATTACCATGTGCTACATGATGAGCTTGGATTTTCAGCTGATGATTTGCAGGAACTTGTCCACTCTTTATCCTATGTGTAAGCATATAATCTGAGTTTTATCGCATTAGGAAATCCCACCACCTCTGTAAAACTATTCATCATTTTGGGAAAAAATATATGTTTGATTTGATACATTTTAATAGCAAATACTCCTTCCGTCCCACTCGAAATAGGCATTTTGCCATTTTGGGTGTCCCACTCGAAATAGAACTCCAAGTGGAAATGTTTTATTTAATGTGACTCACTTTCACACTCGCAACAACTTTCCACCCATTATTCTCTACCCCACTTTCTCTCTCCTACCCCATTTTTCATACAGCACGTACTCCACTAACACTTTTCCTTAATCCCCGTGCCCAACTCCAAAATCATATTTCGAGTGGTCCGAGTATAGGTTGTCTAATGGTAAATTTGAAACTAATATTTGATGGCCTATTTTGGATTATGATAATTAATCCTAAGTAAATTGCCAAATATATTTACTGATATCAATCATTTAGATATTATTCCTTCTTATGAGTCTCCATCTAGATCTGATGTGTAATGGTTTTATTAATATTTCAGGTACCAGAGGAGCACCACAGCAGTTTCTGTAGGTAAGACATGTTTTATTCAGTAAGCTTTTGAGAAATGGTCTCCTTTGCGACATAGAGAGAAACTTGTCTAAAACTGACCTTCAAAAGAACTTTTAAATACCGATTTCTTGTTGAAATTAGGATCAAACTAAAGACCAAATTGTAGTGTACCTTGAACATGCCATTTCCAAGTACCTTCTCTTTCATTTTTTTTCTTTTTGGGGTCTTTAGGATACCATAAGCTATCTGGTTTTTCTGATTTAACATTTTTGACTATCAATGTAATATTTTCAGATTGTATAATTTGGATGTTTCTTGAGTTTGAGGTTTACATATACTTGAGTTAGCAGCAGGCAGAATGAGCTACATATGAGATGCTACCCTGTTATAAAATCGTCATACAATTATTATTTTTTAACAAAAAATTTACCTTTATCTTTGGTACACGAAACATATGCTTAGGATGATTGCAGTTCTGGAGAGTGGGAATGATTAAGTGATGATTATTCCTTGTTCTGTATATTGTATCGAGTATGTCTTTGTTTCTTTGATGGCCTTTGTGGATGATGTTGGTTGTTGTTGGTGCAGTTGCTCCGATATGCTATGCACATTTGGCAGCAGCACAAATGTCGCAGTTTGTAAAGTTTGATGAGCTGTCATCAGACACGACATCTAGCCACGGTGGTGGTGGGGTGACTTCAGCTGGTGGGGTAGCTGTGCAGGAACTACCCAGGCTTCATAAGAATGTTAGCAGTTCTATGTTCTTCTGTTAAAACCCAAGACGCCCTATTTATTTTTCAATTTTTTAATTTTAAGATTTGGATGGATACATGTGGTTAAAACTATTTCTAGGGATACTAGCAAGTAGTTTAGTTGTTATATGCTTTTGTCAAGGGCAGTGTGGTTAGTTTCTGTCACTGGTTGCTCTTTGTGTTTGTGTTTGTTACGAGTCTTAAAATTTGGGCCCGCCCTTGAGTTCTGGCACAAGTATTAGTATCCCCATTCACATCTTGCCTACACAGATAAACGTGACATCTTTCTCTGTCTGTGTGTCTTAACCAAATCAATACCAGGATAAATAAACATTTTATTTTAAAGATAGCTTGTGCCTGCCTAAGATTAAATGAAAAGACAAAAAAGTTGTTTCTCATCCCTGGACGCAAAGCAAAATACTATCTGAAATGGTACTCAATAATCTCACTATTCCCGTGGATCCTGATGTGTAAACAAAGAAATTTGGCATGTGCCTTTTCACTTTAATGACATTTGAAAAAGTTAAAATTTAAGTCTACTTAGTAGCATAAATACATAAGAAATCATTATTAGTGAGTGATCTATATTGAATCAAGAATGTAAATGTAAATGTAAATGTAATTTAGAATGTGTTGTTTAATGATGGCTTATCTAATTAATAAACAATTAATTTTCTGAAAAAATAAATAAAAATCCATTTAGGGATAGGTTAGAGATGGGAGTAGAAGTCGATCCATAATTTACAACAGGTGGCTAGCAAGAATCATGTAAATCCTTAAATTAAACTTGATACAGAGATATTTGCGCTCTTTTAATTCTAATAGGCTCAAACTGAGTTAGCTGCTATATAATTTGTCAAGAAGAAGCTATTCCACAAATAATCACTTTCTTCAGCGCAGGGCCAACTCCCATCCAATGCCAAAAAGAGGGGGATTCATTAGCTCGTTATTTACTACGAATCGGTGTAATGACAGAATCTATAAAAATGATTCAACATGCTCTAGAAGGAATTTCGGGGGGGGGGGGGATATGAGAATTTAGAAATCCAACGCTTTGATAGAGCAAGGGATCCCGGATGGAATGATTTTGACTATCGATTCATTAGTAAAAAATATTCTCCGACTTTTGAATTGTCGAAACTTATTTTCTGCCAAGAAAAGTAGATTCAGAATTGAGGTTAAGGGTCGGAAAATATGAAAGGTATCAAATTCATTGTATCAAACTAATTTTTGATATTTATAAATTTTACTAATACTTTAAACATTATCAATAAATTTAAATATAACTATTAATTGTTTTAATTAAATATATTTTTTTAAAAAAATAAAAATTTATACTATTATTTTTAGTGAGAAAACAATAAAATTTAAATTACGTATCAAAATATATCAAAATTAAGCTCCATTATAGAGAAATAAAAAAATACAAATTTAAAATAAATAAATATTTTCTTAAGAAAAAAATTAAATACATTTTTATCACCGAATAAAATTTATTCTTAAAAATTAAAATAATTTTCACCCAACCAATTAGAAGATTCCAAATGTCTCACTCTACTGCTTATTTTCATCATTGGATGTGGACAAGGTCATGTGTTTATGTCTCCTCGTCAAATTACTCTTAATCTCCTCATTTGAGCAAGTAAGGAACACCCAAAAGGTTCTAGGCAAGCAATGTAGCAATTTGCTACCTTTGTTAATACATTATCAAGTTTTGATACCTCTTTTGTTTATTGTTAGACTACCCACAGTGGTTTCATCCCACTCCCCCATTTTATTTAACACTTTTTACACTTTTTCTCATCCACCTAATATTTCATCTACCCATTTCATTTACCCCCACTCCAATGGCTAACTTAAACTAAATTTCAACTCCCTCCAACTCATCATTCTATACCCCACTACTTTTATTTTATTTCATTTATATTCTTTATTTTTATGATTAGTAAAATAATAATTATTATTATTTATAATTAAAAAAAATATTTCACACTTAATTAAAAAAATATTGCATCAATTTATAGGTAAAAAATATAATGATTTTTTTTAAATAAATGCTAAAATGAAGAAGGATAATTGAGAAATGAGTGTTTTTGTGTCCAAATCAAATGAAACTTATATCGATTTGTAGGGAAAAAAATGATGAATTTTGGTGAAAAAAATTAAAAAAAATAATAATTAACTAGGTAATAATTCAGCCCCAATTGAAAACTAAGTGTTTTTTTTTTTTGTGTCCAAATCAAATGAAACTTATATCGATTTGTAGGGAAAAAAAATGATGAATTTTGGTGAAAAAAAATTAAAAAAAATAATAATTTACTAGGTAATAATTCAGCCCAAATTGAAAACTAAGTGTTTTTTTTTGTGTCCAAATCAAATGAAACTTATATCGATTTGTAGGGAAAAAAAATGATGAATTTTGGTGAAAAAAAAATTAAAAAAATATTAATTTACTAGGTAATAATTCAGCCCAAATTGAAAACTAAGTGTTTTTTTGTGTCCAAATCAAATGAAACTTATATCGATTTGTAGGGAAAAAAAAATGATGAATTTTGGTGAAAAAAATTAAAAAAAATAATAATTTACTAGGTAATAATTCAGCCCAAATTGAAAGCTAAGTGTTTTTTTTTTGTGTCCAAATCAAATGAAACTTATATCGATTTGTAGGGAAAAAAAAAATGATGAATTTTGGTGAAAAAAAATTAAAAAATAATAATTTACTAGGTAATAATTCAGCCCCAATTGAAAACTAAGTGTTTTTTGTGTCCAAATCAAATGAAACTTATATCGATTTGTAGGGAAAAAAATGATGAATTTTGGTGAAAAAAATTAAAAAAAATAATAATTTACTAGGTAATAATTCAGCCCAAATTGAAAGCTAAGTGTTTTTTTTTTGTGTCCAAATCAAATGAAACTTATATCGATTTGTAGGGAAAAAAAAATGATGAATTTTGGTGAAAAAAAAAATTAAAAAAAATAATAATTTACTAGGTAATAATTCAGCCCCAATTGAAAACTAAGTGTTTTTTTTTGTGTCCAAATCAAATGAAACTTATATCGATTTGTAGGGAAAAAAATGATGAATTTTGGTGAAAAAAAAAATTAAAAAAAATAATAATTTACTAGGTAATAATTCAGCCCAAATTGAAAGCTAAGTGTTTTTTTTTTTGTGTCCAAATCAAATGAAACTTATATCGATTTGTAGGGAAAAAAAAAATGATGAATTTTGGTGAAAAAAAAAATTAAAAAAAATAATAATTTACTAGGTAATAATTCAGCCCCAATTGAAAACTAAGTGTTTTTTTTTTTGTCCAAATCAAATGAAACTTATATCAATTTGTAGGGAAAAAAAATTTATGAATTTTGATGAATTTTTCTTATTATTTTTAAATCATTTATTATGAGATAATTGAGTTTAAATAATTGGGTGAAAAAGTGATAAAGTCAAGACCAATAAGGTCTTGACATGTGGCAACTTAAAAAAAACAAAAAAACAAAAAAAAGCCAAAATCAATGTTTCAACCGGGATGAAACATTTCATCCCACTAATTCATTCAACCCACTTTCAACTACCCATTACAGTGTTTCATTCAATTGAAACCCATTTCATCCTTCAATTCAACTCCCCAGCTGATAGTCTTAGAGTTGTTAATATTTTTGCATGTCTATCAAAATTTGCATTTTATACCCATTGTTGGAGTTGGTAACCAAGTACATGGCTAAAGCATTGGCCAATTCCATTATAATTCCTCTGTCCCAAAAGAAATATTTTTAAAAAAATTTGTAGAAGGTATACAATAAATTAGCCAAATTCGAGAATATCAAATCAAACTTTATACTGTATGAACTGTATAAACTAAGTATGACCAAGGGCCATAAAACAAAACGGGAATATCTCAATGGATTGAGCTCAATGAAAAATATGCACAAGTCCTAAATATGACATAGGGAATGAGCTTCTGTTAGTCCCAAAGATGACAACAAGGGTGAAAAATAGCTAGAGGGGGGTGGGGGGTGGGTGAATAGCTGTTATAAATTTTTCGCCCTCTTTTTGAAAACGAAACCTCTTGCTTACAAAACCGTTTGGAGTGTATTAAAACCGCAAGTAGTATTGCAAAATGCACAGCGAAATTTCTTAGGTAAAGTGGTGCGGTTTAGAGGTGCGATTTTGTGTGCGGTTTTCACAAACAATATAGAGGCTTTGACAATGATTAACTTCAAACACAATTCACAATAATGGATAACTGAAAATGAGATCAAACAGATAAAGATAAAATAATCAGTAAAGAACAGTAAGTAAAATGCAGAAAAGAAGAACACAATATTTGGAGTGGTTCAATTGTAAATGATCTACATCCACTACCAAGATGGTTAGTCTTGAATTTTTTAAGAGTTAGATTTTATATTGAGTATGAGAGAGATTACAAAGATACAAGTATTCAAACTCAGATCTAAAATCTATTCTAGGAAGATCAAATCCTAGACTATAACCAGTGTATCTCAAATGAATAATCTATGTGATTAAACAAGTGAGGTGTGTGTGTGTGTGATAAACAAGATCAATGCTCTATAGATCTATATGATATAGAGCACAATGATTCTTGAGTGATGAAGGCTTGATTTACGAAATTTGAAAATATTTTTGAAGGAAGAAGATGAAGATTCAAAGGGTTTAATATTTATGGGCGGAGCTTCAATCTTCTTATGAACTCACCGTACTTTTAATTTCACAAGCAATCTTCAAATGTTGAAGATTAGGGGTATTTATACCCAAGCACCAAGAAAAGTAACCGTTATGATACAGCTGTTGAAGTAATGTACTGGTGTATTCTGATTGGTCCACAAATCTACTTTTGTCCCTTGTTCAGAAGTTGCGGGTAAAGCTGATCAGACCTCAGCTGCAAATAAGGAATAAAGGACATCTGTCACCTTTTCAGGATCCTTGCAGATCACATGTGCATGGCAAGATTTGGTGGTTGACTTTTGATATGATGATATGGATTCCAACGATCATAAGTGGTTCAACTTCAAGTCTTCAATCATGGATGCAGTCTGGTGAAGATGCGATTTAGGCGTGCGGTTTCACCAGTGAGGTTTCACAGTGCGGTCTTAAGATTGAAACTGCACTGCGGTTTTGCTAGTGCGGTTTTATCAATTAGGATTCATTGCAGTTCTTTGAAGTGCAATTTCAATGTAGGAATTCCACACTGCGGTTTGCATGTGCAATTTCATATGTGCGGTTTGAAACTTCTTGAACTAAAACCTCATATCCAATGAGTCTTGTGTCAGTCTTCAAGCCTAAATAAACCTATTCTATAAATGGACTTAAACTAAAAAATTGAAGTCTAAGCTTCATTACATATGGGCCTAAAGTCCAGAAAATAGAGATGAGGTTATGGTATCAATCAAATCAAAGCTAAAGCTAGGAGGGTTAAAGTATGCATACCCAAAAGCTTCCCTACCTATACTCGTCATATTCTTCTCGACGTGGACATCATGTCGACCTGGACCTGAAGAGCCAGTTCTAAGACTAGGATTACCACTGAATCCTCTAAGTTGACTAGGACCTAGGCCTATGTCGGCCATGGCCATATCAGCCACGCTTCACACCTACTAAGGCTATATTGATGATAATAAAGGGAGTGGGTCTTTCCTACCTTTGATGACATCACACGCCCGACATAGCTATTATGTCAACAAGCACACAAACGACGACTAGGACGAGGAGAACCACTCCCGACATAAGTGCAAAGGACTCTTCTAATCCTAGTCCGACAATGAGGACATTACGTAATTAAGATCTGAGTAGGATTTAACTCCTTATCTTTCCTAACTCCTATTCAAGGCAAGATACTATCTCCTACACCTATAAATACAAGCCATAAATCCCATAATTCGAGTAACACATCTTTTGGCTCTGAAATATTGCCAATTAATTTGCTATCATATATACAAATACTTACTCCAACAGATCCTTCTTATCATCTGGATACTTTCTTAACTGAATCACAAGTCACTATATACAATTGAATTTCCCATTGACTTATACTTTTAAAAACAAAAAAAACTCTCTTTGAATATAGCAAGTGTCAATATTAAAAGTGTTGGTGAGTATACAATAAGGTGCTAGTGAATATGATTGAGTTGTTTAACGAGTGTCAGTGCATGTGTTATTAAATGTCAGTGCATATGTTATTAAATGCCATTGCATGTGTTTTTTGAGTATCATTGCTAGTGATTATTGAGTGTTAGTGAATCTATTAAAAAGTGCAAGTGCATGTGTTAAAAATTGTCAGTTCATGTATTAAAAAGTGTCAATTCATGTGCTTAAAAATGTCAGTGTTAGTGTGTTGAGTGTCAGTTCATGTGTGTTTGAGTGCAAGTTCATGTGTTGAAAAGTGCCAATGTTAGTGTAAAGGAGTGTCAGTACATGTGTGTTTGAGTGCCAATGCATGTGTGTTTGAGTATCATCGATAGTGTTAAAGAGTGTCAGTACACTGGCACTGACACTTTTTTATCCTAACACCTGCACTCTTTTACACTTGCACTGCCACTCTAACACACATGCTCTGACACTCTATAACACTAACACTGACACTTTTGACCTTAACACTGACACTTTTTAACTCTAACATTGACACTCTTTTAGGTTTGCACTGACACTCAAACACATATGTCTTGTCACTTTTATAAAAGTCACCGCCATCAACCACCATTACCGCCACCACCATCTGCAAGTACCCAAATCCGGATCGTCAAAATCCGTCGGAAAGTTAACCGAAATCCGTTAAGCGGCCCGCTCCAGGTTAACGGAACTCGTTAAACTCCCGTTGCCATGCCAACGAGGCGTCCGGGGCTGCCCCGTGCATCCCAGACGTCGAGCGTACTTAACACGTGTCATCTCACGTAAAAGTACGGCTTTTCTGAAAAACGCACTTTAGGCACTTTCCAGGGGCATTTCGGACATTTTGCGGACTGTTATTTTAAAAAACGGACAAAACTGGGACCGGGAACGAACTCCCATGCATTTGGTGAGTCATGGGACATGTGGCGGCCATGCCCGGCCCACACATCACCTTTCAATCGAAAATCAAAGTGAAAAGACTAAAATACCCCTAGTATACGATCAAAGTTCGGCCAGGACTCCTGTGCACATTTTACGAAATTGCCCGAAGCCCCTCAAAAATTCCAAAATACCACAAAATCCCTGGAAATCAGTCTAAGTCCGGCCGGACTCCTACTGCATTTTTCACCTATAAATAGGAGGGCTGTCAAAGCCATTTCATAACAACATTTTACCCCAAAATTTCACCACAGCCCACGGCACAAACCAGTTTCACCCCTCCCGAGCTCCCGTTTTGCCTCGATTCGCGTGAAACCTCTGTATTTCGATCAAATACGTCCCTCACCACTACGAAACACCGTTTCAAACCTCTTTCCGTGTTCCGTACACACCTTCCGAGCTAAAGGAGTCGACCCTAGCCATAGGTATAACTCCCTCTCTCTAATCTCTCGTTTCGTCTCGATTTACGTGCCAGTCACTATGACCGTTTCGAACACCGTTACTGAAATGTAGACGCCTCCGTCTAACGGGGTCTGATACGTTTTAGCCCCTCGATCCTCTTCTCTTTCCGTAAGAGAAGTAATCACAGGTTAAAACGGCGTTCCGACCCCGTTCCGTTTACTTTTTCTGTCATTTACCATTCCGGATCGATCGATCCGTTGATCGTCATTTATTTTCTGTCATTTACAATTCCGAGCCGTTTTGGCTCGTTGATCGTCATTTACAACTCCGAGCCGTTTGGCTCGTCGATCGTCATTTACGATTCCGGATCGTTTGATTTCGTTGATACTGCTTTAAATACTGTCATTTACAAAATCCGACCCGTTTGGATCGTTATAGTATTTATCTTTCAAAGTCCGAGTCGCAACCCGATTCGTTTATTGCATGTCATTTAATACGCATTTTTCCCGTAAAAACCGTTAACAATGTAATGCCCGGTTCAAAACCGGAGTTCGTCCTTCGAACTCTCTTTCAAAACGCGCGAAATGACGTTTGGCATCCGAACGCTCATCTTTCAAACTAAAAGACGCTATTTGACATCCAAAATCATTTAATACGCATTTTTCCCGTAAAAATCGTTAACAATGAATCGCCCGGTTCAAAACCAAAAGTTCGTCATTCGAACTCCTTTTCTAACTCAAATCGACGTTTGCCACGCAAACGCTCATTTCAAACTCAAAACCGACGTTTGTCATTCAAACGATCGCTTTTTCAAAAGATCACCTAATCAACGTTTGACATTCAAACCAAGATTAAGCTTGTCATTCAAGCCCCCTTTTCAAAAACACACACACACGCACACACGATTTCGAGAAAGGTAGAAAGACTCGTCATACGAGGCGTTTCGGGTGATCTCAATATACTCTTCTCGAAACGTAACGCGACCTCCGAACCTAACAATCTCTGGTACTAAAAAAGCTTTTTACTCGTTTTTGCTACCAATAAAAATGACCCCCATTTTCAAAGCCTTTTCCTAAGTTTTTGCTACCAATAAAAACGACACCATTTTCACAAAAGCCGTTTCTCAACGTTTAGGCTCAAAATACAAAAACCGCGTGGCGACTCCTCATTTTTTCCTTCCCATGAAGCGAGGTCTCAGACACCAACCCTCCGCGAAAGACAACCGCGTTTCGCGCCCGCGCGAAATCCCGGGTAATTTCAGTTGGCGACTCATTGAGGATATTGGATACTTTTTTCAAAACTGCCGACGTTTTCAAAAAAGCCTTCCGTGGGTCAAACTTTCGTTTACCCTTCCTCGCTTTCGTGTGTGTGTGTTACTTTAAACCTCGAACGGTTTTTTCAAAGGCATTACATTGACATTTTTCAAAATCATACCATGTTTGTGCATTCCCATTCATGTTTGATTTTCATTGCTGTCTTGTGAACTGCACATCATAATGCTTTAAGACACATTCTGAAAAATCTCTGTTTTACTCAGAAAAAGAATTTTAGTGACCGCACACTACTCGCACTTCTTTGCCTCGGAACACCGCACTTCACGTGCACTTGCTGCCTCGGTACACCGCACACTACAACCCCTAACCCGGGATGGCCTTGCTCGCTTGCACCCCGATTGGTCTGCCAAACACCTTTCGGGGGCGCACGGGGTCGTCCCAAACATCCCATCGTAGCCTGTGTAAGCCATGCACTCTTTGTGTCACACTTTGTCCAAGACCCCGGTTGGTTTTTGGCTTAGCTCGTGTCATAAAGCCTAAGTGTATGTTTTTACGCCGGGCCCCGCCCCGAGTCAAGCTCGAGAGGTTGAGACCGAAGGTCGTTCCCGACCCGAAGTCTTGAGCTTTTCAGCCTTGACTTTGACGCGGAGCTCTGCCGAAAAATATACCCGAAGGTTCAATGTGACGCCGTGTCACCAAACCTCACCGTATCCACCGTGCCAGCCACAACTTGGCCAACGCCAAAAGCTAAGGTCCCTCGCGCAAGCGAGTCAGGAGAGGTCATGCCGAAATTTTGGCACGATCCCCGCCTTAACTTAAGGACGTTGACTTCGACTGTGGCCCGTGCGTCACATACGTTGAAAGTTTGCGTGATCAGCTAGCCTTAAGTTCACTTTTTCCTTTGTCGGTGGAACTCGCTTGCCTTATAAGACCTCGCTCGGGATAGTCCATCTCGAGAAAGATGATCTACAATGGAAACGAGGGGCTTATAAGCGTAGTGATGAGATCCACTGATTAGAGCTCTAGGATTAGTTGCGAAAAAGAAGACCCGCTCTTTTCCAACCGATTAAGACTCTGAGAAAACACATTTTAAGTAAACATTAATCGGTAACTGCACATTGCACGAGCCCGAAACCTTGAGCCAAATACCCTTTTCCGAAGCCTAAACCCTTCCTTTCGTTCCCCGCAATGCGAGCGTAAAGTGGTTCGGATTTCCGGCCGCCTTGCCGTAATCACAAGAACGGCAGCGGACGCTTCTTCGGTTCCCTCGGTTCCTCACCAGTAATTTCCGACATGTCTAGCTCACCGAGAAATCGTGACGGGAAGGACCCCCGCCACCGGCAATGATATGACATTGGAAGAAGCCATCCGGGCTTGTGAGGTTCACAAGAGGCGAAAGAAGATCGCCAGAATTTCGTGGTACAGCCTTCGAATGAGCGTGGTATAGCACCTATCCCCGCCGACGGTACTTTTGTCCTGGTCGAGGATGACGATTCCCCAAAACCAGTTCACCAAACCTTCAATCAGGTTCCTCCCCGCCAACATACGGGATGCCTTCCAATCAAGGAAACAGCCAACCTAGGCTTCGCGTTGCCACCTCCCGTGGCAACCCCGTCATATTTGGCCACCCAAGCTACTCCTATCACTCAATACCACCAGCGCACCGGCCGGACCATCCCAGATGCCAATATCCTTCAATACCCTCCCGGTTCGTCCCATTGCCTATACACGAATCCCAAAACACGGGACAAGCCCCGATACGGTCGTAAAAGGCCCCTATATATCCACATATATCGAGCCTTCCACCTCCAATCACTACCGCTCACGTGGTAGCACCCGGCGCCGAGCCTCACAGTCCACCACTGGACCCAACCTTAGCCTGGATGGTCGAACAGATGAAAGACCTGAAAGCCACCATGAGCAGCTCAAAGCAGAAACGCTCAAATCCACGGATCCGGGAATGGTCACGCCTCTCCCTGCCAAGTTCAGAATGCCGGAGAAGGACCGATTCGATGGAACCGAATGTCTTCAAACGCACGTCGACACCTATGTTCTCGGCATGAAAGCAAAAGGAGCAACCCTCCAGAAAATGGCTGACCACTTCCAGCATACGCTTAAAAGTTCAGCGTTACGATGGTTTCTAAGGGTCAAGCCTGCGGATCGCCACACCTGGGATCAGATCAGTAACATCTTCCTGGAACGGTAACGATCCAACTTAGAGTGGGAAACAAGTCGTGAGGACTTAATCACCACTGAGCAGAAAGCGGACGAAAGCGTCGGGGAATTCTACAAGAGGTGGAGTTGGAAACTCTCCGAGATCATGGAGCCACTCTCCAAAGAGGAACAGATGCGGATCTTCAAGTCATGCTTAAGACCGTCCATCAGAACTCTCATCGGGCCACCATTTCTTCCTGCATCTCCGGCCATGGTCAATGCCGGCTCACAGCTTCGAGAAGGATCTCAAGGGAGAAGTTGGCTACGCACGGCCATACGTATACCGCTCGGCAGCTCGCATTCAATCCCGCACCGGCCCCGGCAAAGGGAAAGATAGTCCGTCAACTACATCCATCGGGGACAGGCGGGCAACGTAAAACCTGGCCCCACAAAGCAACAACTCCACTTTGAAGCAGCCTGCCGTACACTTCGACAAGTTGGACATGCCGCTAAGCAAGATGTTGGAAGGGTTAATCAAGGAAGGTCTCCTTAAACCCGTTGCAAATTACAAACCCAAGAATCCCGTAGCCAATGCGGACAAGAACAAATACTGCGCCTTCTATCGCATCACGGCTATACCACGTACAACCTGTTTGGGGTTACGATACGAAATCCGTAACTTGATAGAAGACGGCAAATTGGAACGTCCCCGTGGCCCAATACGCCGGAAACCCCTTTCCGAACAATATGATGTGAATTCCATTGAGTGGGTGCCCAAGAAGATTGTCGCGAGCCGGTTCCTCCGATTCTTCCAAAGCTCGGGTCCTCATCTAATGTCCACATCAGCCTACGATGTTTGTGATCGCTTCCGCCCGCCCGGGAGTACGAGTCCCAAGATATGGTCTGGAGCAATCCTCCGAGAAAACAGAAGAAGAAGTCCTCTCAACAGATGCTGAGAGAAAGATATGAAGCTGGAGATACCAGTGTGGGTACACTCGGAGAGCCATCCGGGAGGTTCGACTACTACGTACTCTACTCTAGCCAGTCCTCCCTTCCTCCAGGCCATGCAGCCTTAGAGAAGACAAGGGTGGAAAAGCCGAAAACTCCCGCTGAAACCAGAGTTCAGGCCCCAAGGCTCCGGAATACCTCAGACCTTGGTAACCTTACTGCCAGTCAGAGACCAAATCCCCTGCGGGATCAGCTAAGATTCAATTTGTCCAGCTTCCGAGCCCGGACCGGCAAGGGAAGATCAAAGTCAGCTTGGCACTCGCACTCAATCAACGTGCTAACCATGGGCGGCAACCGCCACAAGCAGCCTCAACGCAATCCCGAGGTTCCTGCAAAGGCTTTACCTCGCAAAAGAAAGACAGGAAACGGATGGCTGGATGACTCTCCTTCTACGGATAGAGAGGAGATCTACGATTCCCGACTGTATGGCAGTATGATCACGTTCTGTGACGAAGATCTACCGAGAGATGCCTCGGGGCACAATGAAGCTCTGTACATCACTCTCAAGCTCAACACCATATCACTCTCTGGAGTATTGGTAGATAACGGGTCAGCCGTTAATGTTCTCCCTCTCAGCATGATGCGAGCCCTCCGCATCAACGAAAGCCATCTGATTCCGTCAACCCGGACTATCAGGGCCTACGACAACACGTCTTGTCCCATCCTGGGGACGGTGACTCTGGAACTCTGGTTCGAGACCCAAATGGTGCCAGCAAAATTCCACGTAATGGACATTCCATCTGAGTTCACAGCCCTCTTGGGATGCCCTTGGCTACATCACATGAAA
Organism: Adenophora triphylla var. japonica; assembly: GCA_022495995.1. Taxonomy (NCBI): domain Eukaryota; kingdom Viridiplantae; phylum Streptophyta; class Magnoliopsida; order Asterales; family Campanulaceae; genus Adenophora; species Adenophora triphylla. The sequence continues at coordinate 39,488 of JAFEMH010004529.1, read as the reverse complement.
GCCATAGCCTCCACTCTCCATCAGTGTGTTAAGTTCATTAACCGGCAGGGAGATCTTGAAGTCATCAGAGGGGACAGTTTCCTCATAGGAAACGAAGCCGAGACAATAGCCAAGCGTGCCCGCAGTCAGGCATCGGGGCTACCTCCTTCGAATCAACCAAGGGACTACCGGGGCAAACCTCATCAGAATCCCTCAGAGTCCGGAGATGCTAACTATGTCAACGTACTCGAGCAGGCAGACCCTGAAGCAGTCCGATACATCAAGTTCAACAGTCGTTTCCAACATTTGGAGGCAGATTGGAAAGAAACGCTGAACATTACCATGATGCGGGCACATAAACCCCCAGTCTCCAATCGGAGATTCATCAGCATTCTTCAAACCAACTCTCTGGCCCCGCCAGGCGAAGAGATCTTTGTGATAAAGGTCAACAAGCACCGTCATTCTCGTTTTGAATGCATAAAAGTTGTATGGGACGTCCTCCACGAGGAACTACCCGCTGCACCCCTCTTCTCCAATGAAAGTGTGAATGTGTGCCCAAATTTTGTGGATTCACGCGAGTTTGAAGACATCCGGTTTAATTTGAAAAAACGGAGTCGCCACGCCATTTTGATTTCCTCAAAACTTTGAAAAAAAGGTTTTTATGGGTTTGGAGGTTAAGTTACCCCTTGGGAAGAACGGATCGTCGTTCACCCAAGGTGCCTTGCCGTAGCAAGTCTCCCTAGATTCCGTTTATCGTGCTTGCTTGCGTACTTTCTTGTGTGCATGTGTTTGAATAAAAGGGGAGGGAATGTCCCAAGTCGTCTTCCGGACGTAAAAACCATTTATTGGTTGTCGCTCGGGATTTCTTGGATTTTATGTATTCGGGATTTTGATCCCGTCCTCATCTTGGACTTGTGATCATCGCATTTTTAACCTCGGGACTTGCGTGATCGAGAGAAGGACTCTCTTTTATAGTCCAAAATGAGGTTCTTTAGGAAGGAATGTCCTTAGCCCATCAATCCTACACCTTAAGACGATTGAGCTTATATATGTGCTTCATGCTCGTCTTAAGTGATAATCGGAGATATAAGTTCAAAGTTTTATCCCTTTCTAAAGAAATTATAGAACCTTTAATGGAAAAAACGATGTAAAGATAGGATCTTTACACCGGTCCGTTCCAAGGTTGCTAATGGGGACATGGGGGAATGTATGTAAAAATGACATTTTTGGGTTGCAAAGGATGCATTTGATTTGCAAAGGATGCATTTTTGATGTAAAAAAGTGATCTTTATGCAAAGGATGCATTTTTATGAGGAAAATAGTATTTATTATGCAAAGGATGCACAAAGATTACATTTTTGAAAGCAAAGGATGCTAAGTTCATGCAAAGAGATGATTTCTAATGCAAAGGATGCATGTAAGTGGGTTTTAGGTGCAAAGGATGCACCTTTATTATAAAGACATGATTTTTATATGTAAAGGATGCATTTTTAATGTAAAGATTACATTTTTATGAGCAAATGATGCATAAAGATGATATTTTTATTGTAAAAAGGGGGGTTTTAGGAGCAAAGGATGCGCCTTTGATTCAAAGATTACATTTTTAATAGCAAGTGATGCCTATTTCATGCAAAGGGGGATAGGGGGGTATAATAAAGATATGATCTTTAACGATAACTACCAAGTCCCAAGCAAGATAATGACAATATATGAATGCAATGAGCAATTTAAATCACATAGAGCAAGTAAAATGCAAGGTTAAGGGAGTGAGAGGTTACCAATGGTGGTTGCCTCTTCTTCTTTGGGTTGAGCTAGGTGGAAGGACCAACTTTGGGATCTTCATGGAGGAGGGAGGTGGCTTCTTGGCTTTCTTCTTCAACCTCTTGGATTTCCAGCAGTGTTTTGGGTGTATTGTGAAGCTGAGCATGGTGTATGGTGTGTGTTTTTCGTCTTGCTAAAATGGGAAGAGGAGGGCTCTATTTATAGGCAGTCTGGAAATCGCCAATGAGGCCGTGCGGCTAGGAGTCTTCTCCTAATGCAGCCGTGCGGCATTATCCACAATGACTCAGCATATTTCTAGAATCATGCAAGGTGGCAATTCTAGAAGCTTTTTGTAATTAAGAAAAACGTGTTTCTTAATTACTAAGCCTTCCCTTCAGCCCTTAAGAGGTTTGGAACAGTTCCGGAATTGTTCCGAAACTTTAGGAAAGTCCGGGGAATTACCGGGAAATTTACCGGAATTGCCGGGGAAATTAACCGGAAGGCATGAGCCAAATTTGGGTACTTACAGAAGCCCCTCGGCAACGTCACTTGTAGGGCGAGTGGGGTTGTCAATAGAAAAGGATTCGATCTGGCTAATGCCGAGACGGATTAGGATGACCAAGGTGGTCGAGTGGCTGAACCTCTAGAAGGCTACCTACGTATCCCGAGTGGGAATCAAGCCAGGCCGTAGTTCTGAAAAGATCCGCTGAGGAATAGAGAAGAGAAAACTGGTCTCTTGATGGGGAAATAACAGAGAAAATGACCTACGAGGTCAAGCAATTGATCCTACTGGGGATATGCTAGAAGTGACCAATATGGTCAGATGTCAAGACCTTTATGAGGGGCTATTTCATCACTGAGGAGTGACGAAGGAACAGGGTGACCAAAGTGGTCGGATGGCTGGACCTTTTATGAAAGGCTACCTACGTATCCCGGAGGAATCAAGCCTTGATCGTAGTTCAAGCATCACTAGATAGTTAGGAACGATGTCTAGGATCCTTGAGGTTTTGACAATTAATGGAGGTTGTCACCTGATTGACAATTAATGGAGGTTGTCACCTGATTGACAATTAATGGAGGTTGTCGCCTGATTGACAATTAATGGAGGTTGTCACCTGATTGACAATTAATGGAGGTTGTCACCTGGTTGACAATTAATGGAGGTTATCACCTGATTTGACAATTAATGGAGGTTGTCACCTGAGGGAACTAGAGCTTACATCACTATCGAGGAGATAGAGGTAGCTAAAGTTTGGAAAACTTGAGCATACTTCACTATCTAGGAGATAGAGGTAGCTAAAGTTTGGAGAACTTGAGCATACTTCACTATCGAGGAGATAGAGGTAGCTAAAGTTTGGAGAACTTGAGCATACTTCACTATAGAGGAGATAGAGGTAGCTAAAGTTTGGAGAACTTGAGCATACTTCACTATCTGTGATAGAGGTAGCTAAAGTTTAGAGAACTTGAGCATACTTCACTATCGAGGAGATAGAGGTAGCTAAAGTTTGGAGAACTTGAGCATACTTCACTATCTGTGATAGAGGTAGCTAAAGTTTGGAGAAATTGAGCATACTTCACTATCTATGATAGAGGTAGCTAAAGTTTAGAGAACTTGAGCATACTTCACTATCGAGGAGATAGAGGTAGCTAAAGTTTAGAGTTCTGACAATTCGGAGGTTGTCACCTAGCGTCATTCCGTTATAACGGAAGTAACGGAGGCGACTGGGGAAGAAAGCTCATTTGCTTAGGAGATAAGGGATATCTTTTGAAAACGACGTTATCTTGGTTAAAAGATAACGGGAATTACATGCCCAAGTGGAAAGTCCAGGGGCAAAAAGGTAATTTATGTTCAGAGCGAAAGAGGCCGCCCGGCATGAGAGGGAGGCAAAAGAGGCCGTACGGCCAGAAGCCTGATTTTTCCAGATTATTTAAAACAGATTTGAACGGGCATTGGGCATTATTGCCGCCCAAGCCTGCCAAGAAAGAGAGAGAGAGGAGGGAGAGAATTTTCTTCAAAATCCTTCAATCCTTTTGCCTCTATTGATTTAGGATGGATCCGGAGGGGAATCCAATGCCAAGGCAAGCTAGAAGGAACATCTCCGCGGACGCGAGAAGGAGGAGGAAGGAGCTCGTCCGCACGGAAAGGAAGTATGACTTCCTTATACCTCCATCGGAGCTCTATCCGGGTAGAAGGGAGCACAAATCGACAAACCCTCAATCGGTTGGGGTAAGCTTTCTTAGTTTGCTCTATTTCGTCGATTTTGATTGAATTTTGATTGATTTAGGGCTTTACCCAAGCTTTAGGAATTTCTTGAATTTTCCTAGGATTTTTTTTTGAATGATTTTGAAATCTTGATGATTAACCTATGAGGCTAAGAAGATGAAAGAACATGCATGTGCAATTTATTTTGGCAAAAATAATGAGAATGACCCACTTTTTTTTTCGAAAATAAAAAGTAAGAAGAATAATTGTGACGGAGTTCTTGCATGTGCTAGAACTAGGTCAATTTTGGATCATGGATAAGAAAATTGGATTTTGGATGATGAAAAGGATTCACGCATGCCATTTTTGAGAAAAAATTAATGCTTATGTGCAAATAATTTTGAAAATTGTGATTTTGTGCTTAGGAAAGCAATGTGCTTGACACGATGTGTTTCAAGTGACGAAAGACACGTTTTTCACGCAAAGGATGCTAGAAAAATTTTTATGAATGCTTTTCTTTTGAAAATATGTGCACTTTTCGAATATATGTATGCTTTTTTTTTTTTTTTTGAAAAAGACTGACACATTTCTTTTGCTGTGCTTATCTACAGGAGAACAAGTCTAGGGGGCCTTCTGAGATTGCAGTGAGGCTGTGGCAGAGGATGCCTGATTTCGAGAAGAATGGGGCGAACCCTAAGCAGCTGGTGAGGGCTACCGGCTTAGATTCGTTTATTGAGGCCATCGGCAGAGGTATTCACATTACCTCGAAGAGCAAGGGCTTGGTCCAGGCCCTATCTGAGTTCTGGTGGGACACCACCCACAGCTTTCATCTTAGCTGGGGGGAGCTGACGATGACTCCGGCCGATTTCACTGCTATCACGGGCTTACAGTTCACCGGGAGGCCTGTGACTTGGAGGGACCATATCACGGCGGAGGAGTTCAGGGCTTTGGTTGGGTTTGAGCTGATTCCCAAGGGGCTTGGAATGGAGACGAGGAACGTCGAGGTGGCAGTCCAGAACTGCATGCGGGACTTTGCTGCTAGTGAGGTGACTGCCCACCAGCTTGCTAGAGCCTTTGTGTGGTTGATGCTGTCAGTCACCATCTTTGCCAATTCTGGGACTCTGGCTATGACTTGCCTCCTCGACTCTCTGGAGGATGTTGATGGGATTGGGACGGTCTCGTGGGGCGAGGCCAGATTGGCGGAGCTATACTTCTCCCTGGATCTTTACAGCCAGAATAAGGCTGCCTCCATGGATTGTTTCTCCTTTGCCCTTGAGGTAGTCTCGCTTTCCTTTCTCTTTTACTTTCTGTCTTTGAGACTTTTATGAGAGAAAAATGACCCTTTTGATGTTTTGAACATGCAGGTCTGGTTTTGTGAGGTGATCGGGTTCTTTCCGTGGAACCAACAGAGCGATGTCACCATCTTTCCCGCTATGATCCGCTGGAGGGGAGATGCGAGAGATAAGTTCACCGGGAAGACCCGGATCACCTTTGACTATAAGATGGTGAGGCCAGTTATTAACAAGGATGGGCATGATGGGGTGGACTTCTACCCTTGGGGCAGGTATCCAGAGATTTTTCTAGGAGAGGCCATGGAGGCGACGAGGCAGAGGAGATGGTTGACTGGGCTGACATGCGATGTCATCTATCTGAGGGATCGATTTTCTAGGCGGCATGGCCATGTCCCTCCATTGGACGCCATTACTCCCCAGGATCCTCCAGCACGGATGCTGCAGCCTAGAGATTGGCAGGCAGATGAGATATAGAGATATCAGGCAGGCGTGGCCGCCGAGGAGTATTTTGATATGGATACCCCATATGCCGTGCCAGGAGCAGCTGACCGAGGACGCCACGTAAGCTAGTGAAGCCGGCGGTCACTGTGGATATGGGGAGGCCGAGCCTTCGACCCGCCGATCCCTCCCGCCCATCTTTCATATGTGGTCCACGGAGTACCCAGGAGGTTGAGGATACCTGTCCTCGACGCTGTGGGAGCCCCAAGATACCTGCCATGGACAAAGACTGTAAGTACACTTTAGTGGTCTTTTCCCTTTTCGCATTTCTTTGCTTTTTGCAATTTCAAGATTTTCCTGAAATTTTCTTCTCTTTTCTCGTGTTCCAGCCTCGCACTTACGACAGTTGGTCAGTGCAGATAGGGGCTGGAAGGACATGTGCCTGGTCCTTTCGAGGAAGCCGGCCCGCACTTCAAAGGCGGCAACGGACGTGCAGTGAGCCCTGGCGCAAGAGAAGGCATGTCGGGGCACAACATCCACCTCATCGGCTTCGGAGTACTCTTCCAAAGTGCCATGCCTCGGGACGAGGACCCAATGCCGACATCTTGAGCAAACTGGGCCGAGTACGAGCACGATAATGTCCACCTTTCAGATGTGAGTGACACGGAGGACTTGATGAGAGAGGCAAGCGTTTATGAGCTGAGCAGCGATGAAGAGGAATGATCGGAGGCCTAGGAGGTCTCTAGAATTGACTTAGGAAGAAAAACAAACAATGAATCAAGTTTTATGCACATTTTGTTTATTTTTTACTTTATTTGGGCGCCGATGGGGCGAAAACAATGTATTACTATTTTATTTGCTTTTTAAATTTATGCTTTATTAATTTGCATATTACTTGAGCCTCGGGGCAGTTTTTTTTTTGCTTGGAATCGGGGCGGAAACTGGGCCAAAATGATATATAATGATGTATAAATGCTTGGATGGTCATTGAACATGTTTTTGTACAGGTTTTGGTTGGAAAAGTGGGGTGAAAACTCCCTTTGGGCAGCAACTTGGTTGCTGCAGATTTGCCACTTACATCAGGTAAATGAAGTCGTGCGGCATGGTCTCTAGAGCAAATGAGGCCGTGCGGCTCACAGTTCTGTCTGGACTGGTTATTTTCAGAATAAAACCAAGGCTTGGCCATTTCATTTCATTTTCAACTTAGACTTGTTCCAACTGTTCCCAGAGCACATATTGGACCTAAAGACACCACCTTTGATCATTTTGCGATGGAGAAGCCCGTTAGATTGCAAAGGGGGAAGAGAGACCGTTTTCTGTCCGATCTTCAGTCTTGGGTGAGATACAACTTTCAATCTCACAAGGGGTTGCTTGATTCTTCCTTCAAGATCAAGTCTTTATGGCATTTGAGGGATCTCCCACCCGATTGGGACCTTTTGAGAGCAGCAGCAAAGTTTTGGGACGTCCGGAGACACGTTTACTGCTTTTCTTACAATGAGATTTTCCCAACGCATGAAGACTTCCGAGCCTTGATTGGGGGTCCAGAAATTGAGGCTATATCGATTCCGCTGATCGAAGACGTGCCGGTGGCGGCGAAGCTTGCATCTTTTCTGCAGATTTCTCTGGGAGAGGCTGAGGAGATGATGATAGCCCCGGATAGGATTGACCTTTCTGATATCCCGGGTAGGTTTGGGTCTCCGGCTATGGCTGCGACCACGGTGGCTATGGATGCCTTTATCCTCTGCATATTTTCTTCTCTGTTCACCGGTGAGTCCGTGGGGATCTGTCATGGTGGTCTCTTAGACATGGTCAGAGATTGCAGGGCTGGGAAGGACATTGTCCCACTAGTTTTGGGGAAGACTTTGCATGGCATTGATAGGATGGCTAGGGGAGACCATTTCATGAGGTCTGGGAGCCCTACTGATCGACTTTATGGGCACGGGGAGAGGCTCGGGGCTTTGTCGGGGCTTTGCCGCCTCGGTGCCCTTGGGTGATTTCTCGAAGAGGTGCACCTCGACAATGAGGACCCGGGGGTAGCCGGGAGCCGATGATGGCTAGGTTATCTACTTCGGACATCCGGTGGGTACCTCACTTTGGAGGTTGCTGAGACCCAGGAGGATATTTCAGGAGTCCTATATAGTGAGGGTTCCGGGGTTCCGCCGGTCATCCTTCTACATACCCCGCTTGGTATCCAGCAGTTCGGGGCCTTACAGGAGCCGTTGGGCGATGGGGAGGACATCCGTACCATGGAGGTGGTGCCATTAGCTATGAGGGATCCAGTCAGCTTTTCATTCTTCTTGAGGGCTTGGACTTACGCCGCTTTCCCACCTGTGGCTATCTTCGGGAGCAGGAAGAGTACCATCTTGACCACTCTCTACTTGGATTGGTACGAGAGGGAGATGGGAGCGACTCAGTCATATTGGGGGAGAGACGTCGAGGCTTTATTGGGAGCCGATTGCGACTCGAGTAGGACTCTCGAGGGAGACGAGGCTAAGGCGAGTCGCCATAACCCGGGCCGGGTGACTGATCGGAGATATGGAGGCTCGATACAAGAGATTGTCCGAGGTCGCTCCTTCGACCGAGGCTCGAGGGAGGAAGTGCGGACTCGTGCTCGGCAGAGAGGGCACTTATTGACACGGATTTGATGGAGGCTCCAGTGAGGATACCGGAGATCGGAATGAGGGAGACCGACATCTTGGAGAAGAAGAGAAAGAAAACTCGACGGGGTCGAGGTAAAGGGAAGAAGACCAAAGAAGACTCAGCGAATGACGACTGACAGATCTTTTCTTAGGATTCCCTTATTGCCATTTTGCAAACACAATAGTTTATTAGGCATTTTATTGTATTTTAGATATTTGTAGCAGGTTAGCAGAGTCAAGAGTAGACCGTGCTTGAACTCATCAAGAAGTTTTTAACTTGTAATGAACAAGAAATATTATCTTAGAAATTAATCAAGACACAATTTCATGAAAATTTCAAATGTCTTATTGATTTGCTCAGGACCCGTTTTATGGAAACTGGAATGCCCTTTATTTATTTATTGTTTAGGACGCATTTCACGGAAACTTAATCGCCCTTTTTATTATTTAGACCGAACCATAAATGGCTGCCTACGTTCCCCTTTTACAAGAAAGACTAAGGGGCTCAGGTCTTCGTAGTTCATTCTGGTGAACTCTTTTCTTTTTTTTTATGTGCAGCCCTGTTTTTCACCTAGACCGCCTTTTTTGGGTTTTCAGCCTAGCTGGGCATTACTCTTTTTGCACTAAGATTTTTTTCTTTTTCTTTTTTTTTATATGTGCAACCCTGTTTTTTGCCTAGACCGTCCTTTTTGGGTTTTCAGCCTAGCTGGGCATTACTCTTTTTGCACTAATATTTTTTTTTATTTTCTTTTTTTTTTTAAATTTCTTAGACATAGTACCTTCGGAGCTTATCACCGTTGACATGGTGGACAAAGGGATTGCCGTCCAGGTCTGCAAGTTTCATGGCTCCTCCCGATAGTATCTTCTGCACCACATACGGGCCGATCCAAACGGGTTCCCATTTTCCCAGGGGGGGTGTCTCCGGTAGGGGGCTTCACTTTCAGCACTAAGTCACCCTCTTTGATGTCTCTGGCCTTGACCTTTTTGTCAAATGCTCTGGCCATTCGACTCTGATAGGCTCGGGTATGCTCCATGGCTTTAAGCCTTCATTCGTCGAGCAGGGCCAACTCATCATGCCGACTACGCAACCATTCTACTTCGTGGACACTGTTTTCCAGGAGGACCCTTAATGACGGGATTTCCAACTCCACTGGTAACACTGCTTCCATCCCGTAAGTTAGGGCAAAGGAGTTTCTCCCGTAGCCGTTCGACAGACGTTCAGTAGCCCTGCAGTGCCAGTGCGGCTTTTCGGGCCAATCAAAACCACGGGTGGCCATATTCGGATGATCCGTTCGAGCGTCTTATTAGCACACTCCACGGCTCCATTAGTCCGAGGTCTCGTATGGGGATGACTTGTGGAGAGTGATCCCGAACTCGACAAAGCAATCTACCGAAGTCCCCTTCAAAGTGTGACCCATTATCGAAATGATCTCATTGGGCACCCCATATCTACACATTATGTTTTCTTTGATAAACCGGGCCACCTTCTTGGAAGTGAGAACCTTGTAGGACTTGGCCTCTACCCACTTGGTGAAATAGTCGATTGCCACTAACACGACTTCATGCCCATTGCTTCCGCCGGGCTATCTTCCCTATCACGTCAATACCCCAAGTTGCGAACGGCCGGGGAGTCCGCTGCGGTACAGAGGTCATAAGGCGGGAGATGGTTGAGGTTGGCAAACCGCGGCATTTGTCGCACGCTCGGACATGCTGACACTGCCTGTCTCCATAGAAATCCAAGAGTAACCCATTACGAGGATTACTTGCATCAAGGCTCTAGCATTCATATGAGGACCGCAGGGACCATTGTGGACTTCAGTCATCAACTCTTTGGCCCTTTCTTGAGTGACGCACAAGAGGAGTGGTCCTTGATACCGCTTCTTGTACAGGTTGCCTCCTAGAATGACATAATGGGAGGCCAACCTTTTTAGGGCTTGCAAGCTCTTGGCTTTGACACCTTCTTTTGGCTGACCTTCTTCGTTTCTGAAAGCTGACACTCCATCTTTACGGAACTGGTAAATCTGATTGTACCACGGTTCCTTGATAGGCTCGGGTCCTAGGTTTACTTCACAACAGAAAGATGGGGCTTCTCTTCTACCCACTCTGAAGGGTTTTATGGCTTTTCCCTCGGGGATCTCTACCAGTGAGGCTAAAGTAGCAAGGGCATCTGCGAATTTGTTCTTTTCCCTTGGCAAGTAGTGGAAAGTCACTTCTCTGAACTGTCCGGTCAACTCCTCCATACGGGCATGATATCGTCAAGATTAGGGTCCATAGTCTTCCATTTGTTGGAGACCTGGTTGATGATCAGGGCTGAGTCTCCATAAACTTCGAGCTCCTTGACATTTCTTTCTAAAGCAGCCTCTAAACCAGCAATGCAGGCTTCGTACTCGGTGTAAGTACCCAAATCTGGCTCATGCCTTCCGGTTAATTTTCCCGACATTTCGGTAAGTTTTCCGGTAATTCCCCGGACTTTCCTAGTGTTCCGGAAATGTCCTGAAACAGTCCAAATTTAAATTAGGGCTGTAAGGAGCCTTCCTAATTAAGAAAACACGTTTTTCTTAATTAGGGAGAAGCTTCTAGAATAATGCCACCTTGCATGGTTCTAGAATGCTGAGTCACAATGGATAAGACCGCACGGCCTCATTTGCTAAGGGCCTGCAGCCGCACGGCTTCATTAGCCTTATCCAGACTGCCTATAAATAGAGCCCTCCTCTACCCATTTCAACACACAACAACAACACCAACAATCACACACACACACTCCATAGCAGTCCAGACGTGAAGAAAAACCCTTGAAGGCTCAAGAAGGTGAAGAAGAAGCTCAAGAAGCCATCTCCCTCCTCCTTGAAGACCCAAGAAGAACCTCTCCTCCTAGCTCCGTCCGAAGAAGCGAAGGAAACGATTGGTAACCTCGCACGCCCTAACCTTGCATTTTAATTGATATACTTGCTCATTGCATTCATATATCTTGCTTGGGACTTGGCATTTATTCATAAAGATCATATCTTTATCACCCCTTTTCCTTTGCATGCATTAAGACCTCATTTGTCATAAAAATGTAGTCTTTTTCATAAAGGTGCATCCTTTGCACCTAAAATCCCTATTTTCCAATAAAAATGTCATCTTTATGCATCATTTGCATATAAAGATCAAATCTTTTTTCAATGAAAACGCATCCTTTGCATCAAAACCCCTTTTTCAATGCATCATTTGCATAAAAATCGAATCTTTATGCATCATTTGCATAAAGATCATTTCTTTAAATCAAAAAGCATCATTTGCAACCTAAAAATGTCATCTTTTCATTAAAGAGTCATTTTTTTATCATGCATTTCCCCTTTCCCCAACCTTGGAACGGACCGGTGTAAAAGTTCTCATCTTTGCATCGTTCCTTCCATTAAAGGTTCATGATTTCTTTAGGAAAATGATAACCTTGAACCCTATATCTCCGATTATCGCTTAAGAATGAGTATGAAGCCTCTATACGAGCTCGACCGTCTTAAAGCGTAGGATTGATGGGCTAAGGACATTCCTTCCTAAAGAACCTCATCTTTGACCCAAAAGAGAGTCATTCTCTCGATCTCGCAAGTCCCAAGGGTCCCGAGGCTTAAAAATGCGATGATCATAAGTCATAAGATGAGGACGGGATCATAATCCCAAATACATAAATTCCAAGGAATCCCGAGCGACAACCAACAAATGGTTTGTACGTCCGGAAGATAACTTGGGACATTTCCCCCCCTTTATTTTCAAACACATGCACACAAAGAAAGCACGCAAGCAAACACGATTAATGAAATCTAGGGAGACTTGCTCCGGCAAGGCACTTTGGGTGAACGCCAAACGTTCTTCCCAAGGGGTAACTTAACCTCCGAACCCATAAAACCTTTTTTTCAAAGTTTTGAGGTAATCAAAATGGCGTGGCGACTCCGTTTTTCAAATTAAACCGGTTGTCTTCAAACTCGCGTGAATTCCAATAAACAAAAATTTGGGGCACACATTCACAGTTTGGCGACTACTGGGATCATCCCAAAGGAGAAAAGCTTTATTTTCAAAACAAAAGTCGATACTTGGTATATAGGTGGACCCCACTTACCCTTCCTGTATCGCTCCCTAACCCGGGGCTTGGGATAACAAGGTGGTTTAACAATCCCACGTACCAGTATCCTTTTTTGAAAAAAAAATTTTGAAAAAAAAATACAAAAAGCTTTTCCCTTTGAGCGGGTTAGACTCCCATCGCCGATTTCATTAATCGTGCTTGCTTTCTTTTACCATGCATTGCATCATTTGCATCTTGGAATCTGTGCATACTTTGAACGGGAAACAACCCGAAAAATAGCAAAAGGAGTGGAACTCCGGAAAATTGATCCATGCGGTCGTACGGCTAATCCTCATAGGATTCTCGACCATACGACCTCGGGCAATTCCACCAGGAAAAATCATGGTTAACTGGCAGCCCTAGCAGCTTGGGGCTATTCAGCTCCATGATCGACTCGGGGCTCCTGTAAAATTTATGTGCTTATGTGTTGCATTTTCCCCGTCCCGAAAATCATTCCTTTAAAACACATTTATGAAAATCTCTCGTTTTAACTCAAAAAGGAACAATTTTAGGAGACCGCACACTACGCGCACTCCGATATATCCCGTACACTTTTGCACGCACGTCCTTCAAACCCGAGGGTGGTTCCACTGGCACACGGACAGCCTTTACGATGCTCCTGGCGCGCACGGAATCATCCCAACCTCCCGTGGCGGCCGGTGTCGACCAATGCACACCAGTGTCACACGTTTCAAAAATCCATGACTTTTGGTTGGTTTTTGGTCTAGTCCGTGTCATATAGCCCAGTTGCATACCCACGTAAAGGTCAAGCCTTAGCTCATAACGGAAACCAAGATTTTCGCTCAAGCGGAACTCCGCCGAAATTCCGACAAGGAAAAATCGGTGGGATCTTGACTCCGACATTGACTATTGACCTTGACCCGCACGGAATGCGTAAAAGTCAAGACCAAGTCTTTGCCAAAATAAAAGATCTTTCGCTCAAGCGAAGCTCTGCCAAAATTCCGACAAGGAAAAATTGGCAAGATCTTGACCAGCATTGACTTCGATTCCGACTCGCAAGACCTGCGTATGCAACGAAGTTCAATGTGACACCGTGTCATCCGGCTTTTGCCGCCCGACCCATGCCTATTATATTCTCGACATTACCGAAAGTCAAAAACCGTCATTCGCTCAAGCGAAACTCGTCAAAGATCCGTCAAGGCGAGAGACGAGACTTTCCCGTATTGCCTTGACTATAATCCGCATCGCTCGTGCGTTGAAAGGTCCTATGACCCGCTAGACCCGATAGGAGCGTTCTTTACTCTCGGTCGGTGGGATCCGCGTGCCCTATAGGACCCTCGCCTCGGGCTGTCCACCCCGGGAGGTCGAAATACGGGTGGAATACGAGGGGCTTATAGACGTAGTGACGGAACCCACCGATCCAGGATCTAGAGTAGTTGTGAAAAAGAAGGGCGTAACCCCTTTTCCAACCAAATAGATATTAATAAAAGACATTGTTTTAAGTAAACTTGAAGATTCTAATTTGCATATTGCCCGAGCCTTCACCTAAACACCTACCCCGAGTCTAAACCTTTCCTATCCCTTTCCCGCAGCCGAGAAAGAAGTGGGTTAGAACACCGGGTCCGCAACTTGTTAGCGCAGAATCCTCGACAGCTTCGCTGTAATCCTCGCTTTGTCGGCCTTTTCAAAGTGTCAAAATGGCCAACATGGTAATCCACAACGGTAATGACCAAGCAATTGGAGGGGCTATCCTGGGCTCAACCCAAGCCTCACATCCGGTATGATGTATGTGATTGCGAAGATCGCCTCGAGTATGAGTATCAAGAATGGATCAATGAGGACGCTCCTTCAAGGAAGAAGAAGAAGAGAAAGTCCACACAGCCAGGCTTAAGGAAAGATACGAAGCCGGGGACAAGAGCGTAGGAACTTTAGGAGAGCCTTCGTGCAAGTTCGACTACTATGTCAATTATGCCAAGGAACCCGTCAAGAAACCCGTCACCCCAAGTACAAATCTCACCACTGATACCCCCATGTATAGTGATCCTCTTGAAGCAAAAAGTGCTGAATTTGTGGCTATTGTGAAGTTCAATGAGAAGCTAGCGCATCTAGAAGCAGAACACGTAAAGCCTATTGAATACGTAGCTGGGCCAAGGAAGAATTAAGACCCCCTCTCGAAGAAGACTTCATCAAGATTATCCAGGCCAACCCTTCTATTGGCTACACCGACAAGGTCGTGGTGTCCAAGATCAAGAAAGAGAAAATGAGTTATCGCGTGCATTGATAAGATGAGCCGGACCCTTCGATAATGAGTCCAATGCTACTGGAAGAGCTAGCCGAAAGATTGCAACAAGTTACTTTAGTTCCCCTCACCATCTTTCCACAAGATCGCCCGTTAATGATTTCCGGCAAGCTTTTGATCGGTTCGAAGTCTCCAACTTTGAAGAACGCCGGCAAGACCGCTACTCCCTGTGGCAACAAAGCAAGAAGGAGTGAGATCCCGGTCCAACCCTTGACAAGTCCCCCTCGAGTCAATAAGTAGTGTAGGGTCCAGAGTCGCTGTTGTCTATTCGGTTGAGTCAGAATCTTCGAATTCCACCCTCGAGTCATCCGAAGGCCTCACGCCCGAGGATTATGAAAATGTAATCGATGTCATCTTTCCCCTTATCTTGAATGAAATGACAAATCTTTCGATTATCCTCTTATTGCCAACTTAACAAATGATAAATTAACTCAAAACTTAACAACAAGCTTAATAATGAATCATTTGAACAAGATGCAAACACACTAAACGAACAATACATTAAAGAAATCTTTAAGGTGTTTCGTAAAAGAGGAAAACCGGCCCAAGCTCGCCGAGGAGGTTTTGATAAGTGTGAACTCGGGTACTATTGAGGAACCTAAAGAGACACAGATCGGAAGCTTCTTCCAGGGGGTTGAAAGGGACAGATTGATTGAGCCGCTCGTAGAATACGTCGACGTGTTTGCATGGTCATACAAAGATATGCCGGGGCTAGACAGCTTCGATAGTAGAGCACGTAATCCCTCTAGCACCAGATGCCAAGCCGCAAAGCAAAACCGAGAAAGATCAAGCCGGAATGGTCTCTACAGGTCAAAGAAGAAATTGAGAAGGCTAGCTGCGGGTAGGATTCATCGAGTTATTGAATACCCGCATGGTTGTCCAACATCGTGACCGTAACCAAGGCCAATGGGAAGGTGCGCCGCCGTGTGGATTTCCGAGATCCGAACAAGGCCAGCCCCAAAGACGACTACCCTCTCGCCAAACATAGACATCCCGGTGGACTCCACCGCCAACTACGAAGTCAAATCCTTCGTTGATGGTTTTCAGTGCTACAACCGGATCAAAATGGCCGAGGAAGATCAAGAAAAGATGCCTTCACCACACCGTGGGAACCTCTCGTTATACAAGAATGCCATTCGGGCTCAAGAATGCCGGGGCTACTTACCAAAGGGCAGCGACCGCGCTTTTTCATGACATGATCCACAAGGAGATTGAGGTCTACGTAGATGACATGATAATTCACTCCAAAGGAGAAGGTGGGCAGCACTTTGTTGACCTACGAAAATTCTTTGAGAGGTTGAGACAACATTCCATGAGATTAAACCCTGCCAAATGCACCTTCGGAGTGACAAGGGGAAAAGTGCTCGGGTACATGGTCACGGAGCGAGGTATAGAAGTTGACCCCCGAAAGATCAAAGCTATCATGGATATGAGGCCACCTCAAACCTGCATGTAAGTCAAAAGCTTCATGGGAAAATTGCAAAGACATCGCCCGCTTTGTCAATCGCCGACCACTATGTGCGAGCCCATCTTCAAGCTCATGAAGAAGAATGTGGACACAGAATGGACCGAAGAATGCCAAGACGCCTTTGACCAGATCAAGGCATACTTAGTGCATCCCCCGGTACTATGCCCCCCACATAGACAGAAGCCTCTTCTGCTCTATCTAACTGTCACAGACACGGCAGTTGGGGCTATGCTTGCTCAAGAGAAGAAAGACTCTCGGGTAGAGAAATGCCATTTACTTTGTCACCAAGCTACAAGGGAGTGAGCTCAATTACTCGGCGTGTGAAAAGACCTCAGTGCAGGATCGGTCCGGGTAGCTCGGCAAGTTGGAAGCATTATATGCAAGCCCACCCCGTGAACTTGGTCTCGAAAATGGACCCCATCAAGTACATCTTTGACAAGCCTTCCCTATCGATGCGTCTAGCGAAGTGGTCCTTCTTCTTGGCGTATCACGACATCAACTATGTGACCGTAAAGGCCATCAAGGGTCAAGCATTGTCGGATCACCTAGCGAATTTCCCCAAGAATGAAGACAGAGGGCCCGAACCCCAATTTCCAGATGAAGGGATCTTTGCAGCTGAGCTCGAAAATAGATGGCAATTGTTCTTTGACGGAGCCGCTAACAAAAGAGGAAATGGTGTAGGAATGCTATTGGTCGATCCGAAAGATGAGCATACCCCCATAGCCCTCAAGTTGAACTTTCCGCCACGAACAATGCCGCCGAGTATGAAGCCCGCATTGCTGGTTTGAGGCCGCCTTAGAAAGAAATGTCAAGGAGCTCGAAGTTTACGGAGACTCACCGATCATCAACCAAGTCTCCAACAAGTGGAAGATCGTGGACCCTAATCTACAACGATATCATGCCCATATGGAGGAGTTGACTGGACAGTTCCGAGAAGTGACTTTCCACTACTTGCCGAGGGAAAAGAACAGATTCGCAGATGCTCTAGCTACTCTAGCCTCATTGGTAGAGATCCCCGAGGGAAAAGCCATAAAGCCCTTCGAGTGGGTGAAGAGAAGCCCCGGCTTTCATGTTGTGAAGTGGACCTAGGACCCGAGCCTATAAAGGAACCTTGGTACAATCAGATTTACCAATTCCTCAAAGACGGAGAGTCGCCTTTCGAGACGAAGAAGGTAGACCAAAAGAAGGAGTCGAGCCAAAAGCTTGCAAGCCCCGAAAAGGTTGGCTTCTCACACGTCATTCTAGGAGGCAACCTATACAAGAAGCGGTATCAAGGACCACTCCTCTTATGTGTCACTCAAGAAAGAGCCAGAGAGTTGATGACCGAAGTCCACAATGGTCCTTGCGGTCCTCACATGAATGCCAGAGCCCTGATGCAAGTGATCCTCGTAATGGGTTACTACCGGATCTCCATGGAAACAGACCGCGTTCGCACGTCCGAACTCGCGACAAATGCCGCGGTTTGCCAACCTCAACCATCTCCCACCTCATGACTGTACCGCATGACGACTCCTTGGCCGTTTGCAACTTGGGGGCATTGACGTGATAGGGAAAATATCCCCTAGGAAGCAATGGGCACGAGTTCGTGTTGGTGGCCATTGACTACTTCACCAAGTGGGTAGAGGCCAAGTCCTACAAGGTCCTCACTTCCAGAAAAGTGGCCCAGTTCATCAAAGAAAACATAATGTGCAGGATATGGGGTGCCCAACGAGATCATTTCGATAATGGGTCACACTTCGAAGGAGACTCGCGATAGACACGCTGCCGAATTCAGAGTTACTTCGCCACAAGTCGTCCCCGTACATGCACCTCAAACCAATGGAGCCGTGGAAGCTGCTAATAAGACACTCGAGCGAATCATCCGGAAGATGGCCACCCGTGGTCGTGATTGGCCCGAAAAGCCGCACCTAGCACTCGGGGCTACTGTAACGTCTGTCAGGAAGCCACAGGAGAAACTCCTTTTGCCCTAACTTACGGGATGGAAGCAAAGTGTTACCAGTGGAGTTGGAAATCCCGTCATTAAGGGTCCTCCGGAAAATGTTGTCAATGAAGTGGAATGGTTGCGCGGCGGCATGATGAATTAGCCCGCTGACGAGAGAAGGCTAAAAGCCATGGAACACACCCGAGCCTACCAGAGGCGAATGGCCGAGCGTTTGATAAAAAGGTCAAGGCCGTAGACATCAAAGAGGGCGACTTGGGTGCCGAAAGTAAAGCCCCTACCGTAGACAACCCCCTGGGAAAATGGGAACCCGTCTGGATCGGCCCTTATGTGGTGCGTAAAATACCGTCAGAGGAGCAATGAAGCTTGCAGACTTGGATGGCAATCCCTTTGTTCACCCGGCCAACGGTGATAAACTCCGAAGATACTATGTGCGATAAAAAAATAATAAAAAAAAATATAAAAAAAAAAAAAAAAAAAAGAAAAAAAAGTGCAAAAGAGTAATGCCCGGCTAGGCCGAAGACCCCAAAAAGGGCGGTCTAGGCAAAAGACAGGCCGCACATATAAAAAAAAAAAAAAAAAAAGGAAAAAAAAATCTTAGTGCAAAAAGAGTAATGCCCAGCTAGGCTGAAAACCCCAAAAAGGGCGGTCTAGGCAAAAGACAGGGCTGCACATATAAAATTTTTTTTTTTAGTTCACCAGAATGAACTACGAAGACCTGAGCCCCTTAGCCTTTCTTGTAAAAGGGGAACGTAGGCAGCCATATATGGTTCGGTCCTAAACAATAAAAAGGACGATTAAGTTTCCATGAAATGTGTCCTAAACAATAAAAAGGACAATCAAGCTTCCATGAAGTGCGTCCTAAAAAAAAAATAGTAAAGGGTATTTCAGTTTTCATAAAACGGGTCCCAATCAATAAAGACATTTGAATTTCCATGAAATGTGTCTTGATTAATTTTTAAAATAATATTTCTTGTTCATTACAAGTTAAAAACTTCTTGATGAGTTCAAGCACGGTCTACCTCTTAACTCTGCTAACCTGCTAAAAAAAAAGATCTAAAATACAACAAAATGCCTAAATAAACTAATGTGTTTGCAAATGGCAATAAGAGGATCTTGAGAAAAGACTTGTCAGTCGTCATTCGCTGAGTCTTCTTCAGTCTTCTTCCCTTTTCCTCGGCCTCGTCGAGTCTTCTTCCTTTTCTTCTCAATAATGTCGGTATCCCTCATCCCGACCTCTGGTATCCTCACTGGAGCCTCTACCAACCCCGTGTCAATGAGCGCTCTCTCTATACGAGCACGAGTCCGCACCTCCTCCCTCCGAGCCTCGCCAAAGGAGCGACCTCTGACAACCTCCGTACCGAGCCTCCATATCCCCGACCAAGTCACGATTGGTTATGGCAACTCGCCTTAGCCTCGCCTCCTCGTAGTCCTACTCGAGTCACGCGCCGCCTCCCAATAAAGCTCGACGTCTATCCTCCAAGATAACCCGAGTCGCTCCCATCTCCCTCTCGTACCACCCAAGTAGACAAGGGTCAAGATGGTACTCTTCCCGCTCCCGAAGATAGCCCCCGGGGTGGGAAAGCAAGATGTGTCCAAGCCCTCGAGAAGAAAGAGAAGCCGGGCCGGATCTCTCATGTCCAATGACACCACCTCCATGGTCCGGATGTCCTCCCAATCACTCAATGGCTCCTGTAAAGCCCCAAACCGCCCGGATACCAAGTGTGGTATGTAGAAGGATGACCGGCGAATCCCGGAACCCTCACAAAGATAAGACTCCCGAAATATCCTCCCGGTCCGCAACCTCCAATGTGGTATCCACCAACGGATGTCCGAAGTGGATAGCCTAGCCATCATCGCCTCCCAGCCTACCCCGTTCGCCGCCTAGGTGCACCTCTCCGAGAAATCACCCAAGGGCACCGAGTCGGCAAAGCCCCGTGCAAAGCCCCGAGCCTCTCCCCGCAGCCCACAAAGTCAACATAGCCGGACTCCTGACCTCATGAAACGGTCTCCCGAGCCATCCTGTCGATCCCATGAAATGTCTCTCCCAAAACCGGGACAATATCCTTCCCGGCCTCGCAGCCTCTCGACCATGTCCAAGAGACCACTATGACAGATCCCCACCTGACTCAAAGCAGCTGAACAAAATAGAGAATACGCGAGAGAATGAAAGCATCCATAGCCACCGTGGTCGCAGCCATATCCGGAGACCCAAACCCGCCCGGGATATCGTAAAGGTCAATCCTATCCGGGCTACCATCATCCTCTCGGCCTCTCCCAAAGGAATCTGCGAAAAGATGCAAGCTTTACCGTCACCGGCACGTCTCCGATCAGCGGAATAGATATAGCCTCAATCTCGGGACCCCCAATCAAGGCTCAAGTCTTCGTGCGTTGGGACAATTTCGTTGTAAGAGAAACAAGAAACATGTCTCCTGACATCCTGCAACTTTGCTTTGCGGCTCTCAACAGATCCCAATCGGGCGGGAGATCCCTCAAATGCCATAAAGACTTGATCTTGAAGGAAGAATCAAGCAGCCCCTTGTGATTTTGAAAAGTTATATCTCGCCCAAGATTGAAGACCGGATAGAAAATGGTCTCGTCTCCCCTTTGCAATCTAACGGGATTCTCCATCGCAAAATGATCAAAGATGGTGCTTTTAGGTCCAAAATATGCTCGGGAACAATTGGGACAAGTCTAGAGTGAAAATGAAATGAAATGGCCAAGCCTTGCTTTTATTCGTAAAATAACCAGTTCGGACAGTAATCGTAAGCCGCACGGCTTCATTTGCCCTCAAGGCCATGCCGCACGGCTACATTAGCCCTCTCGCAGAAAATTCTGCAAAGAACCAAAGTTGCTGCCCAAGGGAGTTTTCACCCCACTTTTTCAACCAAAACCCGTACAAAAACATATCCGTAAGCCATTCAAGCATTTATACACCATTATAAATCATTTTGGCCCATTTTCAGCCCCCAATTCCAAGCAAAAAAGTCGCCCCCAAGGCTCGTATAATATGCAAATTGAAAAAGCATGAATTAGAAAAGCAATTAAAACATAAATACAATGTTTTCGCCCCATCGGCGCCCAAATAAAGCAAAAAATAAACAAAGTGTGCATAAAAATTGTTCATTGTTTGTTTTTGTTCCAAGTCTATTCTAGAGACCTCCTAGGCCTCCGATTCTTCTTCCTCCTCATCGCTACTCAGCTCGTAAATGCTAGCCTCCCTCATCAAGTCCTCCTGGTCGCTCACATCAGATAGATGGACATTATCGTGCCCATACTCGCCAACCGCTCAGGAATGTCGGGCCGGCTGGGTCCCCGCCCCGAGGCATAGCACCGGAAGAGTACTCCGAGGCCGATGAGGTAGACGCCGTGCCCCCGAGTGCCGTCTCTTGCGCCTGTGCTCCCGTGCATCCGCCGCCGCCTTCGAAGCGCAGCAGCTAGCTTCCTCGTAAGAGACCGGCACATGTCCTTCCAGCCCCTATTTCGCCCGACCAGCCTATCGTAAGTGCGAGTTTGGAACTGAAAAAAAAAAAAAAAAGAGAAAAATCTCGAGAAAATCTCGTAAAATAGCAAAAAAGCGTAAAATCTGAAAGCTAAAAAGGGAATAAGACCCTAAGAGTACACTTACAAGGCTATCAGCGGCAAGGTGTACCGGGGCTCCTAGCATCGGGGACAGTATCCTCATCCTCCTCGGCACTCCATGGACCACGTGGGACAAATGTGCAGGAGGGATCGGCGGTCAAGAGGCTCATCCTCCCCATATCCCCGAGTGACCGCCGCCTTCACTAGCTTCGTGGCGTCCTCAGCGCCGCTCCACAAACACAGCTGTAGGGGTGTCCATGTCGAAGTACTCCTCCGCAGCCTACGCCGCCCGGTACCTAGCAATCTCATCCGCCGGCCGCCCCTCGGGCCGCAGCATCCGTCCGGAGGGTCGAAGGAGTAATGGCATCTAGTGGGGAACATGACCCATGTCAGTTTGCCTCGAGAAGCGGTCCCCATAAATGACATCACATGTCGCCCCGTGAGCCACCTCCTCTCGCCTCGTCACCTCTATAGCATCTCCCAAAGAAGATCTCTCGGATACCCGCCCTGTGGAAGAAGTCCACTCCATCGTGCCCATCCTCGTTGATGACCGGCCTCACCATTTTGTAATCAAAGGTAATCCGGGTCTTCCCCGTGAATTTATCTCTCGCATCTCCCTCCAAATGAACCATAGCAGGGAAGATGGTGACATCACTCATCGGGTTCCAAGTGGAAGAACCCGATCACCTCGCAAAACCAGCCCGCATGTTCAAAACATCAAAAGGTCATTTTCTCTCTCATAAAAGTCTCAAGACAAAGAAAAGAGAAAAGAAAAAAAAGGAGACTACCTCAAGGGCAAAAGAAAAGGCAGCCCATGGAAGCAGCCTTTGTTCCGACCGTACATGTCCAACGAGAAGTACAACTCCGCCAATCCGGCCTCTCCTCAAGAGACCGTCCCAATCCCATCAACATCCTCCCAGAGTCGAGGAGGCAAGTCATAGCTATCGTCCCAGAATTAGCAAAAATGGTGACTGATAGCATCAACCATATGAATGCTCTAGCCAAATTGGGCGGTCACATCATTAGCAAAGAAAATTTCGCATGGAAGTCTCTGGATCGCCACCTCGACATTCCGTGTCTCCATCCCAGCCCCTTCGGAATCGGCTCAAACCCGACCAAAGCCTGAAACTCCTCGGCTGTAATATGGTCCCTCCAAGTCACGGGCCTCCCGTGAACCGTAAGCCCGTAATAGCGGTGAAATCGGCAGGAGTCACTTGTCGGCTCTCCCGGCTCGGGTGAAAGCTATGTGTACCGTCCCACTGTAACTCGTAAAGGGCCCGGATCAAGCCCTTGCTCTTAGAGGTGATGTGAACACCCGCCGATGGCCTCTACAAATGCATCCAGCCGGTAGCTCTCACCAAACGCTGGGGATTTGCCCCATTCTTCTCAAAATCCGGCATCCTCTGCCAAAGCTTAACTGCTATCTCCGATGGTCCTCTAGACTTGTTCTCCTGTAGACAAGCACAAAGAAAAAAAAGAAGCGTCAGTCCTTCATATCATTTCAAAAGCATGCATATATTCAAAAGTGCACATATTTTCAAAAGAAAAGCATTCATAAAAGTTTTTCTAGCATATCTTTTGCATCAAAAACGTGTCTTTCATCACTTGAAACGCGTCATTGCTTTCCTAAAGCACAAAATCACAATTTTTTGCACATAAGCATTATTCTTTCAAAAAAAAATGGCATGCATGAATCATTTTCAAAATCATGTTTTCTCATTGAAAATCAGAATTTTGACCTAGTTCTAGCACAAGGCAAAAACTCCGTCTCATATTTTGAAAAAATTCTCATTCTTACTTCATTTTGCGAGAAAAAAGTGAGTCATTCTCATAATTTTCATCAAACAAGTTGCACATTGCACATTCTTAGCCTCATAGGTTGTTCATGCATCTCAAAATCATTCAAAAGAATCATTCAAAATCCTATAATTCGGGTCAAGCCCTAAATCATTCAAAAATCAAGCAAAATCATCGGATTTGAGCAAAATGAGATTGCTTACCCCAACTGATCGCGGGTTCGTTGATTTGTGCTCCCTTCTCCCCGGATAAAGCTCCGATGGAGGCGTAAGGAAGTCATACTTCCTCTCCGTCCTCACGAGCTCCTTCCTCCTCCTTCTCGCGGCCGCCGAGATGTTTCTCCTCGCTTGCCTTGGTATGGGATTGCCCTCCGGATCCATTTCAAATCAAAGGGAAGCAAAAAGGGGTTGAAGAATTTCGAAAATTCTCTCTCTCTTCTCTCTCTCTCGCTGAAGTGGCGGCAATGGTGCCCGAGTCCCGTTCAAAACCTGATTTTAAATAATCCGGAAAGCAGGCTTCTAGCCGTACGGCTTCTTTTCTCCATCTCATGCCGGGCGGCCTCATTCGCTACGAGCGAAATTACAATCCCGCCTGGACCTTCCACTTGGGCATGCAATTTCCGTTATCTTTTAACCAAGATAACATCTTTTCGTAAAATATCCCTTGTCTACGAAGCAATCAAGCTCTATTCCCAGTCACCTCCGTTAATTCCGTTATAACGGGATAACACTAGGTGACAACCTCCGAATTGTCAGAACTCTAGACTTGTGCTACCTCTATCCGCGAATAGTGACGTATGCCCAAGTCATTCCAACTTGTGCTACCTCTATCCGCGAATAGTGACGTATGCCCAAGTCATTCCAACTTGTGCTACCTCTATCCGCGAATAGTGACGTATGCCCAAGTCATTCCAACTTGTGCTACCTCTATCCGCGAATAGTGACGTATGCCCAAGTCATTCCAACTTGTGCTACCTCTATCCGTGAATAGTGACGTATGCCCAAGTCATTCCAACTTGTGCTACCTCTATCCGCGAATAGTGACGTATGCCCAAGTCATTCCAACTTGTGCTACCTCTATCCGTGAATAGTGACGTATGCCCAAGTCATTCCAACTTGTGCTACCTCTATCCGCGAATAGTGACGTATGCCCAAGTCATTCCAACTTGTGCTACCTCTATCCGCGAATAGTGACGTATGCCCAAGTCATTCCAACTTGTGCTACCTCTATCCGCGAATAGTGACGTATGCCCAAGTCATTCCAACTTGTGCTACCTCTATCCGCGAATAGTGACGTATGCCCAAGTCATTCCAACTTGTGCTACCTCTATCCGTGAATAGTGACGTATGCCCAAGTCATTCCAACTTGTGCTACCTCTATCCGCGAATAGTGACGTATGCCCAAGTCATTTCAACTTGTGATACCTCTATCCGCGAATAGTGACGTACGCTCAAGTTTCCCAACTTAAGTTACCTCTATCCCCGTCATAAAGAGATAGTGCCGTAAGCTCTAGCTTCCTCGTGTGACACCTCCGAATTGTCAAAATCTCAAGGATCCTAGACATCGTTCCTAACTATCTAGTGATGCTTGAACTACGATCAAGGCTTGATTCCTCCGGGATACGTAGGTAGCCTTTTATAAAAGGTTCAGCCATTCGACCACTTTGGTCACCCTGTTTCTTTGTCACTCCTCAGTGATAAAGCGCCCCCTCATAAAAGTTCAAATATTCGACCACTGGGTCACTCCTAGCATGTCCCCGTAGGATCAATTGCTTGACCTCCTAGGTCATTTTCTCTTCTTTTTCCTAAGAAGAGACAGGTTTCTCTTCTTCCTTCCCTGGCCGGATCCTAATCCCGAACTACGGCTCGGCTTGATTCCTCCGGATACGTAGGTAGCCTTCCAAAAGGTTCACCACTCGACCACCTTGGTCACCCAATCCGTCTCGGCATTCGCCGCATCGGATCCTTTTCTATCGACAACCCCACTCGCCTTGCAAGTGACGTTGCCGAGGGGCTTCGTAAGTACCCAAATCCGGCTCATGCCTTCCTGCTAATTTTCCCGACATTTCGGTAAGTTTTCCGGTAATTCCCTGACTTTCCTAGTGTTCCGAAAATGTCCTGAAACAGTCCAAATTTAAATTAGGGCTGTAAGGAGCCTTCCTAATTAAGAAAACACGTTTTTCTTAATTAGGGAGAAGCTTCTAGAATAATGCCACCTTGCATGGTTCTAGAATGCTGAGTCACAATGGATAAGACCGCACGGCCTCATTTGCTAAGGGCTCGCAGGCCGCACGGCTTCATTAGCCTTATCCAGACTGCCTATAAATAGAGCCCTCCTCTACCCATTTCAACACACAACAACAACACCAACAATCACACACACACACTCCATAGCAGTCCAGACGTGAAGAAAAACCCTTGAAGGCTCAAGAAGGTGAAGAAGAAGCTCAAGAAGCCATCTCCCTCCTCCTTGAAGACCCAAGAAGAACCTCTCCTCCTAGCTCCGTCCGAAGAAGCGAAGGAAACGATTGGTAACCTCACACGCCCTAACCTTGCATTTTAATTGATATACTTGCTCATTGCATTCATATATCTTGCTTGGGACTTGGCATTTATTCATAAAGATCATATCTTTATCACCCCTTTTCCCCTTTGCATGCATTAAGACCTCATTTGTCATAAAAATGTAGTCTTTTTCATAAAGGTGCATCCTTTGCACCTAAAATCCCTATTTTCCAATAAAAATGTCATCTTTATGCATCATTTGCATATAAAGATCAAATCTTTTTTCAATGAAAACGCATCCTTTGCATCAAAACCCCTTTTTCAATGCATCATTTGCATAAAAATCGAATCTTTATGCATCATTTGCATAAAGATCATTTCTTTAAATCAAAAAGCATCATTTGCAACCTAAAAATGTCATCTTTTCATTAAAGAGTCATTTTTATCATGCATTTCCCCTTTTCCCCTAACCTTGGAACGGACCGGTGTAAAAGTTCTCATCTTTGCATCGTTCCTTCCATTAAAGGTTCATGATTTCTTTAGGAAAATGATAACCTTGAACCCTATATCTCCGATTATCGCTTAAGAATGAGTATGAAGCCTCTATACGAGCTCGACCGTCTTAAAGCGTAGGATTGATGGGCTAAGGACATTCCTTCCTAAAGAACCTCATCTTTGACCCAAAAGAGAGTCATTCTCTCGATCTCGCAAGTCCCAAGGGTCCCGAGGCTTAAAAATGCGATGATCATAAGTCATAAGATGAGGACGGGATCATAATCCCAAATACATAAATTCCAAGGAATCCCGAGCGACAACCAACAAATGGTTTGTACGTCCGGAAGATAACTTGGGACATTCCCCCCCTTTATTTTCAAACACATGCACACAAAGAAAGCACGCAAGCAAACACGATTAATGAAATCTAGGGAGACTTGCTCCGGCAAGGCACTTTGGGTGAACGCCAAACGTTCTTCCCAAGGGGTAACTTAACCTCCGAACCCATAAAACCTTTTTTTCAAAGTTTTGAGGTAATCAAAATGGCGTGGCGACTCCGTTTTTCAAATTAAACCGGATGTCTTCAAACTCGCGTGAATTCCAATAAACAAAAATTTGGGGCACACATTCACACTCGGCAACATTGTTCGTGGCAGGGAAGTTCAGCTTGAGGGCTATGGGTGTATGCTCATCTTTCGGATCGACCAGTAGCATCCCTATGCCATTTCCTCTCTTGTTAGCAGCTCACAAAGAAAAGCCGCCATCGGTTTTCGTGCTCGACTACAAAGATCCCTTCATCTCGGGAATTGGGGTTCGTGCCCGCGGTCCTCATTACTGGGGAAGTTCGCCAGTGGTCTCGACAATGCTTGACCCTTGATGGCCTTTACGGTCACGTAGCCGATGTCGTACTCGCTAAGAAGAAGGACCACTTTGCTAGACGCATCGAGAGGGAAGGCTTATCGAAGATGTACTTGATGGGGTCCATTTTTGAGACCAAGTTCACAGGGTGGGCTTACATATAATGCTTCAACTTGCCGACTACCCAGACCATTCCTGCACAAGTCTTTTCACATGCTGAATAATTGAGCTCACTTCCCGCAGCCTTCCGCCGACAAAGTAAATGGCATTCTCTACCCGAGAGTCTTTCTTCTCTGAGCGAGCATAGCCCCAACCGCCGTATCGGTGACGGTGAGATAGAGCAGAAGAGGTTTCGTCTATGTGGGGGCATAATCTTGGAGGATGTACTAAGTATGCCTTGATTTGGTCAAAGGCATCCTGGCATTCCTCGGTCCATTCTGTGTCTACATTCTTCTTCATGAGCTTGAAGATGGGCTCGCACATAGTGGTCAACTGATTGACGAAACAGCTGATGTACTGCAGCTTGCCCATAAAGCTCTTGACTTCTGTCTGGGTTTGAGGTGGCCTCATGTCCATAATGGCTCTGATCTTTCGGGGGTCGACTTCGATACCTCGCTCCGTGACCATATACCCAAGCACTTTTCCCCTCGTCACTCCGAAGGTGCATTTGGCAGGGTTTAGTCTCATGGAATGTTGTCTCAGCCTCTCAAAGAACTTTCGCAGGTCAACAAAGTGTTGTCCGTCCTCGCCTTTGGAGTGGATTATCATGTCATCTACGTAGACCTCAATCTCCTTGTGGATCATGTCATGGAAAAGCGCGGTCGCGCCTTTCGATAAGTAGCCGGCGTTCTTGAGCCCAAATGGCATTACCGTATAGCAAGCAAGTTCCCCACGGTGTGGTGAAGGCCGTCTTTTCTTGGTCTTCTTCGGCCATCTTGATCTGGTTGTAGCCTGCAAAACCATCAACGAAGGATTTGACTTCGTAGTTGGCAGTGGAGTCCACCAGGATGTCTATGTTTGGCAAGGGGTAATCGTCTTTGGGGCTGACCTTGTTCAGATCCCGGAAATCTACACAGCAGCGCACCTTCCCATTGGCCTTGGTGACGGTCACAATATTGGACAACCATGTCGGATATTCGATGACTCTGATGAATCCTACCCGCATTAGCTTCTCAATTTCTTCTTTGACCTGTAGAGACCACTCTGGCTTGATTTTTCTCAATTTACGCTGCATCGGCTTAGCATCTGGTGCTAGAGGGATTCTGTGCTCCACTATTGAACTGTCTAGCCCCGACATATCCTTGTACGACCACGCAAAGACGTCCATGTATTCTCTGAGAAGATTAACCAGTCTGTCCCGTTCAACCCCCTGGAAGAAGTTTCCAATCTGTGTCTCTTTAGGTTCCTCGACAGTACCCAAATTCACACTTGTCAAAACCTCCTCGGCAGCTTGGGCTCGGTTTTTCTCTTTTTCTGAAACCTGCTTAAAGATTTCTTTAATGTATTGTTCGTTTAGTGTGTTTGCATCTTGTTCAAATGATTCATTATTAACTGTTGTTAAGTTTTGAGTTAATTTATCATTTGTTAAGTTGGCAATAAGGGGATAATCAGAAAGATCTGTCATTTCATTCAAAGCAAGAGGAAAGATGACATCGATTACATATTCATAATCCTCAGGCGTGAGGCCTTCGGATGACTCAAAGGACTGGAATTCAAAAATTCCTGACTTGACTGACTCTGGACCCTACTGACTCTGGACCCTACACTACTTATTGACTCGAGGGTGTTTGACAAGGGTTGGACCGGGATCTCACTCCTTCCTGTTGTTACCCTGGGGAGTAGCAGTCTTGTCAGCATTCTTCAGAAAGTTGGAGACTTCAAACTGATCAAAAACTTGCCGGAAATCATTGACATGTGCCGAGTGGAAAGATGGTGAGGGAGCTAGAGTAGCTTGATGTAGTCTCTCGGCGAGCTCTGCCGTGACAAGCTGGACTCATTGATCGAAGAGTCCGGCTCATCTTATCAATGCACCGCCGATAACTCATTTTCTCTTTACCGATCTTGGACACTACGACCTTGTCGGTATAGCCAGCGGAGGGTTGGTCACGGATAATGCTGATGAAGTCTTCTTCAGAAGGGATCTTGATTCTTCCTTGATTGGCCACGTATTCTATGGGTTTTCTGTATTCTGCTTCTAAATCTGCTAACTTCTCATTGAATTTCACGATGGCCACAAATTCAGCACTTTCTGCTTCAAGAGGGTCACTGTCCATAGGGGTATCAGGCTGGACTGTGCTTTGAATGATGGGTTCCTTGGCGGGCCCTTTGGCATAACTGACGTAGTAATCAAACTTGCCTGAAGGCTCCCCTAGAGTTCCGACGCTCTTGTCCCCGGCTTCATACCTTTCCTTTAATTTATGCTGCGTGGACCTCCTCTTCTTCTTCTTTCTTGAAGGAGCGTCTTCATTAATCCATTCTTGATACTCGTATTCCTGCATAATCCTCACGCCGCATACATCATACCGTATATGGGGCTTGGGTTGAACCGGGATGGCCTCTCGACTACTTGGTCATTACCATTGTTGACTACCACGTTGGCCATTTTGACACTGGAAAACTGAGACTCGAAGATTTTGACGGGTTACTTGAGATCTTTGTGCCGACGAACTGCTGTACCGGTGTTCTCACCCAATTTTTTCTCACTGCGGGAAGGGATAGGAGAGGTTTAGACTCGGGGTAGGTGTTTAGGCTGAAGGCTCAAGCAATATGCAAATTAGGAATCTTCCAGTTTACTTAAAACAGTGTCTTTTATTAATTTCTATTTGGTTGGAAAAGGGGATTTGCCCTTCTTTTCGCAACTACTCTAGATCCTGGATCAGTGGGTTCCGTCACTACGTCTATAAGCCCCTCGTATTCCACCTGTATTTCGACCTCCCAGGGTGGACAGCCCCGGGCGAGGGTCCTATAGGGCACGTGGATTCCACCGACCGAGAGAGAAGAACGCTCCTAACGGGTCTAGCGGGTCATAGGAACTTTTAACGCACGAGCTATGCGAATTATAGTCAAGGCAATACCAGGAAAGTCTCGTCTTTCAGCCTTGATAGAATTTCGGCAGAATTTCGCTGGCGCGATTGACGTTTGACTTTTCGGTAATGTCCGAGAAGATAATAGGCATGGGTCGGGCGGTAAAAGTCGGATGACACAAATGTCACATTGAACTTCGTTGCATACGCCGTGCGTGAGTCAAAATCGAAGTCAATGCCGGTCAAGATCTTGCCAATTTTTCCTTGTCGGAATTTTGGCGTAGCTTCGCTTGAGCGAAAGATCTTTGGATTTTTTTGGCAAAGACTCGGTCTTGACTCTTACGCATTCCGTGCAGGTCAAGGTCAAAGTCAATGTCGGAGTCAAGGTTCTAACAATTTTTCCTTGTCAGAATTTTGGCAGAGTTTCGCTTGTGCGAAGGACCTTGAATTCCGTTATGGACTAAGGCTTGACCTTTACGGGGATATGCAACTGGGCTATATGACACAGACTAGACCAAAAACCAACCAAAAGTCACGGTTTTTTGAAACGTGTGACACGCATCGTGCATTGGTCGACACCGGCCGCCATGGGGAGTTTTGGATGATTCCGTGCGCGCCCGGGAGCATCGTAAGGTCAGTCCGTGGATCGCACTCGATAAACCATCCCGGATTTAAAGGGACGTGCGTGCAAAGTGTACAGGATATATAAGGTGCGCGTAGTGTGCGGTCTCCTAAAAATGTTCCTTTTTGAGTTAAAACAGAGATTTTCATAAATGTGTTTTAAAGGAATAATTTTTGGGGACGGGAAAAATGCAACAGATAAGGCACGTAAATTTTCTGGGAGCCCCAGTCAGTCTTGGAACTGAATAGCCCCAAGCTGCCAAGGCTGCCAGATTAACCTCAATTTTTCCTGGTGGAATTTTCACTGAGGCCGTCCGGTCAGAATCCAAGGAGGATTGAGCCGTACGACTGCATGGATCAATTTTTCAGGTTCCACTCCTTTGCTATTTCAGGTTGTTTCCCGTTCAAAGTATGCACAAATCCCAAGATGCAAATGATGTAATGCAAGGCAAAGAAAGCAAGCATGATAAACGGAATCCGCGATGGGAGTCTAACCCGCTCAAAGGGAAAAGCTTTCTTTTACTTTTTTTTTTTTTTTCAAAAAGTGATACCGGTACGTGGGATTGTTAAACCACCGTTTATCCCAAGCCCCGGGTTAGGGAGCGATACAGGAAGGTTAGTGGTTTCCACCTATATACCAGGTATCGTTTATTTTAAAAATGAAAGCTTTTCTCCATTGGGATGTCCTCATGAGTCGCCAAACTGTGAATGTGTGCCCAAATTTTGTGGATGCACGCGAGTTTGAAGACATCCGGTTTAATTTGAAAAAACGGAGTCGCCACGCCATTTTGATTTCCTCAAAACTTTGAAAAAAAGGTTTTTATGGGTTCGGAGGTTAAGTTACCCCTTGGGAAGAACGGATTGTCGTTCACCCAAGGTGCCTTGCCGTAGCAAGTCTCCCTAGATTCCGTTTATCGTGCTTGCTTGCGTGCTTTCTTGTGTGCATGTTTTTTAATAAAAGGGGAGGGAATGTCCCAAGTCGTCTTCCGGACGTACAAACCATTTATTGGTTGTCGCTCGGGATTTCTTGGATTTTATGTATTCGGGATTTTGATCCCGTCCTCATCTTGGACTTGTGATCATCGCATTTTTAACCTCGGGACTTGCGTGATCGAGAGAAGGACTCTCTTTTATAGTCCAAATATGAGGTTCTTTAGGAAGGAATGTCCTTACCCCATCAATCCTACACCTTAAGACAATTGAGATTATATATGTGCTTCATGCTCGTCTTAAGTGATAATCGGAGATATAGGTTCAAAGTTTTATCCCTTTCTAAAGAAATTATAGAACCTTTAATGGAAGAAACGATGTAAAGATAGGATCTTTACACCGGTCCGTTCCAAGGTTGCTAATGGAGACATGGGGGAATGTATGTAAAAATGACATTTTTAGTGAAAATATGACATTTTTGGGTTGCAAAGGATGCATTTTTGATGTAAAGAAGTGATCTTTATGCAAAGGATGCATTTTTATGAGGAAAATAGTATTTATTATGCAAAGGATGCACAAAGATTTCATTTTTGAAAGCAAAGGATGCTAAGTTCATGCAAAGAGATGATTTCTAATGCAAAGGATGCATGTAAGTGGGTTTTAGGTGCAAAGGATGCACCTTTATTATAAAGACATGATTTTTATATGCAAAGGATGCATTTTTAATGTAAAGATTGCATTTTTATGAGCAAAGGATGCATAAAGATAATATTTTTATTGTAAAAAGGGGTTTTTAGGTGCAAAGGATGCGCCTTTGATTCAAAGATTACATTTTTAATAGCAAGTGATGCCTATTTCATGCAAAGGGGGATAGGGGAGTGTGATAAAGATATGATCTTTAATGATAACTACCAAGTCCCAAGCAAGATAATGACAATATATGAATGCAATGAGCAATTTAAATCACATAGAGCAAGTAAAATGCAAGGTTAAGGGAGTGAGAGGTTACCAATGGTGGTTGCCTCTTCTCCTTTGGGTTGAGTTAGGTGGAAGGACCAACTTTGGGATCTTCAAGGAGGAGGGAGGTGGCTTCTTGGCTTTCTTCTTCAACCTCTTGGATTTCCAGCAGTGTTTTGGGTGTATTGTGAAGCTGAGTATGGTGTGTTTTTTTCGTCTTGCTAAAATGGGAAGGGAGGGCTCTATTTATAGGCAGTCTGGAAATCGCCAATGAGGCCGTGCGGCTAGGAGTCTTCTCCTAATGCAGCCGTGCGGCATTATCCACAATGACTCAGCATGTTTCTAGAATCATGCAAGGTGGCAATTCTAGAAGCTTTTTGTAATTAAGAAAAACGTGTTTCTTAATTACTAAGCCTTCCCTTCAGCCCTTAAGAGGTTTGGAACAGTTCCGGAATTGTTCCGGAACTTTAGGAAAGTTCGGGGAATTACCGGGAAATTTACCGGAATTGCCGGGGAAATTAACCGGAAGGCATGAGCCAGATTTGGGTACTTACAGAAAGGCATGATGTTTTTCTAGCAGCTCCAGCAACGCACCCGGACGCAATACGTCCCTACGTTTGGATTGAGCCGTCAGACGACGACGAATCAGGACTCTCCGGAGTCGAGGATGCGGCAGACCCGCGGCGTACCTCTCGCATTCACATGCTCGCTTTGAGGACGGCACTCCTTCCGATCGTGTCACCTACGACCAAGGCTCCAACATCATGGAGATTGTCAAGCTCAACGTCCGATAGGTGCCTATCCGACAACCGGAAGCTACCGGTTGACACAACGAAGAATCCTCTCGATCAAGTGATCGACGACGACTTCGTCAACATCATCTATTCCGTATATCCCGATGATACCAAGGATCCGGTCCTTATCGTCGATTCCGCAATGCCAAAGTCACCCTCGACGATCGCCCGCTCACGGTAAACGAGGCCCCGGCCAACCGAGCTCGAGCTCATCACTACTTCCGAGTACCACCCCAGCTGGCAACCGGCCCGTGCCGTCGGTCAAGCTTATACCCTCAAGCGCCGCCAAGGTTGGGCCAAGGGCAACAGCGAAGGAGACCAAGCTCCTTACCCCGTCACGAATCGGGATCAACCTCGGGAACGCTTCCGCAGCCCACCCCGAAAACATCTCGTGAAGGTCTTCCCCGCAAGACAGAGCCGCCTTCCGACATTGGAAATGACCACCTCAAAGATCAACATGCTCCAGCCGATTCTACTCCCAAATGTCACGGCCCCGGATTCGACATCCCGCCGCCAGACCGCTAGCTTTGATAGACTTGGCGATCGAGCGAGATCACGAGACCGTCCAACATTGCAATTCAACACCCCCGTCGGTTCAATCAAGCAAAATTGGGCAAACTTCTTGGTGATCGAGATCAAGGAAGGCCGCATGGAATGTCCTCCGACTTCCTTCGTTAACATAATCCAAGTGTTCCCGCCATTCGGTGATTTGGATGTGATCACAGCTTCTAGACACTAGTCGACGGCGCGCACCTACGGAGATCCGCTTAGCTCTCGCAAGGAAAGCCCTCATGGAACTAGCCGCTCAAGAAAGCCGTCTTTGGGACGAAGACCAAGCTCGAAAGACCTATAGTGGACCAAGCCCTTAAAGTGTCACAGGCTTCAGACAGTAAAGCTAGAGGCCACTCTAGACCAGCTCGACCTCGGGGTTTTGCTCACGCGCAACTTCTCGACTACCGTCTCGTTCTCATCCAACCCCTCTCGCCACACGAGGGTGGTCAACGGTCCCGATGACCTAGGAGATGGAACGACACAGATAATGAATCCCATCGCTTACCTCCCCGAGGAAAGCAAGTTCTCTGTGAAAGACGACGACGAAAGAGATGAAACTATTCTTTTCCAAGCCGGGCATGAAGTTAACAAAACCGGACTCCCAAGGGTCCTCGGGAGGATGGAAACGGATCATTTCCACACTCAAATTGAAAGGCCAACTCGTGGAGGAAGGTCTATTAAAAAATAAGAGGAAGATGGAAATTGCCTCGAGCAACTACTCGTGGAGATTCCGCAGCCTACGGCATTCGTTTACAGAGACGATCGACCGGGTCACCACCGATTACATGGGCGAGATGTTCGGAAGCCGTGTACTCACCTTTCGACATACCCGCTACTCGATAAAGCGTAAAAGAAAGCTCTCCCCGATGGAAGTTTATCTAGACCGCCGCACGCAGCTTCAAAGAAGCCCCGGCTATTCTCACATGGGAAGAAACGCAATATTAACTCTCGACGCAGCTCGCCGCAAGAAAGTTAATCCGGGCCAAGAGTGGAGGAAGTTTAGCAAACCATGAGTATCGCTGCACCCAACCTGCAATGCCTCGAGTATGCTCAAGAAGAAGGAAAGGAGCGCGGTATACCGAGAAGAGATCAAGGAGACCGTTCGCCCGAACCTAGAACTCTCTAACCCTCCCCTGAGGGTCAGAGAATGCACGCTTCGCCCGACGACCACCGTTGCAGGCGACATTCGAACATTGCGTCAAATCGTAGACTACCTCCCGCAGAGGCACCTAAGCCGGTATCCTGGGACAAGAATCCGTCAAGCCGCCGAAGCTTCGTGGAATACATCCACAGTCAATGAGTTGAGGGAAGACATATGGCCCTATGCTACGAGGAATCCTCCTCTAACTATGGCTCAACTCGTGAGCGGCCTGTTCGTAAGGAACCAAACCTCGATGTCGCCGTTCTAACCCGATCGGGTCAAATCCATGCATTACCACCCAAGGCCACTAAAAGCCGCTGAGCCGGACCGCAATCCGCCACCTCAAGACGCAAGTTCCCCGAAAGAGGACCCGATCCTCACTACCAAGTACTCAGCGAACATTTCCCTTCGTCTCGGCTCACCTCCTCTTATCCTCACAAGCTCAAGCTAGAGGAAAGCCTCGGCCCGTACCATGGTCCCCGTGGACGCAACCCTGCATTAAAGTCATTCGATGATCGGCAACATCCACTACGGCAACATTATCACCTTCACAGATTTGGACCTTCCAAAATTTGGGGCCGATCACAATGAGCCGCTCTACATCACAAAGCCCACTGGACGAGCGTCGCCTTCCCGTGTGTTGGTAGACCTGAGGTTCCGGAATGAATGTCTTGCCCGCCAAGATGATGGACTCCGCTGACATCAAGCCC
Organism: Adenophora triphylla var. japonica; assembly: GCA_022495995.1. Lineage (NCBI taxonomy): Eukaryota > Viridiplantae > Streptophyta > Magnoliopsida > Asterales > Campanulaceae > Adenophora > Adenophora triphylla. Next base: position 3,446 of record JAFEMH010004529.1, on the reverse strand, counting down.
ACAGATCCGAAGCCTTCCACCATACCGTCAAGGCCTATGACTCTACTTCCCGTACAGCTTCTGAGTTGCTACTCTTAACATCCGGTTCGGCAAGCGGATGATCCCCACCGAATTCCGTGTATTGACATTCCAATCACTTTCACAGCCATCCCGGGGCGTCCCCGGCCGCATCAAATCAATGGCGTGGCATCCACCCTCTTCATCGGCCTCAAGTTCATGCAAGGCAACGAGCTAACTACGCCTACTGGCGACAAAGTGTCACCACCGAGGGGACCAAAGCACCAACGACATTCCGGTGTTAGAAATCAAGCATAATGACAACATGGCATTAACTCGGATTCACCCTCGAGACCTCCAAGATCCAAATATGCCACGTGGACCTTCCAATATCTCACGACCGCATTCCTCCCCGCCACGAGGATGATGAAACTCATGAACTTCATCCCAGATCGGGACTCGGCAAAAGGCTACAAGGCCAACACCAAGTTATTGAAGTCAAGGACCACACCACGGTCCAGGGCTTCGCTACGCAAGCCAACACCGGCCGACATCAAGGAAGATAAAAGGCTCGCCCGCACCAAGGCAAGCAGCTCGCAAAGGGGAACCTCCGACGGCACACCCACCTCCGCCTTACAGCTTTCGACTCGCTCATTACTTCACCAAGTGGGAACCGGGCCAGCAACCGAGGGGACCGACAGGGAAACCGTCGCCAGTAACCGAGGGGACCGACAAGGGAACCGACAAGAGAACCGAGGGGACCGACAAATGAACCGATGCAAATCCGAGGGGACCGACAAAGAAACCGATGAAGATGAGAAAGAAGCAGGATAGTCAACACCGAGACTACAGAAAGAATGGAACAAAGCCTAGCACGAGACCTCAAGCGTTTCGTGAGGACTCAAGGCTAATCCGATTAGGGAGCGTTCCTCGACATCACCGCTTCCGCCCGGGACCAACCGCCACCACACCCAAAGACGAGTACACATTCAAGTGGAATCCTAGACTTGGAGGAGCAACTCAAGGTACTCTCCATGGGAAACAGATTGTTCGGATCAGCCACCGAGGCCACATTCGAGACAAGAATCCAAAGCGTATGGAACCGGAATTCATAGAAGACGCCCTCGGGACCGCCTCTACGTAGTCTCTTTGAAGAGGTCACGGAGGTGCCGAACCCGATTGGACTCCGGGGGCTCCGAAACAAAGCATGATTGCCATGGTTGGGATAGCAGGCCAAGCCTCTCGATCCCCGAACCCTCATCAAGCATCCAACAATGCCATCGAAGAATTGGGTAACTTTCACCGACCAAGGGCAAGCTGTGCGTAATTGAAGACAAGCCGGGCCTCGCACTCCACATCTCCCTAAACCCGATCTCAAACCCTCTCGAGCCGGGCTCCTGTCGTAGTCCAGCCCTTCCGAGTCATCCAATGGCCTTACGCCGGAGGACCATGATAATGTAGCCAACCATGTATTTCCGTTCTTGCTTAATGAAAAGTACGACCTTTCTGAGTATCCTCTCATTGCCACTTTAACAACTGATAAGTTAACAAACAACTTAAAAGACGTTAATAACTCAATTGATAAAGAAGCAAGCACATTAAATGAACAATACATTAAAGAAGTTCTCGAGCGTTTAGTCGACCAAGAGGACAACCGGGCCCAAGCCGCCAAGAGGTTATGACGAAAGTAACCCGGGGACGCAAGAGCCTAAAGAGACACAAGGGCGCTTTTCGCTGATGCGTAAAAGAAGCCCCGATAAGCCTCCTCCTGAGTATGTTGACGTGTTCGCTCGGGTCATACCAGACATGCCAGACTCGATCCTCAATCGTAGAGCACGTAATTCCCGATCCCGAATCCAAGCCTTGTCAAATGAAGTCGCGCAAGATCAAGCCAGAGTGGTCCTTGCAAGTTAAAGAAGAAATTGATAAGATGCTCCGAGTTGGGTTTCATCGTAGTGATTGAGTACCCGACTTGGCTCTCCAACATCGTGACGGTCACTCAAGGCCAATGGAAAGGTCGATGCTGTGTGGATTTCAGGGATCTCAACAAGGCCAGCCCTAAAGATGATTTCCCACTACCTAACATCGACATGCGTCGGTCGACACCACGGCAAATTTCGAAGTAAAGTCCTTCGTGGACGGGTTCGCCGGATACAACCTGCATCAAGATGTCCGAGGAGGATCAAGCCAAGATCGCTTCACCACTCCGTGGGGACATACTGCTACACTGGCCATGCCGTTACGGTCCTAAGAACGCCGGGGCTATTTACCAAATGGGCCGCAATGTGCTCCCTCTTCCATGACATGATTCACAAAGAAATCGAAGTATATGTCGACGACATGAACATCCACTCCAGAGGATCAGACATGCAACACATGACGGATCTGAGAAAGTTCTTCAACAGACTGTAAAGCACTCTACGAGATTGAACCTCGCGAAGTGCACCTTCGGCGTCAAGCGCGGCAAGGTGCCGGGGGTACATGGTTACGTAAAGAGGTATCGAAGCCGATCCCAAGAAAATCAAGGCCATCATCGACATGAAGCCGCCGACTTCGACAAAGTGAAAAGCTTCATGGGAAGACTTCAAGACATCGCCGCTTCATCAACCGCTTGACATCTTCTCGCGAGCCCATGTTCAAACCGATGAAAAAGAATGCCGACATCAAATGGGACTCCGAGTGCCAAATAGCTTTCGAGAAGATCAAGACCTACTGGGTGAATCCCCCACTCGTGCCCGCCACACAAGACAAGCCACTACTCCCGTATTCGACAAGAATGGACACGTCAATCTGAGCAATGCCGGCACAAGAACAAAGATTCCAAGGTTGAGCATGCAATCTACTTCGTAAGCCGGAAGCTTCAAGGAAGTGAACTCAACTACTCAAGATTAGAGAAAACTTGTACCGCCTCGTATGGGTAGTCGGGAAACTGAAACACTACATGTCACATTCTGCTCCCGGGTCTCCAAAATGGACCCCGTCCGATATCTCTTTGACAAGCCATCCCCATCAATGCGACTAGCCAAGTGGTCATTCTTCCTGGCCGAGTTCGACATCAAGTACGTGGTCGAAAATCAACAAAGGGTAGAGTAATGGCGCATCGCCCGGCCGACTTCCCAAGCAAGGGAACCTAAGGGTCCCGATCCGCAATTTTCTGACGACGGAATCTTCTCACTCGACAACAAGAAACCGCCGGAAACTCTTCTTCGATGGGGCAAACAACAAGAAGGGGAATGGTATTGGAATGCTCCTGTCGATCCCAAGGACGAGCACACTCCCATAGCCATCAAGCCGAATTTTGAAATGCACCAACAATGCAACGAGTGTATCACGAAGCTCGTGCAGTCGGGTCGGGGAAGCCGCACTCGAGCGCAACATCTCGTAACCTGGATGTGTATGGAGACTCAAAGGCATTGATGCATCAATCAAGTGTCCAGACAAATGGAATA